>JAJGRW010001083.1:780104-969280 GCA_025461045.1 Carex parvula | reverse complement strand
AATGTCAATAAAGTTGATATCTTTTTTTTAGAAAAAAGTGGAGTTATAATAATAATACTCAGTTTCAAACTTTGCAGTTTCCTTTTTTTTTTTGTTGGGAAACTGGATGCAGATAGAAGCATCTACACTTTTTTAGAAATTTCAAAACTACCACCACCACTAGGGGTGTTCATTGGGTCCGGTTTAGTCGGTTTTGAACCGAACCAAATTAGTTTGGACCAAACGGTTCGGTTTAATGGTTCGGTTCGGTTTGCTTTTTAAAACCGATTTATAATTTCGGTTCGGTTCGGTTTGAAAATTTTCAAAACCGAAATAACCGAACCGACCGAACTTTTATATATTATGAATTTGGTCCGGACTGTTCCGGTTTATTTCTTAATCACTTGCTTTAAATACTTCGGTTTATTTCTTAATATCCCGGTTTATTTCTTAATACCCTGGTTTATTTCTTAATATACTTCGGTTTATTATAAATCAATTGCTTTAAATAAAAAATTAATATATTTTGATTTGAACCGAACAAACCGAAATAAAACTTCGGATCGGTTGCAATGCTAAATCGGTTCGGTTCGGTTCTATTTTAAAAACCAAATTATTACTTTGGTTTGCCTAGTTCAGTTTGGTTTCAACCGAACCGAACTGATGAACACCCCTAGTCCACCACTTTATCTAATTTTGTGAGCAGAGAAGTTTGCACATGCATGCATGGTACTTCAAGATCCCATATTCCCATATCGTTATTTAATTTGACCATAGTATTTTTAAATATTACCTTATGGACTGTCATGCACGTCTAGCTGTACATTGTCTTGTTTATGTACTATACATAATAAAAGGGACATTAGTGACCAATGATTATAGATGTGAATTTACCAATTTCACCATAGAAAAACCCGTTGAAATAAAAAAAAATATTATAGATGTGATTCTTGTTAAATTCAACTTGAGAATCATGTAATCTTATATTCTGTATACCTGTAAATTGCAATTTTTATTTGCTAATATGTAACAATTAATGCCTAATTATCTGATCAGTATATTTTGTACAGAAAGCATCCAATGAAGCTATAGATTTACAGGCTATTCACAATCCAATTACCACCGAGAGCAAAAAAGGACAAATGGAAATCAAAAGCGATGTTTTAGATGAAAATATTGTAATAAAGAGGGGGATTTGGTTAAAGAAGAGATAGAAATTCCATCTAAACTTGGCATCTTGTTGAACCAAATCAAAATATCACAGAGCAGAAACCAGAAAGTTTGGAGAAGTGTACAGAAAATATGGAAGGAGAATTAAAGAACAAGAAGTACTAAGATATGAAGAGGCTGTTTCTCCACTTGAAAAACCAACTGCTCAGGTGCAACAAGAGAAAGTAAATGGAGAAACAGAAAATGAACTATATCCAACTCAATTTACCGAACAACTATCGCCGGAATTAGTATTGAAAGGGGATGCAATTCCAGCAATGTGACTTCCCTTATTTCAGAAGAGGCTCAAGAAAGATAGAAACTGACGAAGTTACGAAAGAAAATGGACATCAAAATCAGGTGGGCAATAAAGAATTTTGGTGCTATGTTTTACATGGCTGTACCAGTAACATATATCTACTAGCAACTGATATATTCTTGACCCTTTTTTATTGTTATTTATTATTTTTCTTATGTTGGGTCCAGTGTAATGCACAACTAGATGGTTATTTACTCAAATAGTTTTTTTGCAGTTCTGCATTGACTAAGTACTTGCAAAATCCATAATTTAGAGGATAATTTACATCCTTGCACTATACAATTTGATCTAACTACTTAGTTTTCTCTTTCTTCGTACCTCAATCAGATCTCCGAGAAAGATGAGACTGAAAAGGATGCAATTCAAAGTAACTCAACGGTCGCTTTGTCTGAAAAAGATTCTCAGAAGGAAGTTGAATTACCAATAGGACATGCAGGTCAAAGTCCTGAAGAAGATGTTACCAGTGAAGTAGAGATTCCGTCAAGCACAACACCTCTGGTTGAAGAAGAGGTTTTGGAGGAGGCGAAGGGAGAAAATAGTGCTTTAAAAGAAGTTAAAAAAGAACAAATACACCAAATTGAGGTAAATGAAAGGGACTTAAATACCAATAGTACATATCAGTTTGAGAGGCAACTGGTACAGTATCAAACTGGTTCTGTACTCAACCATTTATGACAAACCATCTCAAATTATCTATCCTTTTCTTAAAGTACTTAAATGTCTATTTTACCCTTTGTAGACTGCCAAAGAGACTATGGATGAGGAGAAGGAATGCCTAGATGAAACAGAGGATCAAAACAGAGACGTTTCTGGGGTAGTAACTTCAGAAGAAACCATCCCAGAAGAGGCAAGCCAAGGAAATCAATCTCCAGAAGTGGTATGAAACAAGGGTTAGCGTACCAGTACTAAGCTTGCTTGGGACTCTTATTTACTGAACATTCCGAAAAAAAAAATACTTAATCCTTAGTTGGCCCTTTTCTAGGGGTTAGAACTTAGAAGATAACAAACAAGTTGAATCAGATCAGTATTCCCTGATACATACTGTTATATGTCATAACTAAATTCTCATGTACAAAATAGGTGGAATATATAAATTACTAATAGCTGTAACAAGTGTGATGGGTGTACCACTCAATTATCTTAAACAGATTTGTGAAGAAGTCAAACAAACTGAGGATCCAACTTTATACGATCAACCAATTACAATTGAAGAAACCGGAAAAAGTGATGAAGGATCTGAGCATATTTCAGAAGAGGTTAAGGAGAACGATGTTGCTGCAAGTGCAACCACGCTTCTGATTTCAGAAGAGGTTGAGGAAAGTGCAGATATTAAAGAAGATACAAAAGAAGAGGCACATCAAGATCAGGTACGCTATAAAGATTTCTATTTTAGCTTTAGTTCAACACTTACACATGATTGAGGTAATAAAATGAATTATGTACTGGCATGCGCAACATAAATTTGGTTTTCTTTTTATTGGTAACTTCTGTTGCTGTTAGGTCCTAGCAATGTTGCACAAGAACATACTGTACTAGCAAAGAGTTTTTCATTTTTTGGTTAACAACTTAATGACTCGCAAAATCCACAACTAGAACATCTCTACATTCTTACATTGAACATTTCAACTACAGCACATTTTTTTATTTCTTGATATTCCAATCAGATCTTAAAAGAAGATGAGACTGACGAGGATGCCAATCAAACTACTTCAGTGGTGTACATGCCTGAAAAATCATGTGAAAAGGAACTGAGAAGACAATAGAAAATGCAAGTGGAAATCCTGAAGAAGAAGAAGAAGTTACAAAGGAGGTTGAAAGTGTATCAAGTGTGACACCTCCAGTTTCAAAGGAGGTTTTGGAAGAAGCAAAGGAAAAAATTGATGCTGTAGAAGAAGTGCAAACGAACAGGTAAACCAAAATGCGGTAAAATGAAGAAAGTAAGATGCCAATATTAGATATCAATCAGTTCACAACCCAACTGTACAGTACCAAGCTGGCTTTTTGCTCCAGGATTGCAGGTTCTTTATTAGACCAGAACCATTTAGGTTTCTTCCCAAATTAAATCATCTCAAGTTGAAACCACCTTTCTTAAAGTACATAAATGTCTATTATACTCTTATGTAGGCTTCTGAAGAAAATTGGGCTGAAGAGAAGGAATGCCCAGCCGAAGCCGAGGTTCAAAACAGAGATGTTCCAGAGGTGGTAGTTTCAGAAGAAACCATGCCAGAAGAGGCAAGCCCAGAAAAGGAAACTCCAGAAATGGTATGGAGCAAAATTAGTAGCATCGTCGCCATCTTTTACAATAGTCATAGCTAATTTGGTACTTTTACCGCTTGATTGTTTTAAACAGATTTCTGAAGAAGGTAAACCATCTGACGATGCTATGGATATGGCCGAAAAGGATGAGACGAGGCAAAATGACAATGAAGAAAATGCTGCCCATAAGGATTTAACTTCATCACATCAAACAATAGCAAATGAAGAAACCTCCAAAACCGATGAAGGTTCAGAACACATATCAGAGAAATCTACCCTTGAATCTGTGACAACCAGAGATATATCACCTGAAATTGAAATAAAAGATGCTGAGACTGAGGCTCTGACCAGTGAAACAGATGATAGGAATATTGAGAAATTGAAAAATGAAGAAGAGGAAAAGGTTGGTGCTTAAATTTTCTTATGTATCTGACAAAATTTTGTCCTTTATATATTGTGTTACTCAAGTACATATCCTGCATTGTTGATCTCATAGACACATTTTGAATTATTCCTAGCAGAGTCCTGAAGAAGTCAAACTGAATGAGAGCAACGATGCTC
Organism: Carex parvula; assembly: GCA_025461045.1. Taxonomy (NCBI): domain Eukaryota; kingdom Viridiplantae; phylum Streptophyta; class Magnoliopsida; order Poales; family Cyperaceae; genus Carex; species Carex parvula. Next base: position 964,956 of record JAJGRW010001083.1, on the reverse strand, counting down.
CAATGGAAATTGAGGAAGAAACTCTAAATAACTTCGAAGAAGAGAAATTGGAAGGAGATAACAAGTCGAAGGTAGGGAAAAAAGAAGCATATTTCTCATAAGGCACCTTAATGCTCTTTATTTGCAATTTAATAGTTGTTTGTCTTTATTCATAATAAGAGAGTATCATAATTTTTATAGGCAGAAATAGACTAGAAACAGGACAAAGTAATTAATTTTTTAAAAACATCTCTGCTTTTTTTTTTATGTGAAGCAGCAGAAAGAAACAGACGATGAGCAAGAAGTCAAATCTTGCTTTACAACTGAAGAGCAACTTGGTGAACCAAAGGCTCCTCCATCAGAGGAAGATATATCTGCTGAGAGAGATACAACAGAAACAAAACCGATTAAAGAAACAGAGGGGGGTGAACAGAATGTTGCCCAAAATGAGATTACATCGGATTCTAAAGAAGCATTTAGTAATGATGACAAAGTTGTCAATTATGATGAAAAAGCTGGACAAGCAATGGAGATGCATATAGTTGAAGAACACAATGCAAACAACTACATTAATGGAGATGAACTAGCAGAAGGAAATGGTAAAGATGATGAAGCCGACAAAGGAAATGTAGAAGAGGTATGTAATTAAGTAATAGCATCATTTTTAAGTAAAATTAAGTATTAAAATCCTGAAGGGCACTTGCTCTGCATATATATAACTTTAAATGTACCAATTGGTAATTAAGGCATAAGTTTTGTTACAGGGTCATCAATGTTTTATTTTATACTTTTTTCCTCATTTGCTTTGCTCGACGGCTCGATTATAAGAAGTTTATAATTTCAAATAATCAATCTCAAGCAGATATCTGAGGCAGCTGAAGCAATCAATAACACTGAAGTCTCGATAGATGCTGAAATCCCAAGAGAAGAGATTGAACCTCAAAGTGAAAATGCCGTCTCTGCTCAATTAACAGAAGGTGAAGAGGCTCCCCAAGATACACCATGTGAAAGCACAACACTCTCTGAGATGGAGAAAGAGAACGAGGGGTATAAGGCGGTTGATTCAGAAATAGATAATATGGCGGTTAAAGATTCTCATGAAGACGATCCAAATGAGGTAAATTTCTCTTAGGTTCAGTCATGCTTAACACTTGTGAGATATCAACTCTTATTGAACCAGATTGACCTAACCTCTCATATTTGTCACTAATTTGCTAAAAAAGAAGAAGATAATTTTAGTTTGCATTACAGAGGCATCTTGACCTTTTCAGCCAATTTGAGGTCTTAGTACAAAGTACAAACTTGAGCATGCTCTAGACTTATATCTTATTATTTTCGTTCTGCATTATGCAATAGCTTCCAGATAAAGCTGATAAAGATGCAAGCGCATCAGAAGATCAGATTGAAGAGGATGGAAAGGTTGACATAAATGAGCACGAGGAAGTAGAACAAAAACTTGAAGTTGAAGAGAAAACAGAGGAGAATTTGTTTGACAATATTGAACATGAAACAACACCAGGCATTCAAAACGAGGAAATTCCATCAGAAAAAGATGACAACATAAAAAATGAAATTATAGATGAGGTGTGTTTCTTGAGAATTCGCATTTTCCCTTATGATGATGTTTTTTTTATTAATCTGCCAAGTGAAGACTAACATTCTTTGTGAATGGATATCTACATCTGCACAAGTATTAAGAAACAGTTAGGTTTGAGCTCTTTTATTGGTGCAGTATTTTTTTCTTTCTTCTTAAAGTTTTTCATTTCTGTAATTGGAAAGAGTTTCGGGAATTGGTTGGTGGTTTAACTTATGTTTGAGCTTGAACTCACATTATATTTCATTTCACACTTGTCATATACATTCCTTAAATTCTTTTGTTTTTCTTATGACCAACAGAGTAGTGACGTAGAAGGTTCAACTAAGGTCACTGAAGCATCAGAAGAAGATGTACAAAATAGAACTAGTGAAAGATCTGATAAACAGGATCAGTTGGTACCAGAAAAGGCAACTGAACAAGATGGCTTGAAAATCTCATCATATGACAATGAATATGAGAGTGAAAAACTTATACTTGGTGATGCATTAAGGCATGAAGAAGAGAAAGCCAGTGTAATACTTCAAAATGATGATGAATTGGATTTGAAACTGAAACCCGAAGAGAAGATCAAAGCGGAAACCCTCTCAAATGAGGAGATCACTCAAAGAGTAGAGGAGGTTGATGAACCATGCATCACACATAACAAAGAAGAAGAGGTATACATGCTTTTTATCATTTGGTGCTGAACCAAAATGAGTTGCTTAAAGAGACTTTCTAATGAGAAGTGACTTTCAAAAGGGTGAATTTTTTTTCCACGCTATAAAAAAAAGCCAATTTAAGATAATTGCCAAAAATTGCTAGAAAGATCTCGGTTAGTACAAGGTAACAAGAATGATATCATTAATGCACGTAGCAGCAGTCCGTGATTAGATTAGGAAGATTTATTTTTATGTTAGCTTTTTATTTGTAGGATTAATCATAGTTAATATTCTACTCAATTTTTTGTCACCTAAAACAGACTCCTCCTCAGATTACCAATCCAAGCGAGGTCCCTGAAGTAGACCTTAGCCAAAGTGAAACAGTAGTTCCTGAAACAGAAAATTTGGAGGTTGTCTCAGATGAAAAATTTGAAGATGAAAGCAAATCATCTGACAAGGATTCAAAATCAGTAGAATTGGAGAATACGGCAAACGAACTAACCGAGCTGAAGGAGCATTCAATCGAACCCAGCAATACAAGAGAAGAGCAAATTGATCAACTAAGCCTAGAATCAGATGTAAAGCCAACCGAACCGGATAGAGTAACAGATGAAGTCTCAGCACAGGAAAACTCAGAGGTTGATGCCATATTGAGTGCAAGTGAAGAACAAATTGGAGAGGGATCAGTTGCTCAAGAGGAAAGTGTAATTTTACAACAAGAGGATCTCGTTGTCGAAATGCCAAAAGAGGATGCAGAGACTGAGAAATTTGAAATTGGTGACGCATCCAGCCATGAAAAAGAGGAACCCAGTGTAATCCTTCAAAATGATGATGAATTGGATTTAAAAATGAATCCCGAAGAGAAGATCCAAGCTGAAACCCTCTCAAATGAGGAGATCACTCAAAGAGTAGAGGAGGTTGCAGAACCATGCATCACACATAATAAAGAAGAGGTATACATGCTTTTCAGTACCTCTATATTTTATTCATTAGTCGATCGTAGAGTCTTAAAATGAACTTTTGGTCAAAAATGATGTCATCCATACTGCGCCTCAAATTTGTTATCGATAACACCTCTTAATTAAGCATATAAAACGCTGAACATCACATTTTCAGTATTATTTTTGAGGTACTTTGCTATTGCTTTACTACTGTTCAATTGTACTCCACCAAATCAGTTGAGGTTTCACCGGTTAACATTTTTTTTTTTTGAAATCAGCTTCCCGAAGCAGAGAGTACAATCGAGTGCAAGGAAGCCTCGAACGAGCCCAGCATTAGTACTATTCAACAAGATCAACAAAGTGAAGAGTCAGATGCAATGCCAACTGAAGCAAACCAATCAACAGATGGCACCTCAGTAGAGGAAGGCTCGGAGACAAATACAACATTGATCTCAAGAACAGAACAAATTGATGAGAGATCAATCGCTAAAGACGAAGGAGACAAAATGCAAGAAGAGATTATTGTTGCCGAAACACCAAAAGAGGAAACTGAAGGAGTATCAACTGAGAAGCAAATAGAAGAGGTCAAACCCCTACCTTACCCAAACAAAAACAAAAAAAGAAAGGAATCTGCCATCTTAAAAATATTTAAAAACTGGTACCGTACCGGTACCAATTTCCATTGAGTCAGCTCTATCCAGTATGGTCTGTACAATTTGGTGCTCAACCAACATGAGTTTCTTTAAAGAGACTTCTTTTTTTTTTTTGAGTGAGGTTATGGTAATATGCAAATTACGGATCGACCCGTGCTATGTATCTATATTTATATTTTCAAAGTTCAAACAGTCGATCCGAACCGTCAAACATAATCAAAATGTACTAGTAGACCAAATTTTATATTTTTTGGAATTTTATTATTACTTTTTTATAGGTAGAAAGTCGCTGCTTTTGGATGATCCAGAACCTATCTAAAAAAGTAGTAAAAAAATTCTAAAAAATATAAAATTTGGTCTACAAATACATTTACATATGAAGACCATGTTGAACAGTTCAGATCGGCTGTTTGAACTTTAAAAATGAAGATATGAGTCCATAGCGCGGGCCCTTGTGTAATATGCATGTTACCATAGCCTCACTCCTTTCTTTTATCATTTGGTGCTAAACCAAAATAAGTTGCTTAAAGAGACTTTCTAATGAAAAGTGACTTTCAAAAGGATGAATTTTTTTTCCCACGCTATAAAAATGGCCAATTTAAGATAATTGCCAAAATTTGCTAGAAAGATCCCGGATAGTACAAGAATGATCACCATTAATTAAGATAAGTTCAGTGTCTAATTATCCATCATCAATGCACGTAGCAGCGGTCCGTGATTACATTAGTAAGATTCATTTTCCTGTTACTTTTGCACTTGTAAGCTTAATAATAATAGTTAATGTCCTCCTTATATTTTTTTATCACCTAAAACAGATTCCTCAGATTACCAATCCAAGCGAGGTCCCTGAAGTAGACCTTAGCCAAAGTGCTCCTGAAACAGAAAACTTGGAGGTTGTCTCCGATGAGAAATTTGGAGACGAAAGCAAATCCGCTGACATGGATTCAAAATCAGTAGAATTGGATAGTGCGGCAAATGAATTAACCGAGCTGAAGGAAAGTTCAATGGAACCCAGCAATACAAGAGAAGTGCAAATTGATCAACTAAGCCTAGAATCAGATGTAAAGCCAACCAAACCGGACAGAGTAACAGTTGAAGTCTCAGCACAGGAAAACTCAGAGGTTGATGCCACATTGAGTGCAAGTGAAGAACAAATTGGAGAGGAATCAGTTGCTCAAGAGGAAAGTGTAATTTTACAACAAGAAGAGGATCTCAAAATGTCAAAAGAGGATGCAGAGATGATAGAAGCAGCAGCAAATGAAAAGCACATAGAAGAAGAGGTAAACTTTTACCTTCTAAATCTCAAAAAGAAACAAAAATCCATCTGACTGGGTTTCACAAAATTTAAGAAAAAAAAATGGAACAAAATTCCCATTGGTCAGGTCATTCTGGTACAATACTAGTGTGTACCACTTGGTGATGAATGGGGTATCGCAATTTAGCACTTGTTTAATACAAATTAAATTCCGGTCACTAAAACATTCTTGCTTTAAATCTTTGTGAAGAGAATTTTCCTCAAAAAAATTGCATAAGGAAAACACTAACGAAGTATTACGTGTCACTGACTCCTGTTTATGCCACGATCATTCGGGCCACGTGTTAATTCTAACAGTTAGTTAGGTGAGCGTTTTCGAAACCTCATGCCCAAGCCCAGGCCCAGGCCCAGGCCCAGCCTACGGGCAACTTGACAAAAAAAGGGGAAAATATGCCCATGTGATGTGTTGGGTACTTGGGTTCACAATTCGAAATACATTTTCTATTATTCTTTTTCAACATTTTTTCAGATTATTTCAATTTATCGAATTATACCAACAACATACAATTTATCCGATATCATTAATGAAACTTATGAACTTTATTATTTATTTTATAAAAGTATAATATATTTAGATATATTCTTTATATTATAAAATAAAAGATTATTTTTGAAATATTTTATCTGGAAATAACAAATTTTAGACATTGCTGAATTATTCTTGAATTACGACCTTGTTGCTATGGTTCAATTTCGTCTAGTACTATGGAGTTGAAATCAAACTTGATGTATCTCGGATATATGGACCAATTATATAAAGTCAGATATATAATTTAGAGGTCATTTATATCATCCGATCTGAATGAATCAGATGGTCCAAACTTTTTTGAATAGTCCAATAAAATCAAGTCCATGAATCCATACATTTCTTTAATTGGAGCATAATTACATGTGGGAGTAAGGAGGAATTTCATGCATACTTCTCAAAAATTTTGAAATTACGTATTTTTCTTCTTCAATATTCGCAATATCAAAGAACTAGCATTTGGTCTAAGTGGCAAAGTCATATGGTCTCTATGTGAGAGGTCATAGATTCGAAACTCAGATGAAGAAAATCCTTTGTTGTAATAACAAGAGTATTAAATAGTTGGATGTCTTGACCTCCAACTTTACTCAAAAAAATATTCACAATATCATATTTACAATTCTAAATTTAAAAAATCACAAATTTATTCAATTTATATAATAAAGCTAATCAGATTTATATTCATTTCATGAAACTACACTATATAAAAGCTAAGGAGGGTTAAAATATCTTCATTTTTTGTGCGCGTTCAACAAATGGAGGTCAATTGATCCCATTTATTTTAATTTTTTTGTGATTATATATGATTTTAGATATTAAAAAATTGATCTCCATTCGCAGCATGAATATTTTATATGACTGACTCCCCCTTAATGTTTGACTTCCATAACTTGAAAATTTGGTTCTGCCCCTGCTCCATCGGGTCTCCATTTATAAAACTTTAATAACTCAAAATTTAAACCTTAAATATCAATATAAAACCGTTAAATATGATATATCACTTATGCTAAAATAAAACCATTAGATGTGATCTATATTATTTTCTCCGTATGCATATAAAAAATTATCACTTATGGTTTTAGTTTTATGTGAATAAATAAATTGAAAATTCGACGTTTAAAAATTATATCAGTATATTTTTGCAAACTCTTGAACAATAAAAACAAAATTAAAATATCATAATATTTTACATGTGCATAGAGAAAATGATGTAAATTATATCTAACAGTTTTATTTTAACATTTAAATTTTAAATTTTGAGTTATTAAAATTTTAAATAATAAAACAAGATAGAGAAAAATAAATAAAGATATTTGAACCTCGTCTTCTAAAATATATAATTATAATTTAATTTAGAACACTTCGCTTCATAAACTACAATATTACCGGTACAGTTGTACCTGCTAATTAGTGAGGTCCTGCAAGTGGAAACTAGAATAGAAAGGTTAAATCAGTGCTAGGAAGAGCCGAAGAGGATTGGTTATTCCTGGCAAATAGGGAGCCAGAGCCAGAGCCAGAGGAGAGGTGGTAGTGCGGTATGAGTGGAGGAGGTATAAGAGGAGAGGGAATGGCCAGCGGCGCCCCTCCTATTGAGACAGAAAAGGGCAATAGGAGGGGAGATATACAAAAAGAGGGGGAGACGGAGAGGAAAAAAGCCCAGTGGCTCCTTCCCATTACCAAGATTTAAAGGTGGCGCACTTGTTAAAAAGAGAAAAGGAAGAAGCCAGAGGGGAGATGGTAGATTGGTAGCTACCTTGGTATTCGTGCAAGTAAGAGAGAGCAAACTTTTGTGCGTTAGTTTTAGATAAGAAGAAAAAGAGAGAGCCATAAGCCATTAGCAATGCGCAATACATGCAATAGCATTCCTTGATCAGACTAAGATTTAGATTTTTTTTATTTTTTGTTCTAATTTTTTCGGTTTATTTTAGTTAAATGTTTTCTTCATCTACCTTTTCTCGTTTGTCTCAAAAACAGATTCCTCAAATTGTTCATCCAAGTGAGATCACCGAAGAACAGCTTGTTGAGAGTGAAACAGCAGGTCCTGAATCCGAACACTTAGAGACTGTCTCAAATGAGAAATTTGGAGATGAAAGCAAACTCACAGAGACTGATTTAAAATCAGCTCAAATGGAAAGCACACCAGATGAATTGATCGAGGAGAAATGGAATGCCAATCTTTCCTCAAGTGAAAGATCTGTGGAGAGTGAAGTTTTACCACAAAATACTGGTGAGCGGGTACAAGGAGAGAAAAGAGATGCTGAAATGCCAAAAGAGGAAATCTGTCAAGCAATTGAAGCGGCTGAAGAACCATGCGACAAGCATATAGAAGGAGAGGTAAGTTTGAGTTTAACTACTCTCTCCATTCCACTGTTGCAATTTACTGATTACATTTTTTCATTATTTCTGATTATCCATTTATATTGTGTTATTGCTCTAGTTCTGGCTCTGAGGTTAGTAATTTCCTAATTGGCACCACTGCTGAGCAGCCTGAGCTCAACTTTGAGATAACAAAACAAACCAAAAATAACATAAATATAAAAAAAAAAAAAAAAAAACAGAACTTTCGGAATAGGTACTTTATTATGACACTGTATGGTGGACTTTTGGGTGTATGTACTGGATGATATTACAACTTATTGTAGTACTGTGGGTACTTAAAGAAGGTCCTGGGAGTTATTATGCTTGTTTCCAGGCTCCAGCAAGTCAACATATTACCTGAATTTCCGTTACTTCTCTTCAACTTGCACTTAACATCAAGTTCCAATTAAAGAAATTATATTTCTGTGTGCTGTTAGTTTCAAATTGTGTCCTTACCAGCTTCATAACAAGTTAAACTTTTTGTGTTTGTTTATCTCAAACAGATTCTTAAAACAGTGGATTCTGAGATCTGCAATTCAGCAGAAGAAAAGGAAGTAGATCCTCAGAAATTTGAACAGGAGAAAGCAACAGAAGAATCAGCCTCAGTAGAGGAGAAATCAGATACTTCTGCTATTTTGGTTCCCACTGAAGAGCAAATCGAAGAAAAAGAAAATGCAATCAATGAAAGCAGTGTTCTACCTCAGTGTACCACCGAATCAGTGGTAGTACCTGAAGAGAAAATTTCCAGAGGAGTTGAGACAAATGACGAACCAAGTGACATGGTCATTGCAGGAGAGGTATGTTTTCCTTGTACCATAGCACAGAGTACATGCTTGTTGAGATATAGGGGTCTGATTTAAGATTCGTGCCAGAATACTTCCAGTCGAGCCAAAATCAATTCAGAGCCTAATTTGAATATAGGGGTCTGATTTAAGATTCGTGCCAGAATAAAACAGAATACCGCGTTGGATCTGAATTCCAAATTGGTTGGGCCTGAATTGGCCAATGTAGCTCATGGCTGGCCAATAAAATCCATTAGCAATTCACAATACAACAGCAATCATGATGTCTCTATGATTAAAATTGTTTTTTTTTTCCTAATTTTTAAGGTTTATTTTAATTAATGTTTTTTCTTCATCTGCCTTTTTTAATGTGGCCCAAAACAGACTCCTCAAATTATCCCCACAAGTGAGATCACTGAAAAACAGCTTGTTGAGAGTGAAATAGTAGATGCCGAACACTTAGAGATGGTCTCAAATGAGAAATTTGGGGATGAAAGCAAACTCAGCAAGACTGATTCAACATCAGGTCAAATGGAAAATACGTTAGACGAATTAATCAAGGAAAAATCAACTGTCGATCTCTCTGCAAGTGTGGAACAAATTAGTGAAAGATCTGAGGAGAGTGAAGGTTTAGTCCAAAATACTGGTGAACAGGTACAAGGAGAGAAACCAGATGCTGAAATGCCAAAAGAGGAAATAGGTCAATCAATTGAAGTGGCTGAAGCACCATATGACAAGCATATAGAAGGAGAGGTAAATTTTGAGTATATATCATCTCTGTCCATTCAACTTTCAATATTACTTTTTTCTTTATATCTTATTATCTATTTATAAATTGTGTTACATTCCTAACTCTGGGGTTATAAATTCCTAATTGAGACAACTTGAAAGCTCCATTGAATTGAACATTGAGATGAGAAATAGAAACAAAAATAAAACAAAATTAAAAAACAGAACTTTCAGAACTGGAGAGCTCCATTAAATATATAATTTATTGCTTTGGCACTATATGGTAACTGTTGGGTCCAATGGTGTATGTACTGGACAATTTTACAACTTATTGTAGATTGGGTACTTTAAAGAGGTATTGGAGTATTTTATGCTTGTTTCCAGGCTCCAGCCATACAACATATTACCTGACTTTTTGGTACTTTTCTTTAACTTGGTCTTGAAGCATCAAGTTCCAATTAAAGAAACTTTTTGTTGTGTGTTGTGAGCTTGTAACTGTGTCCTTATGGGCTTCATAACAAGTAAAACCTTCTCATATTTGTTTATTTCAAACAGATTTGTAAAACTCGAGATCTTGAGATCTTTGACACAGCAGAAGAGTCGAAGGCCGTATTAACTGAAAAGGAAGTTGATCCTCAGAAATTTGGGACTGAAACAGAATCACCTGAACTGGAGAAAGCGACAGAAGAATCTGCCTCAGTGGAGGAGAAATCAGATGCTACTGCTATTATTGTGCCTGGTGAAGGGCAAATCGAAGAAATAGAAATTGCTAACAAGGAAAGCAGTGGTGTACCTCAGAGTACCACTGAATCAGTGATAGTATCTGAAGAAAAAAATTCTCAAGGCATTGAGACAAATGACGAACCAAGTGACAAGGACATTTCAGTACAAGTATGTTTTCTTTGTCCTATAGTCCAAAATACAAGCTTTTTGGTTTTAAGACCAAATTGGTCTGGCCTGAACTCCCATGTAGCTCATGGCTGGTTTTAATTGAAACACTTTTATGAATCTATTCTTGTATGGTACTTCAATTGTACATCATTTTTTTTTGTTACAAGAGAGTGCTTGTGCTTGGTCTCTTCAGAGAGCGGTGAGACACTACTGTTGAGAGATAGAGTTACCTTTGGATTTGTCTGGGACTGGTTTCAAACTGGCATTTAACTGAGAGATTGTATTCGAGACAATTTGGACTTAGGGTTTATCTCCTTCTCAGAATAGCAAGAGTTTGTTGGTTCATTGCCTCGCAGTATAGACTAGGATTAGTTTGTGGTAGGCATGGTGAAACACTTGAAATCAGTATTCTCTTGTTGATCCTCATTTTTCTTAATACTGCTAGTGTCAAATTGTTCCCTGGTAGGCTTCATAACAAGTTAAAAAACTTTCTTCATTTTCTTTGTCCCAAACAGAGTACTAAAATTGCCAATCCTGAGATCCATGATGTGGCAGTGCAGTCTAAGATTATGTCAAATGATGAGGAGGTAGATGAGAAACTTGGGACTGAAATAGAATCAACTGAACTGGAGAAGGCAACAGAAGAGTTCACCTCGGTAGAGGAGAAATCAGATGCTGGTGCAGATTTGGTTCCTAGTGAAGGGCAAATTGAAGAAATAGAATTTGCAAACAAAGAAAGCAGTGTTGCGCCTCAGAGTACCGTTGAAGTAGTGACAGTTCCCGAAGAGAGTATTTCTCAAGGAATTGAGACAAATGAAGAACCGAGTGACAAGCACATTGTAGGAGAGGTACTTTTTTATTTATAACATAGCACCACTTAAAATACTAACATGTTGGGTTTCAGATAGAGTTCATTTTAGCCTGAACTAGCCCAGTAAGCACACTGCCGATTTGTAATGCGAATAATTGTTTAATTGGATCACTTGTCTTAGATTTAACAATTTTCTTTTGTAATTTAACCTTTCAGCTTCATGAAAAAGATATATCAATTGATAACTTTGAAGCTTCAGAAGAAATCCACCTTGTTCTGGAAGACAAGGTTGACCAAGGTCATACTACAGCTTCTCCAGTAGAACAACCTGATTCTAAGAATGTCGGGACAGAGATGGAATCAGCTTTCTTAGAGAAAACAAATGGTGACATAGATGTAAAAGAAAACCTTGAAAAAACCACCGTGACATCATTTGTAGAAGAGGAAGAAGCTGTGATAAATCAGACTGATAATGGATCAGAGCCTATACCAGTGACATCACTAACACCTGATGAGGTACATATAAAAGCTAAAATATTCAATATCAAGAAAAAAAATGTTTCATCACTTTCTCTTACTTCATTCAGTAATTTGCTTTGTCTGTTACTCTCTCCAAGCATCTAATTTCTGGGGAACATAGAAATCAAATTCCATTTTAATCTTCCAATAAATTATCTGTTTGTTTTGTCCTTCAGATAATCAAGGTAATTGATGAAAAAATTGTACCAGAAGAAACTGCAAACAGCACAGAGACTGAGAAGCAACAATTTCAAGAAGAGGCTTTAGACACTGTTGTTACTGAGCCCAAAAACCAAACAAAAGATGAAGATCTGATCAGGACTGAGACAAAAGAAGAGATCTCTGAAATAGAAAAGGTTGGACAAGAGAAGGATATTCCAACAGAATTCCTGAAAGCTGCTGAACAAAAGGTGGTGGTTGATGAAACCAGTGAAGACACAGAAGAAACTGTGCCCAATATTTCCGAACAAAACAAGAAGGTAGAAGAAGAAGCTGATCAATCAGAAGGACCAGAAGAAAGAGATTTTGCCTCAATTTTAAGCAGCTTCTTAATTAGTAAGGTAAGTACCAAAATAAATCAATGTAGAAGGCTTTTAATTCGATCTGCACCTTCCTCTCCCTAGATATTGTTTACAAAAGAAGTCTTTGGTGAAAAAACTTTCAGTTTACTCATCATTGTGGTATGAACACATAATTATAGAAAGGAAATCAGGAGAAAATGTTTTATGTAGAAAATTATAGTTACATTTCTATGCAATTTTTCCTATATAAGACCTTAGTAAGATTTTTTTCTTTTCTTTTAATTCAGGTATTTTCTGAGGAAATCCCAAGGACCGATGATGGTGCAAAACAAAACAATGATGCCTCATTTATCCCAAAAGCATTAGATGCAGAAACCATATCAGAGATTACAACTGATAAAAAGGAACCTGAGACAGCAGATGAGGAAATATCATATGCAACCAGTTTAAGAGAAGAAGAGAATCCAGAAATACAAGAGCGAGAAGAGGAAAATGGGGAGAAGAAAGCAGAGGAAGATGGGGAGGGAGATGGAGTTGAGCAAGATTACTTGCCAGTATCTCGGTTTTTGATGGATAAGATACTGCGGCAAGAAGAGAACAAAAATCTTGGGGCGGAGAAAGCTATTGAGGAGACTGATAAACAACTGATCAGAGATGATGGAATTCAAGAAGAGGAAAAGATTGAGCAAAATAGCAATCCTGTGGTGGAACCTGAGCAAAAAGGTGAAACACTCTCTTCTTTTGCTGAAGTGGCAAGAAATTTTGAGAAGGAAGAAACCCTCATCAAAAAGGTGGATGACACATTTGTTGGTGATGGTGAAATTTCCATAGAAGAAAAAACCGAGGAAACTAGCTCTGTTGCAGCATTACCTAAGCGAGAAGGAGAAGGAAGCCATTCTTCCATAGAAGTAGCAAGAGATTTTGAGGAAGAGAAGCCAGCTGACGATGCACCGAAACCTGTAGAGGACGAAAACATAAACGTGGTTAGTGATGTTGGAATATTAAGTGTAGAGAAGAATGAAGAGGTAAATAGGAGTGTTGTGGTTGTACCTGAGCAAGAAGGTGAAAAAAACATTTCTCCTATTGAGGTGGTTAGGGATTTTGATAAGGAAGATAAAAGCATAGAGCAGAAGAATGAAGCGTTGGTTACTAATGAGGGAATATCAATTATTGAAAAAATTGAGGATAACACTGTTGAAGAGACGAGGGATTTTGATAAGGACTTGAAGCCTGCTGAGATAAAGGATGAATCCTTGGTCAGCGTTGATGGAGCCTGTACTCCAAAAAAAATTGAGAAAAATAACAAAGTTGCATTACATGAGCAGGAGGGTGAAACAGAACCATCTGTGGTAAAAGAGGTAGATGATTTGGCCAATGGAGAACAGAACAAGGATTTGGAAGAGGTTTTGGTAAATCCTCATGAATTTTCAAAGCCAGAAAAAATTATTGATGAAAACAAATCTGTGGTCACGCACGAGGAAGAAGAGCAAACAACTGCGTTGATTGCTGATGAAGAAACACCGATAGATTCGAAAGATGTTGAAGAAAATTATGTTCTAGTAGAACATGAGGTCGATCAATTTGAGGAGTCAAAAGAAATAAACATGCCGGTAAGTGATGCAACAATTCCGAACCTGGAAACGAAACAAAATTATTTGTCGACTGAGATCCAAGATGCCGAAAGCAATTTAGTTCGACAAGTAGAAACTACTGAAAATGGCATGAAAAACTCATCAGTAAGTTTGAAGGAAATTGAAGAGAGCCTTCCTGAAATACCCAAACTCCCAATGGCTGGGGCCGAAACAGAGGCAATTTTGCAAGTGCCATTAGAAAAACAAAGAGATCTAGAAGCTACTGAGATTATGAAGGAATTGGTTGGCAATGAAACAGATTATACTTGTGGAGAAGAACAGGTGAAAGAAGTTACTGGTACGGTGGAAGCCACCAAAATAGAAAAGAAAAGTGAAGAGATCAAGGATGAGGAACACAAAGAAGAGGAAAAGGAAGAGGAAGGGGAAGAGGAAGAAAAACATCAGGATGAAACTGAGATAATTGGCAGGGATCTCACAGTCAAGGCTGAAGCAAGAGAGACAGAGACGAAGTCGGCGCAAAAGAAGTCTCAGAATATACTATCAGGTGTGGGATCAAAGGTCAAGCATTCCTTTGCAAAGGTGAAGAAGGCCATCACTGGCAAATCAAAGAATGTCTCACCATCAGCAAAATGAGTAAGCTCGTATTTTATTTGGGCTGGCTTTTTATTGATTTGCGTTTGCTTTTGTTGTGTGTATATAACTGTTTGTATTTATGGCGTTGTATGTAGTTCTATAGGATGTACATCTCCATAGGTTAGAAGAGTGTGATTTTTTTTTGCCTGTTAATTTGTTAATTTTGTAAATTTGCTATGCTCGTTATGAAAATGCGTGGTGTGCTTGTATTTGATATTAGTAAATTATGGAAGTTGTTATGTTGTATTCAAAGTTGGCGCTTTTTCATTCATCTTTTCTATTAATCATAACTCCTGGGCAGGTGCTTTTTTGGAGTTTCATATGCTCTATAGATTAGCAAGTACATCATCTGATGTATAGATATTAACTTTTAGGTCAGAAAATCATGTTCATTTTTTTATTAAATTGTTTTTTTAACGCTACTAGTACAAAAAAAAAAGTAGTTATATTATAATAATGGGAAAATTTCCAGTGTGCCCATCTACATTTTTGAAATAGCCAATTTCCCATAAAATCACTATAATATCCAATATCCCCACAAAAAATTAACTTTCTTTCTTCTATCCCCTATTAATTATTTTACATTTTATTTAATTATTTTAAAAATTAAATTTGACCATTATATCCTTTATATTGAAATGGAGATGTCATGTTGTATTCAAAGTTGGTGTTTTGTTAAGTTGGATGCCTTCATTTTTATTTCATAAATGATAGCAATGGTTATGAATATGAGCGACTCAACATTCATTGATTGACTGAGTGTGTGTGTGTTTTTATACCTCTTCTTAGTGGATGACTGCAATATGCAAAGAAGCCGATTATTCTCAATTTTGGGCTGTTGCGAAGGTAATTCAATCTTTTCCTTCTGACTCTTCTGACCAGACAGAAACTGCTCGTTTTGTCTTGTTAAATAACTTATTCCATATGCTCTGATTTTGCAACCACTTTTTGACTCAAATTTGACAGTAAAACCAAGATGGAACAAACTGAATGTTTAAGGACCAAAAAGGGAGTTTAAACTTTGTGGATCAAAATGGTAAATGGCTGGTACACTATGGATTTATGTATTTTTCTTTCTTTTGATGTATATAGGTTTTCGAAGCTCTGTGAAATATAAAGCTTACCGTATATCCTGATCTAGAGAGCCATCGGCTCCGTGAGGCTTTAGGTGTTGATTTAGGTCTTAAATCAGAGTACATACTTGCCGGTTGCTGTGCTGATGAGCTTAACAAGTTTAAACTAAGTATTGATTTCAATACTTAGTTGTGGCACTTGTTAATTGTATTTCTTTTTGACATATATCAGATGTACAAAATTAGTTTGCCTTTTAAAATGGATCTTTAGCTCAAACATTTGGATAGTCCCTGAATCTTTAGGGGAGTGATGGTTCGAATCCATCAAGATCCTTATATAATACGTAATTTCAATTAAGAATTTTACTATTCTTTCATTTTTTTTTTTTTGTTTTAAACCAAGCAACGAGTCCTTTGAAGTAATAGAAAACCAATATGATTCAGTACAATCAGTAGCAGTAACAGTTACTTTATTTTATTTTGAAATCACTACAAAATACAAGAAGAACCACAAATTAGAAGGGAGAATATATCCTGGCATCACCTTTGCTTGCTTATTTTTCTGTTCAGGTTCAAGGGAGAATTCATCTCTCTAAAACTGCGCACCCATTGAAATTAATTTCAGTTGTTATGCAATAGTTGTTTCCACTAAAAACAGTCCTGAAATAGATTGAACATTTGGTTTTCTGGGCATTCCATTTGAACTTTGTCTATTTCTTTTGTGCAGGGGACATGGGTATCCATTTTAACAAAGCAGCAGCAGCATTTACGACTTGAGTAACTAAAAGATTATATGCAAACTATTCTCAAATATCAACAATATGATCACATTTCACATATGATCCCAAAAGAACTATGTCATTGTTACAGTTTCTTTGAAAAAAAAAAAACTCCAAGTCTAGCACATCATGTCAAAAAAGAAACTTGTACAATGGTATACAATGCTTCTATTAAATATATAACTAATTTGGCGAGTTTCCAATGTTGCTATTCTGACCTAACATACAGAAAACACGATTTCACCTATTCAACATAACAAAAGAACAAGGGGATATAAATAATGAAAGATGGTTCCTCTTTTCTTTGCTTCGTAAATGTAATAATATTAAAAGACTATGTCTACCTTGTTATAAAAAAATCTGTCAATAACTGGAGGAGAAGATTAATTCTCAGAGCTAATGAGAGCTTTCCTTTTCGCAAATGCAAGAATAAGGGAATTCATGGAAATCACCTCTCCCAGGTCTCATCTCATCAGGCTCCCCCATGAAATTGCTCTGAGCAGACTTTACCTTTGTCGAGAAGGCTTCCCAGTCTAATTTCATCTGGTTTCTTGCTCTGAAAAGAGTGCTGAGCTTCTTTGCATTGGGCCGGATTGTTCTCTTGTGGCCCATGTACCTCCTGTAAAGGTCAAGGGAGAAAACATCACATATGATATCAACTACTGGTTTGAAGTACACTTTAGCAGAACATGCAAAATTTGACCTGACCAGAGAGTCCTACCATACAGTGGTACCAAGATCAACTCAACCTGACGTTTTTGAAAATTTACCCAAACTGAAGCCAACTGATAAAAAAAAACCAGACCTGAACCAAATTTACCTGGAGACCAGGAACCAAAAGTAACGTGCAACTAAAATGACTTGTCTTGTGTTGCAAAATTTCACGTGAGGTGACTGAACCAAACCTAAACCAAACTTAGAATTTCAAGATTTAGGTGTTGTCTGACCATACAATGATAAGAAGCCTAATTAGGCGAGAAAGCAAAAGTAGAAAAGAAAGGACATAACAATTGTTTATTAAAACATGAAATATTAACTAAGTGAAAAGTGGAAAATCAGAAAAATAAAATTGTATTGATTCCTTTGTTCTCTTGGGCCTATATAGGCGTTACATTTTTCATTCATAACCCTATGATTCTCTATAATTCATTTCTTACCAATATAACCCTACAACTTCTATTAATGCAATAAACATACATAAATCTCAACACTCCCCCTCAAGATGGGCAAAAGATATCCATCAAGCCCATCTTGTCACAAAACCTATCTAAATCTATTGAGCTAAGTCCTTTGGTGAGGCAGTCAGCTACTTGATCTCCAGTAGCTACATGACTCAGCTCCAATAGTCCACTTTCTAGCTTTTCCTTTATGAAGAACCTATCGATCTCCACATGCTTGGTTCTGTCATGCTGCACAGGATTGTTGGCAATGCTGATCGCTGACTTGCTATCGCACCACAATTTCATTTTAGCTCCGTGATTCACCTTGAGCTCTTCCAACAACCTCTTCAGCCACACCATCTCAGCAACTCCCAATGCCATAGCCCTGTACTCGGCTTCTGCTGTCGATCTCGCAACAACTGGCTGCTTCTTGCTCTTCCAAGAGACCAAGTTGCCCCCTACGAACATGCAATAGCCAGCTGTGGACTTCCTGTCATCTTGGCAACTGGCCCAGTCAAAGTCACAATAGCCCTCAATGTTCATGTGTCCATTCTGCTTGAAAATCAAGCTCTTCCCCGGTGCACTCTTCAGGTACCTCAGAATGTGATACACTGCGTCCATATGACCCTTACTAGTGTCATGCATGTAGCGGCTCACCACGCTCACTGCAAATGAGATATCGGGACGTGTATGTGTCAAATAGATCAATCTGCCTACCAGTCTTTGGTACCTCTCACGATCAACCTGTTCTCCTGCCTCTGCACTTATCTTAGCCTTCACATCAATTGGAGAAACTGCAGACCTGCACCCCAACATGCCTGTCTCTGTGAGCAAATCTAGGACATACTTCCTTTGGGACAGAACAATCCCCTCTGCTCCGCGAGCCACCTCAATTCCAAGGAAGTATCTAAGCTGTCCCAAATCCTTCACGTCGAACTCCTTTCCCAATTTTGCCTTCAACTTTGCAATTGCCCCCTCATCATCCCCGGTAATGATCATATCATCGACATACACAGCCAGCATAGTAATGTGACCACCATGTTGTCGAACGAACACCGTATGGTCGGCATTGATCTGCTGATAGCCCATGCCTACCATAGCCTTCCTAAACCTATCAAACCAGGCCCGGGGGGACTGTTTCAACCCATAAAGCGACTTCTTGACTCTGCACACCTTACCTACTGTCTGGTTTGTGCCAAACCCTGGTGGAATCTCCATGTACACCTCCTCCAACAAATCACCATGAAGAAAGACATTCTTCACGTCGAGTTGGTGTAACTTCCATCCCCATTCGCTGCCATGGAAACCAATGTCCTCACTGTGCTCATCTTCGCCACGGGTGCAAAGGTCTCATCATAGTCGATGCCATAGGTCTGACTGTATCCCTTCGCTACCAACCTCGCCTTGTAGCGCTCAACTAGACCCTCTGGATTCTGTTTCACTGTGAAGACCCACTTGCATCCAACAGCCTTCTTGCCTGGTGGTAGTGACACAAGCTCCCACGTCTTGTTCTTTAAGAGGGCCTCAAGCTCTTCTAGCATGGCTGCTTTCCATTTCGGATCTCTTTTAGCAACCTGCCAACACTCAGGGATAGAGACAGTATCCAATGATGCAATAAACGCTCTATGCACCGGTGATATGTGTGAGTAAGAGACAAACCGGGCAATCTCATGTGGGAAACCATATCGGTCAGGAGGAATACCCGCATTCTCAGGAGGAGTCCTTCTCACCGATAGGGGAGTGGGAGGAGTAGAAAGAGGAATCATAGCACCTGTGTATTCTAAGTCTGAGGTGGATGGTGTAAGTGTCTCACAAGTCGGAGTAGGCAGAGCCAATGGACTTGGCACAGGTGGCACTGAAGGCACGGCTCCCTCACTCTGCTTATTTCTTCTCACATACACCTCACGGTATCTCGACTCCCCCTGAGACTGAGTTCTCCAACTTTTGGGCCCATTCTTCTCAACTTCCGGCTCAACCACAGCCGAATTCTCGAGCCCGTTCTTCTCAACTTCCGGCTCAACCATAGCCGAATCCTCCTTTTCTGGCTCAACCCTAGCTGAATTCTCCTTTTCCGGCTCAACCCTAGCCGAATCTACCAGTGGGCAAGGAATACCACCCACACTCACTATCCTCCTCTCACCATCACTGCTACTTTCCCCCTCTCGCCTCATACCTCCTGTATCGAGCGAGTCTCCAAAGGGTGATGTAGTCTCTGAGGAGTAGTAAGGTTCGAGCTCGCGGAATGTAACATCCATACTCACAAACAATCTTCTCTCTACCGGGCTCCAGCACACATAACTCTTTTGAGTACCAGAGTAACCCACAAAGATGCATTTCACCGCTCTGGGATCCAACTTTCCCACTGTTGGTCTGTTGTCTTTCACGAAGCACAAACAACCAAATACTTTTGGAGGAAGAATGCCCTCATTATCTCCTTTCAACATCACTCATGGAGTCTGCCACTCCAACACTCTAGATGGCATTCTGTTGATCGATTGTGCGGCTGTTAGGACTGCTTGTCCCCACAAATATTTCGAAACATTCATGGAGATCATCATGCACCGGGCTACCTCCAACAAGTGTCTATTCTTCCTCTCTGCCACTCCATTTTGTGCTGGTGTGTAAGGGCACGTGGTCTGATGATGTATCCCATGAACTGACAAATACTCCTCGAATGCCTTGTTTGTATATTCGGTCCCATTATCGGATCTCAGTGCCTTCACCACAGCACCATACTGAGTCTGAGCCGCCTTATGAAAATCCTTGAAGCAAGCAAGTACATCATTCTTGTTCTTCATCAAGTACAACTATGTGACACGAGAATAACAATCGATGAAAGTCACAAAAAACCTATACCCATTCATCGCAGTTGTTGAGCAAGGCCCCCACACATCCGAGTGTACCAGATCAAAGGCATGAGAACTCCTACTTCCTGAGCTTACATACGAACTCCTTGTATGCTTCCCAAACTCACATCCATCACACACAAGTTTTTGTTTGTCAGCTTTCTCATACTTTGATGGATACAAACGTTCCAGTAGGCTGAAGGAAGAGTGCCCCATCCGCCTATGAATCAGAAGCAACTCATCCTCCACACTCACCCCAGATCCTCCTGCCCCCACTCTATCGACCACAGATGCCAGCGCTGTGTCCATCCATTTTCTATCTATGTACCACAACCCATCACGCCATGTGCCAGTCCCAAGTATCCGACCTGTCCTCTTCTCCTGAAAAACCATCTTCGGAATATCAAAGGTCACGATGCATTTCTGCTCACGAATAATAGCACTAATGGACACCAGGTTTACGGGAAAGGAAGGAGCATGCAACACATTGGTCAGAGTCACTGAATCGGTACATCTCACAGTACCCTTACCAACCACGGGCTCGGCCGTACCATCGGCTGTCTGAATGCTCTCTGGGACTGTTAGGTGAGTATAGGAAGAAAACTCCCTAGCAGCACCAGTCACATGGCGAGATGCACCAGAGTCAACTATCCACTCTGGTGATCTAGTGGTGGATATCGAGGCAAGAGCAAGTGGATCACAAACACCTGTAGCCGAGTGAGCAAAACAAGTAAAGTTACCCCTGGGTGAAGACGAGGTAGATGCACCCTCTATCACACTCTTCCCATTACATGTTGCTTTCTGCTTCCTCTTCAGTATCTCCTCACTCTCACCCTCTGCTACCATCAGATTTGTCCGGTAGTCTCCTCTTCCACCTCTCTTACCACCCTAGCCACAACCACAGCCTCCAGACTGTCCCCTCTCACCTGCATCTCGCTTCTTAGGTGACTTAGGACAATTCTGTTTCAAGTGACCTACCTCACCGCAGTTGTAACACTGTCGAGGCTCGCCCCTGAACCTTGTGCTACCTGAGTTGGAGACCGCTAGTGCTGACTTCACCCCTGGAAGTCCTGCTGCCCCAGCCTGTAGCCTAATCCGGCTCTCCTTCTCAGTCAAGTACCCCTCCAGATCATTCTCTTTCAGAGTGTACCTTACCCGACGCGACCAACCCAGATCCATAGCTGGCCCGTCGAGTCTCATGTCAATATGTGGCAGCTCAACCTTCTGCACCTTCGGCTTGCTCTCAACAGGAGCTTGGCCCACGGCCAACACTCGCACCATGACAGCGACCTCATCAGCGGTCAGTTTCGCACAGGCCTTTGCAAATGCATTCCCGATCTCCTCCACCGACATTGATCCGACTCTGATCCACGCCTCACGTATCGATCTTATTCCGAATCCCTCCTACTTCTTTCTTAGACCCGATCTTACACTCTCAAGATCGAGATCCACATCATCTCCCCCTTTCTTTCTCTTCTTCTTGACCCGATCTTGATTTATCGCATCAAGATTCAAGCTTAAAGAACCCGATCAAATCAATCCAAAATCCGCTTCTCGGGTATCGTGGGGTATAGGCCCCCCACGTCGGCCTAATCACACCAAAAACCCAAACCCTAGGTAGTGGCCGGCCCTAGAAGAGAGAGAACCGGCCTAGAGAGAAGAGGGAGAGATGAGAGGGTTCGGTTACTGTAGCAGCGGCGGCGGGTACTGTAGCGGCGGTCTACAGTAACGGAACAGTGGCTAAATCCTAACCCTAATTTGTATAGCTCTGATACCAAGTGGAAAATCAGAAAAATAAAATTGTATTGATTTCTTTGTTCTCTTGGGCCTATATAGGCGTTACATTTTTCATTCATAACCCTACGATTCTCTATAATTCATTTCTTACCAATATAACCCTACAACTTCTATTAATGCAATAAACATACATAAATCTCAACATGAAATGTACAGACCTTCGACCAGCTAGTATCTTGGCCATGTTTCCATTATTATTTGTGACAAAAACATCACTTTCATCAGACACGATGAAATCGAGAGCAGCAAGCCGAGAAGAGAAGGGAAGAAAAGGCTCTAACTCACCCGGGTCAGCAAGCATTTCTTTGGTGTAATAGTTTGGAAAGAGGTTCTTCAGGGGCTGAAGTGTCTTTTCCCCTCCATATATTTCTCCTGATGCTACATAAAGATATGTGTCATTTCCGAATCCAAGCGCCTTTAACATCATGCCAATCTCATGTGGGGTTAAGGGGCATTTGCCCCTGCTTCTCTCTCCCTCTTCACTTAAGTCCTGTTAGAAACATTTTGTTCTAGGAAATTACTTTCAAGTACTTTTCCATATTAGCAAATAGCTGTGTAACTGTGTAATGCTTCTTGTATTTTTAAATTTTTAATCAATACCCAATTTTTTTTGGATAATTCATAAACTAATATCCTTAGTATAAAAAAATGGCTAAAATGCCCCTCCACTTCCTATCCCTACACAAAACCCCTTTCATTATTGATATAGATAAACTGTTCACCCAAGATAGATATCCAATTGGCTTGATTTTAGTTTGATCATACTATCCAAACACCAGGTATGATCTGCATACATGTCAAGACTTGATGATTTTTGCTGTGAATATAAAAAAAATACTGATATATCAAAAACAAATGACTTACAAACTTGCAACATTTATATATTAATGTTAACCTACAAATCGCAATTGTACTCCTATAATTCTTTTGCACAACTGCTGAGTGTTTGTAAGTGTGCACATCAGTCAGTGAGAGAGGGAGAGAGAGAAAGAGTACTGGTAATGTTGCCCACCGCTTCCTAATTTCACCAAGCTCGGCACGTTCTTTGTCACCGCCACCATAGTAACAACCAGAGAAGGCTAGCATATCAGGTTCGAACCTTACCTCATTAAAAAAAAAAAAAAAGCTGATTAGTAAGTAATTGTCATTTTTAGGGACACAAAATGAGAGTTTTAAGCATTCTTCACAGTACTTGCTCCAAAAGGATCAATACAGGCATAACAAATACCTCAAATGAACAGCGACATATCTTGAGCTCATACCCCTTATTTTTTTAACCAATTTCTGACCTATATTTTCAATAGATGATGTAAATCTCAATGCATGAAAATTAGCCCGGCATCTCAACTTCTGCAACTCTTCATCAAGTCTATTCGTAAGCCTGTAATCAAACTTTGTCAACTGCAAGACCTGAAAAAAGAAAGTTTTAAGTTTTTAAATAGCTTTATTTGTCCTCTCAATATGTTAAAAGTTACACGAAAGTAATTGAGAACTAATCAGCTGGTACAAGGATTTCCAGCTCCTTGCGTAGTAAATTAAAATGTACCTTTTAACGTAAAATCTCAAAAGCTGGGTATCTAATTATATTTTCATTAATGGGTATCTAATTATTTGTTTATTGTTTCATGCAGTGAATATTACTGCTGCAAAATGTTTCCACTCGAGTTTAGGGGAAAAAAAAATGGAGAGGAGTTTGCTAATAATTAAAAGCAATTCTTTGTCGAGATAGCATGAGGAAAATATTTGGAAAATGAAATATGGCCCGAATGCTGCAGGAAGGCATGGCCAGAAGCTTTACAGAAAATGAATAGCAGAAGAAAAAACCAAGTAAAAGCAGCACATTGCAATTCAAACATAGAGACAAAAAGGGTCATTGGATAAAAAAAAGTACAATGATAAGAAGGGTGCACCAGTTGGAGATGTGGTATGGTTGCAATTGCAGTAGAAATTCAATTCCAAGCAACATGGAAAGGATCCTATATAAAGATACTCACATGCCTTCGCCTTAGTATGGGCAGTACTTGTTCGAGGTAATATTCTGGCATGGATTTACGTGGGGGACGCATTGTCCAAGGCAGTTTCTCCATCGACCTCATTACTCTATCTGGGATTCTTTTAACCACAGGCACATCGTTTGAGAGGTAGGAGATGAACCAATCAACATCAAATATATTCGCAAAATCACTGCATATTTCGGTATGTAAACTAATTTTGAGAAATAGTGAAACCATAATATCCCACATTTCCCGTCACTTATATTTGCATATCAATGTAATAATTGCAAGTTGATGGTGACAAAGTTTATAGACTTATTTCAGAAAATAAATGATGAACCAAAGGAATGATAATACCAACCTATCATCCTTCCAAAACGAGTAATGATCCATCTCGGGAATTACAAGAGTTGCATTCAAAATCCAGGCTACTACGACGGCATCAGAAATCTGAGCAAAACAGGAAACAAGTAGTTTAATCATGCACAACACTCGTTTTGTTATGTTAGTTCTCAATTTTGTTCAACTCAAGAAACTTGTGCTGCTACGCCTACAATCAGTTCAATCTCTGAACCATTATTGTAGCCAAGTCCATTCCATTTCTGGATATTATCAGAAGTAAATATTGATACTACTATCCACTCTGTTTCTAGCCCATAGCTTGTTGTGGCGCATGCGCTTATGGGGGAGTATTAGAAATAAAAATAAACAATACAGAAAGTAGGCTATTAAAAATACTTTTCCAGGGCACTGTTCATAGACACGATAACTAAATCATATTTTATGAAGTTCCCATTGAATGGAAAAAGAAGAATATCTTGCTGATATGTCATGATTCAACGCCATTAGCACAAAGCTTAAAGTACCAAAAGTTGGTTAAGAATTAAAAATTATAAAAAAAGAGTAGAAAACTCACTCCAATCCGTTGTTGGTTTAGACCTCCACTTGTTGCAATCAGCAAGTAGCCGTTAGATCTGTTTTCAGGCACAGCATCTAGTCAATATGAAATAAAAGTTTGTTACAGTTGTTTGCTCAAAAAAAAAACATGCAACTAAAATAGAGCAATAAATTATCAGAACCTATTGGGTGGAATTGAGAAAATGCAAAACTCACATCTGAAGCTAGCACCTCTAACACTGCAGCCATAGTAAAGATCTGAATAGTTTGATTTCCATATGTCAAGCCTTTTGTTGTGAGAAACCTGCGAAGTTCAACATGCACAGATTTTCACCATAAAGATAAAGAAAATTATTGAACAAATCATCATGATGATACAGATGACCATTATGACCATTTTCATCTTTCATTCAAAATTTCCTTCTTTGGGACCCAATAATTTTGAAGAACTTAAAGAAACAAAATAATTTTGCATGAATTGGATTTCATTGCGTGTCAAATTACAGCATCATGGGTTTTATTATTGTTAAAGAATACAATATTAGGAATATTTTGGAGATGATTAGTTTTAATTTGTTACACTTAGTTACAGTTAGAACTTCTAGATCATTGGCGTGCAGCCTATATATACACATTGTACATGGACATTTGTGGGACTGATATAAGGTGATTCATTTTCACTTCTCTCTCTTCCCTCTATATTCTCTCTCTCAATGCTTGCTGTTATTCTTTCTCTCTCTGGAACTATCTCTCTCCCCTCTCTATTCTCTCTCAATGCTTGCTGTGTATTCTGTCTCTCTCTAGAAACCACAATTAGTGAGATTCATTACTCATCAGCTCCTAAAATCTCTTCAAGTTGCAAACAGTGTTCAGATGAGGATCGATCAGAATTTGTGAATGAATTTAATCTCCATTTCATCTATACTTGTCCAAAGCTCGAAGAATCCAAAAGTTCACTACTGTTAGTGGCATTTTTCGAAAGAACACGAAAGATAATCAAATACAGAAAAGGTAATAGCTTTTGTATGTTACAATTGAGAGACAAATAAAAACAAATAAAAGGTATATTATCTTATTCCAGCACATTTTAAAAATTAAGAGGTTCAATCTTACAGTTTACCTTCGGCTGAATCCGACGCCTGAACTGTGACCAGTGAAGATCAGATGCGATATTTCCCATTAAAAGTGAGGTCAGACCAAGTATAAAGAGCATTAAACCTACCCCAAAGGAGCGAGAGAACAATGCCTTCTTCATACAAGGCCAAGGGCGCCTAAAGCGTTTCTTCTCCATCAATTTCAAAACCAAGGCACATCAAAAGCTAAGAAAACATGAATCGGTTTCAATTGGGATTAAGAGTCTTGAGCTCCGCCCGTGCAACGTCAGCACAGTTAAGGCTGCTTATACTTGATGATAATACCACCTAAGAAACTTGTTGGGATTATTTAGAGTCTGATAGTGTGTCGTAGGATCCAAATATAGAACTTACTCCCAGAAAGAGGGGCCTACAGTTCTATGCCCTCCTACAAAAATCAAGTTTCAACAAACATCGCAAGTAGTTCAGAGAGAGTAGTTGAAATGATGCATTCTGGTACAAGAGAGAAACGAGAGAATCAGAGAAAGAGAAACGAGAGGGGGTGGGGATGGGGGAGCGGAGGGGATGCGGGGCGGGACGAGAGAGAACCGAGAGGGTCGGGACGGGAAAAGTGGCCATCTCGTTGTGGGCCGAGCTGGCCCCAACCGAGCCACGCCCAGTTCGAAAATTGCTAAATTGTGGACCGAATTCGAACCGAACTGGCTCGTTTTCAGTTTGGTTGAGGTACGACTAAATGAGTAAATTACGAGTTCGAGTTTTTTTTTGTCACCAATGGATCGCAGACCGATATTTTTATTAAAACCCCTAAAAAAAAAACAAATTATCAAATCTGCTCCCACTCCAAAGTTATAATTATTTCTACCCTAACCGCCTGTGGGCTGGGCGGTCCAATTTTCCCACCAGACCGCCCAGCTACCGGGCGGTCCACTGTGCATAGCTGACCGCCCAGCAGCTGGGCGGTCCGCTAGTGTTTTTTTTTTTTTTTTTTTTTTAAGATTAGATTAGAGACAATATGAATATAAAGATGCTGAATTCTTAACGCTAAAAGTTCGAATTTTTTTTGTAAATATTAGTTAGATTACTTCTGTGAAGCATATTTATACTAAAATACGCTAAATTACTTGGAATTATGTTAAATTACGTTGAGTTA
This sequence comes from Carex parvula, assembly GCA_025461045.1. Classification (NCBI taxonomy): domain Eukaryota; kingdom Viridiplantae; phylum Streptophyta; class Magnoliopsida; order Poales; family Cyperaceae; genus Carex; species Carex parvula. The sequence continues at coordinate 937,681 of JAJGRW010001083.1, read as the reverse complement.
CACTATATTAAGTTAAATTACACTAAATCACATTACATTACGCTAAAATACGGTAAATTACATATGAATAGGGACGATATCTTCACTGAAAAGGCGAAAAACGACGACGAAACTTCAAACGGTCATAAAACGGCGCTCGAGTGTCCGATTTCAGCAAATGAGCACTTTTCGGAAAGCTTGCGAAAATGCGCATGCGTCTGTGCCGGCTACGCCTGTTGAATAACTGAATATTTTCTATGATTGCAATTGATCTGTTCTATGCTTTACTCATGATGTTTAACCAAGTCCTGCGCATGCTTCACAAAAAAGGGCATAAGTTTTGATCCGTCCGTCGGATCGGGCTGAAATTTTGACATGAGCTCTATAGCCCCAAAACCAAGCTAACTTCCTTTCGGGACCGATCCGACCGTCGGATTCGTCAAAAAACTAAGGGAAGAGCCTCAAAACTTGAGTTGAAGTTTCCGATTAAGATTTTCATGTCTATCATTCAATCCAAGTAGCTCAGTAAATTAGTTACATAATGAACTTGCAGATTACCAATTTTTACTATTTTTGGAATTTTTTTACTATTTTTTATGATTCATGAAAGATGAGCAAAATCAGTCTACTATAGCGTAATTTTGTGTAGTTTAGTGTTTTTTTAGCGTATTTTAGCGTAGTTTAGTGTTTTGAGTAAATTACTTAAGATTTTCATTTCGTCGTTGTTTTTCGCCTTTTCAGTGAAGATATCGTCCCTATTCATATGTAATTTACCGTATTTTAGCGTAATGTAATGTGATTTAGTGTAATTTAACTTAATATAGTGTAACTCAACGTAATTTAACATAATTCCAAGTAATTTAGCGTATTTTAGTATAAATATGCTTCACAGAAGTAATCTAACTAATATTTACAAAAAAAATTCGAACTTTTAGCGTTAAGAATTCAGCATCTTATATTCATATTGTCTCTAATCTAATCTTAAAAAAAAAAAAAAAAAAAAAAAAAAAAAAAAAAAAAAACACTAGTGGACCGCCCAGCCGCTGGGCGGTCAGCTATGCACAGTGGACCGCCCGGTAGCTGGGCGGTCTGGTGGGAAAAGTGGACCGCCCATCCCACGGGCGGTTAGGGTAGAAATAATTATAACTTTGGAGTGGGAGCAGATTTGATAATTTGTTTTTTTTAGGGGTTTTAATAAAAATATCGGGATCGCAGAGGCCGAGTTATTTCGGCTGATAAATATACTGTTTCGGCTCAAATAAAAGATCTCTTTGCAAGCCTGGGATGATATTAGTTGCATAGTAAAGATTTTAATAGAGTAGTTTTGGTTTCATAGAGCACACAGATTATAAAATAAAAACATCGCTAAATATTATTTGTACGCTGCATAAAATCAAAACTGCTATGTTAAAATAATTATTCAATAAATACACTATTTTAACGAGGAGGAGAGCTCAAATGTCTCATTGCTTCATGCCCCAATCGTACTCTAATAACTTTATCTTCAATTTTAAAATTCAAATAAAAGATCTGAAACGCTCAACATGAATCCACGTTAAAATGTGTTTAGAGATCAAATTTTATATTTTTTGAAAATTTTTTACTATTTTTTAAAATAGGTACAAAATCACTGTTTTTTAAGAAATTGTGGACCATCTAAAAACAATAATTTTGTATCTATCTAAAAAATAGTAAAAAGTTTCCAAAAAAATATAAAATTTAATCTGCAATTATATTTTAATGTAGAGATCATGTTGAGCGATTCAGATCATCCGTTGGAACTTTAAAATTAAAAATAAAAAATGTCATGACACGATTGAAGCATAAAGCAATAGGACTGTTGAGCCTTCCTCTTTGATGAGACTGGGATTATAGTTTTATAATTTTGATGGATTCAACAAGTCATTACTACACTTTTCTCTTCTGCGAATCAATCAATTATAGAATACCACTCACCGCAAGATCCATCCACGCACATGCCATTAAGACAGGGATTATCCTCTCCAGCGCTCACATATCAAACATTCTGATCAATTGCTATTGCAAAACCGGATTGTCCTCTGATGCCCATACACTGTTTGATGAAACGCCTAACAGAGATATCGTCTCCTGGAACCCCATTCTTTCCATGCATGCCAAGGCCGACAGTATTAACTCTGCACAAGAATTGTTTGACAAAATACCCCAGAGAGCCTCGGTCTCGTGGACTACCATGATTGTGTGGGTTCAATCTACTGGGTCGGTTCAGAGAGGCTGTTGGTACATTTTTGGCAATAGTAAGGGCTGGTATTGTCCCAACCCAGTTCACTTTTACCAATGTTCTTTCTTCCTGTGCTACCTTGGAGGCTGCCCGTATCGGTCAGAAGTTTCATTCCTTTGTGGTTAAACTATGGAAAATGTGGTGATGCCGAAACAGCTGAAATAATGTTCGATAAATTGCTTCTAAGAGATGTTTCTAGTTGGAACACAATGATCTCGTTATATGCTCAAACAGGCCAATTGGACATTGCTGTGAAGTTGTTTGAGGAAATGCCTGAAAAAAATATTATTTCTTGGAATGCAGTCATAGCAGGGTACAGTCAAAATGGTTCGGTTTCCAATGCGGTTTTATCAATGTATGCTCGATGTGGTAACATTACATTTGCAAGACGGGTATTTGGCAAAATTCGATTAAGGAAGCAAACCGTTACATGGACCTTTATGGTGGTTGCATTGGCACAACATGGCATGGCAAAAGATGCACTCGACTTGTTCGAAAGAAATACTCAAGCTAGAAGTGAAGCCTGATCATATTACGTATGTAGGTGTTTTATTAGCATGTACTCATGCCGGTTTGGTACATAACGGGAAGGGGTACTTTGAACAAATGCAAAATGAGCACAAGATTGTACTGACCATGAGCCATATTTAAGAAACTGAGGACTTCATTGCAAAAGTGCCGATTGAACCATATTTAATTGCATGGGGTTCGCTTTTAGGTGCTTGTAGGTGCTTGTAGGGTCCACAAAAGTGCGAACATGGCCGAAAAGGCAGCGGAAAGGCGGCTAGTGATTGATCCGTTGAACAGTGGTGCTTATTCCACCTGTGGTGAATGGAATAAAGCATCTAAAGTTTGGAAAAGAATGAGGGATAAATGAATTAAAAAGGAACAAGGTGTTAGTTTATTTACAAAATCAGCTTCAAGTTTTTGAGGCAGATGATACTTTGCATCCTCAAAAGATACAAAATTGGTTTTATATGAAGTTTTTATTTTCATTTTTATTTTGATGTGAAGCCCGTAGGCAAATTGGTTTTACATGAAGTGGAGGAAGAATTGAAGGAGGAAATGTTGTTGACCATTCCCCACAAGGGACCACTTTGCGAATAATGAAAAATCGAGGGTGTGCAATTGTCGCGCAGCGATGAAGTTTTTTATCTCACGGATGTGTCAAAGAGATATTATTGCGAGTAATGCAATCTGTTTTCATCATTTCCATGATGGAGTTTGCTCTTGTAAAGATTATTGGTACCAGAAAAGAAAGTTACTAAGATCAATTCAACATTTTTGTGCACAGGTTAATGACTCTTATAACCTTTTGCTAACAAAAAATTCTTTGATATATAGTTGAGAGTGTTCTTACTAAATCAACATGGTGATTTATAGAATTATATATGCATAAATACTTGATCCCCACTGATATCAGTGGTATTAAATTATTAATATATATACAATACCAAATTATATTGTCTGAAATTTCGAGCTACCTACCAAATTGAACTAAGGTTATCTTGGAAAATACAACACCTTTTAAAATCAAACAGCTGGATATCAAAATCAATAATTTGTTTTTTTTTTAACAGAAACGTCAATAACAAATGGAGATGTTCTAACATCACAAAATTATATTTTCTTGGATATAAAATGATTTTTGAAATACTCACTAACTAGATTATCCATAGTTTTGCAATTTTTTTATGAATGAGAGATTCAAAATTAATTATTAATTAATTCTCTAAAAGTTGTCATTAGAAAAGCAGCAGCTGCAACCAAACAAAACATATTTTATGAATTAGCATGATAATACAAAATTTGTTTGAACATCAAGAGGTATCACTAAAGGATGAATGTAGCTGCTGTGAGCATATAACGAGATCATGCAGTGCCAATTAATTATTAATTAGATTCAAAATTACCCATATATTATGAATTAGTAATTAATTTTGAATCTATAAGTAATTCATAATACAATTTTTAAAACTCATATATTACTATAAAATTGTTAGCTTTGTTATATATTATTGTATTTATATAAACATAAGTATTCTCAATTTTAATTTTATTTTTATATGAATCAACAAGTTGAATTAACAATTATCGACATCAATGTACTTTTGTAAGCTTTTAATATTAATCAAAATAAAATAGAAATGTCGTATGTAAAATGATATAGATCGTAAATTTGATGGTTTTTATATTGACATTTGTGCTTCCGGATGGACAAAATTCGTATCACCTATGGTAACAAAATATATTTGTTTGGATCTGAATCGTCCAACTAGAATCTACATGACTATTAAAGTGGCTCTGTTCATTCCACTTCGGACCTGATTAGTCCGAATTCCGATGGACATCGGATCAATCTTTTAATACTTAAAATCTCAAAATTTTCCGTAACAAATTAAACCAAAAAAATAAAATGAAATTATTAATTACTTATGTTTATATAAATACAATTTTCATGTGCCAATTAATTGCTGCTTGTGGTTCATCCTGTGCATGCAGTGAGGACCTGATCGGTAGATCAGTTTAATTATTAATTTTCAATTTTTTTGTATTGGTGTTTTATTTTTTATCCTGGGGAGAAATTTAATTTATTATTTTCTCATGTAGTGTGTTAACAAAATAAAAGGTGTAAATACATTTGTATTAGTTGTCAACATTGTGTGATATTATAGTTGTAGAATTTGAAGCAGTACCTATATATACATGATAATTTCTATTATATTTGGTTGCTCTTTGAATTATTTAAAATCATATTTGAATCTTAAAGTCAAGTGTGTTTGGTTTTCTTTTGCTGGTTCACTTCAAAAAGCGAGGTAGGTCCTATGATATGATACAGATTTTATTTTTATTAACAAGGATCTTATTGTGAAGTTGTAGTATTTGCATCGTATTATAATGCACAGTAGCACAATGAACAAGGATGATCAGATGGATTTTCCTTGTCGATTATTTTGTAGTCAGGAATGTGGGGAGTTAGAATTTTGACATAGTAAAAATATTCCTAAATAATATCTGTATTAAACATGATTTTTTTCGACACTGCAAATTATTTCTAAATTTATTGAATTAATTAATTGTACACAATATGCTATTAATCCCATAATAATTCTTTAAATTCATGATTAATTGGAATTGTTTTGTTACTTTAAAGTCGTCAATTAGAAGTTTAGAACAAAACCGGGGAAGAAATTAAGGCAATATATCCTCTATAATCAAGAGGTTATTGTTGGCCTGATCAGAAAGAAAATCGACCACTTTCTTTATATTCTCTCTCTTGGTGCCTTTCTCCTGTTGAATCACATGATTTGCAATCATCAACCATACACTTTCTTTCTTAACTCTTCATCCTCTTCGACCTTGTCCGCCTCGAGATATATAGGACTAGGTCCGATGGCCATCAGACCTACTTTTAAGTTCAATTAGCTCTAACACCGTACGATTAGCATCAAAATATGTTCGCACGGAAATTGATACATACTCACACGGATTTTGATACAGAGCACACGAATCTTGATGCAAATTGGATGGTCACCACACCCATCGGACCTACTCTAAATTCGTCCGCCTCAGCTTAATCCAACACCGCCAAACTCCCAAAGAGATTTAGTAGCCACTGAGATTAGGAAGGAACTGGTGAAAGAAGTTGTGGCTTTTTATTGGTTTGTGTTTGCTTTCAGAGTTTCAGTTGTATGTGTGTGCATGTCTGTTTGTATTTATGGCGTTGTATGTAGTTCTATAGGTTGTACATCTCCATAGGTTAGATTTAGAAGAGTGTGATTTTATTCATTTTGTAAATTTGCTATGCTCGTTATGAAAAATGTGTGGTGTGCTTGTACTTAATTTATTAAATTATGAAAGTTGTTCTGTTGTATTCAAATTTCAAAGTTGGTGTATTTTCATTCATCTTTTCTATTGAACCATAACTACTGGGAAGTGTTTTTGGAGTTTCATGTGCTCTATAGATTAGCAATTACATCATTTGATGTTATAGACTTGTTATATTTATAGCTACTAACTTTTAGGTCAGAAAAGGCATACTCTTTTTTCTATTGAACCATTTTTATTCCAACGCTAGTAGTTTACAAAAATATATATATTTCACTTTTAAGTCGTTTCTTGTTGCTATTTGATGGGAGCCCACATGTTTAGTCGTAAACATCATTTGTTTCGTTTAAAACAGGGAAAACTCAGAAACTGATTATTCTCTACAGATATTTCTCCTGTGTGGCCGATAATCACTTGCTCAACATATTAATTTCTTTTTTCGTTTAGTTTTTAACAAAAAATTTCAAACATTTATACAACTAAAAAATTAAAAAGTGAGTACAAAATCAGCAACTACACAGATTATAAAAAAAAGAAAATACAACAAACAAACTAACTGAAAAAAACATCATTAATGCATCTCTAATCGGAGGATCGATCGAGCGATGGCGTTCCGAGACGCACACGTTTCACATGCCATTCGGAGAGATGACAGTGATACTCCAGAATGTGAGTATTCTTTAGGGTTTGCCTATCAGTGGCATACCCGTTGGCGGCGTATCTGACAGCCGGAGATTTGCTGCTGATATCGACCAGTTGTTGGGAGCTGATCATCTCTCTCTCATTGAGAATTGTGGACAGTCCAAATTCTATCTGAGGATGACTAAGTTGCAAGAGCACTTCAGTCCGAGTCTGACGGCAGATTCCACCGATAAACATATTCTGAAGTAAAAACTATAAATTATTTAATGTAATAGAAACAATTTATAGTTTATATATCTGAATCTGCTCATCGATAAAATCTGTCGTCAGACCCGGACTCTCGCAACTTAATCATCTTCAGATGAAATTTGGACTGCCCACGATATCAGCAGCAAATCTCCGGCTGTCAGATACACCGCCAACGAGTGTGTCACTGATAACAAACTCCAAAGAACACTCACATAAATATCACTGTCATCTCTTCGAATGGCATGTGGAACGTGTGCATCTCAGAACGCCATCGCTCCACCAGTCCTGCAATTAGAGATGTATTGATGATGTCTTTCTCAGTCCGCAAGATGTCTACAACCTGGTAGAGGTCTAGATTGATGAAGTACTAGTCCATCACTTCATTGTACTGCATGTAAACGCACCACAACTTCACATCTAAAAAAAACATGTCTTGCGTTAAAAAAAATAATCCACATAATGCTAACACAATAAAATTTATACTCAACAAAATTTAAAAAAAACTTAAAAATGATACGTACCTCACGAGAAGCCAATAAGACTCGGTGATCGTCGTGAGGCATCCACAGGAGAGGACTGAAATGCTCGGTGCTGCTAGTACTGATCGGCTCGTCAACTACTGGACGAGCTGTAAACCGTCCTCTAGACATCCTGACATCAAAAATAAAATTCTGTTAACCATCTCTAAGTAAACTCTAAACTCTAATTTCAATTAAAATAACCTAAAATATACTAAAAATATCCAAAATATGGTTACTTCTGCATAAACATGCTAAAATAGACCAATTGCAGTTAAAATAACCTAAAATATGCTATAATAAACTAAACTAACATAATTTCGGTAAAATATGTTAAAAATGACCAAAATAGACTTAATTCTGCTTAAACATGTTAAAATAGATCAATTGCGGTTAAAATAACCTAAAATATGCTATAATAGACTACAATAATCTAATTTCGGTAAAATATGCTAAAAATTGTCAAAATAGACTTAATTATGCTAAATATACTAAAATTGTTCAATTACGGTTAAAATAACCTAAAATATGCTACAAAGTCTAATTTCGGTAAAATATGCTCAAATAGTCTAATTATCCTAATTATGCTAAATTCGGTTAAATTACGTTTAATTAGCCTAATTATGTTAAAAAAGACCAAAATACGCTAAAATATAGTCAACTATGTTAATTATACTAAATTACAACAAATTACTCTAAACTCTAAATTAAATAAAAAAAATTTACATTAAATAAAAAAAAATTTACCTTAAAAAAGAGAAAAAACGAAGTTGAGATGAGTGAATTGTGGAGGGAGAAAAAAAAATGATATTTATAGGATGTAAACAGATAAAAAAAAAATGATCAGATTCTGACCGACTTCTGAGAGAAGAGAAAACCACCAAATTCTGACCGGTTTGAACATTTTTTGAAACTTCCACTAATTCTGGGTATATTTATTAATTTGTAATTAACTTTGGATATTAATAAAAATGTCAGTATTTGCAATATGCTAGTTCCATACACAAAAAGAACATATTGCAATGTTCTTACAATTTCTTAGACAAAATAATGTTTTGAGTGAAATTTACCTCCAAAGTGGTTAAAAAATTATATATGAAAGTATATAGCACATAACTATTATAATTTTCCAACTACTGTAAATTTGGTTTAACGCATATTAAATTAATTGGCATCTCTCTTTTAACCATGTCTTAAGCACCACAACTATAGGAAATCTCTACCAATAGTAATAGAGAGAGAGATCCTTTTCCACACCAAAATAAAAGAAAGTCCTTGAGTTTCTTTGTTCATCTTGTTGTCCGAAAACAGAATTCATGAAATTGAAATTTGGAACTATGTGATATATTACTAGTTTATTTCAGAGGGCTCAGATGAGAGAAACACTAATCATATATATGAAAATTGTTCCTGTTTTGATAAAGCAAAAAATTCAAACCTCCTGGCCATGTCATTTGATATTTAAAAAAAGAAATACAAACATAACGGAACTAAGGACACATGAAAAAAGAGACCGAAAAAGATACGATTGATCAAATAGAACAAGGTCTATCACCCCATATCTAAAATTGTAGGTATTGGTTAACTCGTCGTTTCCTCATAGTCCAGAAAATTAGAAAAGCCACAAAAATTAAAGAAGTCCACAAAAGTAAAATTAAATGAGGAAAGGTACCAGAACAACTCCAAAAAATTGAGACCCTTGTAGTAAATGTCGATTCAGATCAGCTGAAATCCAAAATACATAAATAGTGTTTTTGAAATTTCTGAAATTTCGAATTCAGCCGTTCAATTTTTTCTGTGCACGTATCTCGAAATAATTAGTTTTTCTGTACCCGTATCACGAAACAGTTCAACGGCTGGATTCTGAATTTCAGAAATTTCAGAAACACTATTCATGTATTGGGATTTCAGCAGATTTGGATCCAGTAAATGTAGATTAGAGGAAACTGATAAGGTGGTTTTCTGGAAAATGGTGGAATTAGATAAGTGAAAGATATATTGATCAGCCATATTTTTGTTGAACTTCTAAGTTGTGCAAAAGCTCTTAGAGATTTTAGAACAGATCCTCAACTTTTTGGTCCAGACCTCTTTCTGCCGACATAATTTTCTCAAGCGCACAGTTTGCATTTATATCCTCCTATATCTTTCCTAACAACTAAAACTGGACGAAAACTACTTGATTAGACCTAAAATACGATTCAATTGAACACTAAATTTACGGAATACATGTAGAACATATATCCTTTATCTGTTCAAGGAGTTGAGAAATTAAAAAAAAAAAAAAGAAATTCGTAACCCAATTAAAAAGTATAAATCTCTTAGTTACCACGGATTCATGAAAGCCTTCTCCACGCATTTTACGTGATAGCAGATCGACGCTGCCTCGTTGGTGGACGATCTTCCTTGCCTTGGAAGGACGAACGAGGAAAGCGAGGAATCAGTGACGGCGAACCGCTGATGTCTCCAGGCCTGGGATCCGAAAAATCGCGAGAACTGGAAGCGTGAGAGGAAGGAGGGGAGGGGAGGGGAGGGGAGGATGGAAGGGGCTGAGGCTTGAGAGTGGAGAAGGGACTCCCTTCTTAAATACCCAATTTGTAGGTCAGGAAGTTGCATCAAGCGGCTGAGAATGAATCTCTTCTTAAATATCCAATTTCTATTGTTTAGATTCGAACGAATTTCGATCCCAGCCGTTCGCATATCAGCTTAAGTTGCTTAACATAATTTTTTTCCTTTTAATCTTAACCGTTGCTATGATGATATTGTACCTGTTCGTCAGAGAAACTTCAGACTCCTTTATTATTATTATTTTTTTAGTATAGCCCGTATAGCAGAGAAATCGCATCATCTGATATCTCATATTTTGCGTTACTTTAAATATCTCAAGCGTTTAATGCGTTTAATATGTTATGCACAGATTTCAAAGCTAAAATAATACTGGCCCCTGCGCTATCCCCAAATAGGCACCGGACACGTCGGTCACGCAAAATATGAGATATGTCAGAGGATACGCACTCCAAGCAAAATCGATCCCATGTCCCTCCCTCTGAGTCCGGATCCCCTAAAGTAAATTTTTGAGTTTAGACGTGTACGGTGCCTATTCAGTGGTAGCGCAGGGGCCTAGTATTATTTGTGGGGTTCAGATTCTTTAAGATTCGTGTTAGAGCATCTTGAACGGTTTGGATCAAAACTCAAAAATTGAGTTAATGCACTGGATCTGAATTCCCTCCCGTAGGGGGGCTATGCCTTTACCAATTGCCCCATGCAGTGGTGGCGACCCCTTTATTAGCATCCTTAACACAACGATAAGAATGAGAATAAAGATAGAAAACGATGAATAAGAATAACAACGAAATAGGTATATAGATAAGATAAGAGTTGGGCATAAGGACATGTTCAGTTGTCATGAAATTATGCGGAATGAGATATCATAGAAATGCACTGAAATAATTATGAGAATAGAGAATGGTTCAAATACCTCTGTCTTTTGTGTCTCCACTATATCTCCATTTTTAAAACGTTAATAACTTAAAATATAAAACATAAACATCAAAATAAAACCGTTAGATGTGATCTATATGTTTTCCACTACGTACTTATAAAAAATATCACATTTCGATTCTGTTTTTATATGAATCAATTTGAAAAATGAATGTATATAAATTATCTACATTGGTACATTTTTACAAGCTTTTGATGACAAACACAACAAACTGGAAATATTATAATTTTTTCCACATGTATATATGAAATGATGTAGATCATATTTAACGGCTTTATTTTGACTTATAAGTTTTAAATTTTGAATTATTAAAGTTTTTAAAAATGAAGATATGAAATTAATTTTGAGAATATGCTGAAATGAATGTTTGATTGTGTCATGAAATTAATGTGAGAAATTTTATTTTTCTTTCTAAATATTAGATAGTATACAATTATTCTTGTTAATAAAATTATTAATTAAATAAAGTGGATTAAAAATATAATACCAATACTTATTAATTAGTATTTAATAAAATAAGATATTTATCCTTTTTATAATTCGAATACAAATATTTATTTTTAAAATATATCTACAATTTACTTACTTTTTATTAATTTGAACGATATTTCGTACTTTTTTCTTACAATTTTTTTTCTATTTTTTTTTAAAGTTTGACATAAAGGACTGTGAAAATATTTTCATTGAAATGTTACTCTTTATGTGCCGACATTTTTATTAAAATCCAAAGTTAATTACAAATTAATAAATATACCCAGAATTTCTTGGTTTTCAAAAAATATCTAAACCGGCCAGATTCTGGCCTGTTTCTACCCCAAGAAGCCGGCCAGAATCTGGCTAGTTTCTTCCTTTTTTTTTCTTTTTTTAGAGACACTATGAAGAACAAGATAATGAAATCTAACACTGAAAATTCGAATTTTTTGCTTAAATTATTTGTTAGATTACTTCTTTTGATGTATAATTAGCATATTTATACTAAAATATGCTAAATTACTTGAAATTATGTTGAATTACACTAAATTACATTAAATTACGCTAAATTACACTAATTTCACTAATTATAATGAAATACGATAAATTACGCTAAACTACGCAAAATTACGCTAAATTAGACCGATTTTTGTGCCATCTTTCATAAATCATCAAAAATAGTAAAAATTGGTATTCTACAAGTTCATTATATAACTAATTTACTGAGCTACTTAGATTGAATAATAGAAATGAAAATCTTAATCGGAAACTTCAACTCAAGTTTTGAGGCTCTTCTCTTTATTTTTTGGCAATTCTGAATTTTGAAATTTAGCATTATGGGCATTGACGCATGCGTATTTTCGCAAGCTTTCTGAAAAGTGATCATTTGCTGAAATCGGACACTCGAGCGCTGTTTTATAGTCGTTTGAAGTTTCGTCGTCGTTTTTCACCTTCTCAGTAAATATATCATCCATATTCATATGTAATTTACCGTAATTTATCGTATTGTAGCGTAATTTAACATAATTTAACGTAATTTAATGTAATATAGTGTAATTCAACATAATTTCAAGTAATTTAACGTATTTTAGTATAAATATGCTAATTATACATCAAGAGAAGTAATCTAACAAATAATTTAAACAAAAAATTCAAATTTTCAGTGTTAGATTTCATTATTTTGCTCTTCATAGTGTCTCTAAAAAAAAGGAGAGGAAAAAACCGACTAGAATCTGGCCGGTTTAGATATTTTCGAAAAACCAAAATTTTTTGGATATATTTATTAATTTGTAATTAACTTTGGATATTAATTAAAATGTCGGCTCTATGTGTGTTATGAGGAACTTTGTTATATATGTAACTTAAAATATTAAATCAATATGTCATCTCCTTGTGTATTAAAATCTATAGCATTCACCTAACAAAAATGAAGATGTTATTATTAATTAAGAAATATAAATGGAAAGCACGGATTGCTTATTTTTAGGACAGTCTAGCGGTATCAGAGTATGTCGCGTGCGGTATATGGCATGCCCCATGCGGCATGGAGGATGTCATACGGATCAGACACTTAATCGTATTTTAAGCTGTAGTTTGGTCATTTTGACTCCGATTGAGGTGATTCAAAGCTCGTTGGAAAGTAGAAAACAAGATCTACAACTCTATGTGGAGCTTTGCCTTGGGATTGGTATGTAGGATACATTGAAGTTCATACAAAGTGAGAAACTTTATTGATCTTCATGACTCAGCTATGCTATCATATGTGTCATATGTTGCGTAGACTTCCGGACTTAGCCGATTCTTAGCTCTTCTACTCCATGTTGCGTGCCATATATCAGCATATCTTCTTCATAATGTCTTTATTTCGAATGTTGTGCACTTCGTGTGAGGTGTTGCATGCTCTATGTGATGTCTTATTTTGACGCCTTATTCAGAAATCATCTAAATACGACACTTTTGCTTTGTTTTTGCCCTAAATACTCAACTTTCTCAAAAACCTGCCAAAAAGACCTAAAAACACGTTTGCAGTAAATAAATAGGAAAAATGGCTACTTTGCATTGTATTTTGGCCATTTTTCGAAAAAAAAAGATAGTTATTTTCGCTATATGTTTTGGCTTCATCAATAAATACTAAAAATTTAAGTATAAGACTTAAAAATATATATGTATAAATACTTGATATTTAGATATAAATGTTTCATATATTATATATAAATATTTGATATTTATTTGGACATGGTGAAACTTTAAAATTAATGTTATATGTGAATACTTGTACTCATAGATATATCCAGCTTTTTTGAAAAACTCAGTATATTAGTATTAAATACTTGATATGTTATATATTAACACTTGCACGCATATGTATCAATACTTGTATATGTTAATTGTAAATTCGTTGACGATTTTCTAGAAGGTGATCACGATCAAAGATAATTAGAGTAGAGGAATTTTTGGGAATTATTCTAGGGAACTCGTTTACTTTTCCAATTGAGAGCAGTGGAATTTTTTTTTTAAATCGGTAAAAATTCTATTGATTTTTCTATATATAGATATATACCGATTCTCTTTCTGTTTTTTTTTAATATTTTGTATAGATAAAAAATTCTTGGTTATCCGGTTCTAAAACGGTGAAGGATAGAAGGATTGTCCGATTTTAAATGCACTTTCCTGCTGGCCGGATTCATGCCATAACAGCTATGTGAACAGTGAACCCGCTAAATAGTGTACCCTGGGAGAGGATAGATAGAAGCTATCCCAATTCAGCAATGGCGTCCGCCCCTTACTCCTCCTTTAGGACTCTAACCCTAAACCCAGAACCCAAACCCGCATTCCCTGCCCGAACTGGAACCCGAAACCCCCTCTTCTCCATCTGCAGCAAATCCTCCGTCCGGGTCCAGTCTCATGTCGACCTCTCGCCGGAGATCACCGGTGGCCTCCACCTGAACCACCCGATGCAATCATATAATCCGCTTGAACCAGCGGCGGAGGCGGTGGTGGGCCCTTCCGTGGCGTTCGTACCACGGCCTAAACGAGCGCGAAAGAATGTGCTCTTGTTCTATTGCGAGGAGATGAAGGACCTGGCGAGGCGTGTGGTAGCCGAGAGCGATGCCATTGAGCTCAGATCTATCTCTTGGAAGTAATTATTCTCTCTACTCTCTTCGATTTTTCGAGTTCAGCATACTGGTAAATTTCTAGCTTTAATAATATAGTGACTAACAGTAGTTAAGATTGGAGTGTTTGCAAGTACTAATGCAATGCTGCTTTTCTGTTTGGTTTAGTGACTTCACTGACTTGTAGTAAGTTTTATAGCAACACTAGCACATAACTCATAACTGTATGAACTGTGAAGTTTTAATTTTGCATTCAACAAGCATGTAAGCATACTTTACATAGTACTTATGATGTCTTTTTTGCATTTTTGATTCTCGACTTTTATATAGTAAAAGAAAAGTCTCTATGCAGAAAGCTCTTAAAATTATTTTACTTGCACCGACACCACCATGTCTCTGGCTATCAGACTCAAGTTGTAAGTTGCGCAGAAGAATGAGTTAATTTCCCTCAAATTTTTCATACTTCACAACAAAACCTTAAAAATCTATTGATGAACATTTCATTTGCTTCACCCTGATCTTAGGTTCAGAAACTCAAAAAGATTCTCATATGAGTAGGGTCAGAGTTGTCAATATAATATGTTGGTTTGAGAAAATTGTTGGCTGAATATTTTAATGTTGTCTACTAGTATTTTACTCGGTGTTGTTTTGCAAATGAAGTGAAAACACGTGTGTTATTTTCCAGGCAAGCACTATGAACTATTGACTAATTGTTAAGACTAAGATGTCTCAAATTATAATTAGTACATGTCCTTGAATCAGCCTAATCCTCTTGGCTTTATTTAAGCTTAGCTTTTGAAAGAAGCTTTCAGTGATAGTTGCAATGAGAGAAAATGCTACTTAACAATAATTGCAAAATATTTCAAAAAATTGTCTTGCTATTCACAAGTATAATAAAATACTGAGTCTTGTTTTTTTAATGGAAAACTAACAAATTACACTAATTGGTTTTCTTTCTTGCTTATTTCGAAGAAAATTCGAAGACGGATTCCCAAATCTGTTCATAACGAATGCACATGAAATCCGAGGCCAGCACGTGGCCTTTCTCGCCTCCTTCAGCTCTCCACAAGTCATTTTCGAGCAGCTCTCCATTATTTATGCTTTACCACGGCTGTTTATCTCCTCTTTTACTGTGGTTCTTCCTTTCTTTCCCACTGGCTCTTCCGAGAGAATGGAGGATGAAGGGGATGTGGCAACAGCCTTTACCTTAGCAAGAATTTTATCAAATATACCCATCTCGAGAGGCGGACCCACAAGCATCGTGATTTTTGACATTCATGCCTTGCAAGTTTGTTTAGTCTTCTTTATGTGCCTTCACATTTTTATTACATGCAATAGAATTCTTTCATGTAACATGTCTGTCCAATAAATACCGTAATTACCTGCTTCAGACAAAAATAAATTCCTTTATTTTGAGATGTTGATGGTTTTTGCAATATAGTTTTATTACGCACTCAAGATTTCAAGGAATACACGTCGTAGCATCATGATTAGGTACTGGTGTCAGTAGGCCCAAACCAAAATCAAGTGTTTCTGTTCATTTTAATTCTTTCTCATTGTTTTTTTTTCCCTTGCTTTCCATTTTGACATGCAATCGTTGATATTATTATAGGTGTTTTCCATGTTCAAACTGCAAAACCAAGAACAGATCTGAATGTTTGGTATTTATACTTTTCTAATGTATATGATTATGTCTAAATTGATCAGGAGAGGTTTTACTTTGGGGATAATGTTTTGCCGTGCTTTGGGAGTGCGGTTCCTTTGCTAAAAAACCGGCTTCAAGAACTACCTGATTCTGATAATGTTAGTCAATTTTCATCCATGTTTTGATTCTTTTTAACATTTTGAAGAAACATAATCTAGAAATGAGCATGGACATAATTTATGTAATGATTAATGTAGAAGAAATATCAGCTTCTTTGCTTGGTTTAATATGCATTAAAGAAAATTTTAAAGTTTATTTGTAAGAAAAAAAAGTTGCATAAATGCTTTTTTGTCATTTAACTTTTGTCAGATATCCATTGCTTTTCCAGACGATGGTGCTTGGAAGCGGTTTCACAAGCAACTTCAACATTTTCCTGTGGTATTTTTTTATTCTCTTTTCACTTATTTTTAGTTCTTCTGAATTGCTTAGCTATTTGGAATGCTTATAAATGATAAAAATATGCAAAGTTGCACGAGTAATTCTTCTGCTGGTGTTAGCATGGTTAACAGTATTTTGATAAGCTAGGAGACTTTTCAG
Source organism: Carex parvula (assembly GCA_025461045.1). Lineage (NCBI taxonomy): Eukaryota > Viridiplantae > Streptophyta > Magnoliopsida > Poales > Cyperaceae > Carex > Carex parvula. The sequence continues at coordinate 920,880 of JAJGRW010001083.1, read as the reverse complement.
CAGGTTTTTTGTGATAAAAAACATTACTCTTTCTTTTTTTAGATTGTTATTTCTCTTATATACTCTCGTTTATTTTCATGGCTAGATAGTGTGTAACAAAGTTAGAGAAGGTGAACAAAGAATTGTGAGAATTAAAGAGGGAGATCCAAGAGGCCGTCATGTTGTCATTGTTGATGATTTGGTACAATCAGGCAGTACCTTGATTGAATGCCAGGTGAAAAATCTTTATCAACTTTAGAGAATTGCAATAGTTTCCTTGATCCCAGGAGAAAACCTAACTTAATGACATGGAAGGCCCACAGGGAACTTGTGTATTGCAAATTGCACGCAGTTGATTGTAAATGACACCCAACATATTTTCATATAAAAGGCATCCTTTTTCTGATATTTTGCAATAACTCACAATCTAGAACCATGATTAAGCAATTAATGATAACTTGCTCCCAGCTTTATAATTTTACTTAATGAAATTGCTCCATGGCAGCCCTGCAAATCCAAAAATATCTCTTTGAAGTTTACCTGGCTTCATTATTTTAGTTTGGTTTAGAGAAAGTGAAGCTAATAAAAGGGTGATAATGTCAATAGTTGGCAGTTGGCAGCTAGCACTTATTGTGTTATTTGGTTTTAATATTAATTTATAGGTGCTATTATGATAAAAAAAAGTTATTATGTCATTGTTGTCCGAGGGCTGAAATGCCTCTATTTCCATCCATTCCAATCCTTAATAACAAAAATTCTAAAACTCAAACAACAAAATGTAGCTGCAAGATGTGATCACATAAAAAATATTGCATTTTGACTTTGATTTGATGGGAACCAAGATGAAATTGTTTACATCAATGGCTTTTTACAAGCTCTTGAATGCCAATCAAAATATCGTAATTTATGTGCATAGAAAAAGTGATATATCACATTAATGTTTTATTATGATATTTGAGTTATTAAAGTTGTAAAAATAAGGCATAGAGGAGGCAGCAGAACTGGAGGTGCGTTCCATACCTTATTTAACACATGTCATTTCCTTTTTGTAGAAAGTATTGGCAGCTCATGGAGCAGCAAAAATCAGTGCTTATGTAACACATGGCATTTTCCCAAACCAGTCATGGAAGAGATTCAAATATGACAATGGAGGTACGTCCCTTGTTACTGCATGCCACTTCTTGGTAAAAATTACATGCACCACACATATTTTGTTGATATTTTGATATTTACTAACTAAATTGTTTATTTGATAATATTTCAGTGGGCCCAGAAAATGGACTGAGTCACTTCTGGATAACAGATTCGTGCCAATTAACTGTTAATGAGATTAAAAATCAGGCTCCATTTGAAATCATCAGCCTCTCTGGTGCCATAGCTGCTGCACTTCAAATATGATTTATGTTGAAAACCTTAAACAATCTCTATGCCTGCTTTTGTGTTTGTGTTAGTTGGCAGCCTTAATTTCTTTTGGGGTTTTCCAAGTTCTTCTTGATTTTGTTCTCATAAGCCAAATAATTTTGTGTTGATTTAGCGGCTTTTGTTAGGTACTTTTTTTCTATTTAATAAAGAGGAAGAGATGGTATAAATAAAGTTTATAAATCTTATGAAGCTGGAATACCGAGTTGTCTGCATATATAAATTCAAGTAATCCCCATATAAATGAATTATAGTTTTCAAGTTTGTAATATAATTCATTGTTTTGTTTCAAGAGTCACTTGAGAAAAAGATATTGGACAAAATAATCTCATCAATAATCTTGTCAATGACTAATTTCATGTACAGGCTTGTCTCATACAAGTATACTTATTTTTTTTTTTTTCCAATTATTTATTTCTCTGCTTCTAAATCACTGAAATAAGATAACATCAAACGGGTAACCTGTGACTGTAATATTCGAGATAACTGATCATGCATTGCAATTTTTTTTTTATTTTTTTTTATTTTGGAAGTGAATTTCATAAACCTAGTTAGGAATTATGGTAGAGGCAAAATATATGATCAAGGCCATACGGACCTAGATTTTTGTGGTATTAAGATTTTGAGTACCATATAATCTATGTTATTTGCTCGATTGCTTTAATAGTACGAAAATTTAGTTTTCAACCTTTTTAATGAAGCCACCTACACAATGAAAGGAAATTTTGCTATGAGCAACAAAGATTAAATAGCTGAAGCTCTGACTTTGAAAATTTGTTTTCTAAAAAAATATTTGACTCTTTTGAATTAAGTCTCTTATATATGCAGAAACTCATTTTTATTTTAGAACCCTCTAAACAGAGTGGTTAATAAAAATTGTCACGAGAAACGGAGATGAAATGCGACATTTGATATTGGAATAAAACAAGCATTCTTTTAATCTGACAGCTGGTTTTTTTGAAATTGTTATTCTCAACAGGATTGAAAAACATGTATCCTTGTGCACAGGATACTAGTAGAGGGGAAGATGTGGTGCAATTTCTGGTGAAATGTAAGGGGGAACTAAATTGTTAAGCCACACGTAAATAGTCCCATGCAAACTGGCTCTTTTTCGAGGTGAGCACAGATGTGTATGTAGCCAGTGGCGGATACGGGGTCAATTGATTCCCATTAATTTTCAAAAAATTTGAGATTATATACAATTTTTAATATATTTTAGAATAAAATGCTACGGTACTATAAAATTGACTCCCATTCACAGTATGAAAATTTTATATATTCTTAAAACATCTGTGATTCCATCGTACAACGTACTAAAAAATTCAAATTCATCTTGGATTTCATCTAATTTTATTCAAGTATGTATATCATTAATTTACTTCATTGATGATATGGTATTTTAATTTCAACAATTCTGTTTTAATTGTCAAAATCCTGGAATAATTTTTTTTGATTGTTTTACAAAAGAATTAGCTCTGCTCGATCGCCAAATCAGAACTGGATTGATCTTGAGAGAACCGGTACATTGTTGTCAGAAAAATCTCGAGTCGGGATGCACCTCATCAATCAACCGCGTAATAAAAACCCAGGACGAATGCTTTGCCACAAGTAACTTGCATTTGCAACTAAAACATAAATGAAGATGTACCACACAGAAATTAATAACACATCATCTTCACACATCTAAAGAAACTAGTTAATTACTTAATTAGGAAATTTCAATGAACTTACATGAATCTAGTCAATCTCTATGCAACACAACTTGTCTAGTTTGCGCTGCAAGTTTACAGTTCAGTATTAAAAGATTTCATATATATTCCTAGCTAGTTGATCCCTGCATGAAAGAACGAAGTAGCTGGGTATCTTCGCCTATAAAAGTACTGCATATTCCATAAAAGAAATGCATATATTTGCAAGGCGGATCATTTCAATACAACGTTGATAGAGGTGTTAAGTGACTTTTATGATTTTAAAATTAACTGTGTATTAATTAATTGAAATTTAATTTCTTTTTAAATCTTTATTATATAGTTCAGTCCTGTTCATATAAAATAACAAATGATTATCATGTAGTCTAGTACGTAGTTATAGAGCTATATTTTGTTATTGTAGAGACTTGGATATAATTAATGTTTCTCATTGATATAATGTTATAGAGCTATAATGCGTTGATGAAGACATTTCTCATTGATATAATGTTTGTTTTAATTTGTACTCTCAAAAACATGAATCAATTTGTGGAGAAACTTTTATTCTACTATAACGGAATTAAAATTTTCATGTTTCAGTACACAAATAGAAGAATTAAGTTATATATCAATAAATAATTAACATGTTATAACATACATAATGTACACCTTGAAATTAACAGAGAGAACTTTGACCAAGTATAATACTAAATTTTGACTTTGTCAAAACACTTTCGGAAATTACTATTAAAAATTCTCCTTGAGAAAATAAGAAAACGTAAAGCATGATGCTGCTCACAAAATTTTCACAAAACAGTACGAAAAAAGGGGTATTTATATATACCTGGTCAAACAAAGATATGTACTACCTGAAAACAGTGTATTAATTATATATAATGAAGAAGATAAATAAATAAAAAATAAGCTATATATATTTTAAGTCATATTTCCCACAAAAAGGAATTGTATTGAGGCAATGAGGCATATATATATTGTAGATTGTGATCATTTGTGCTATAGCTATTAATTATGTACCGTAGACCAGAGATCAGAGCTTGACAGTGCCTTTGATCAGGTGTCATGTGACTCACGCAACTAAATTAGTTCATAAAAACCCTATGACCCGTAATGCAATATCACTACATCAAAAACATATATAATTCAATAACAAACGCGCTTTGCTTCTGACCAGTAATTCATATATGCAATGATCTCTACGGGCAAAGCACGTTTGTTCATTATTACCGAAAAATGTAGTAATCCCTAAAGACCAGCTGGTAACCTGAAAAAAAAATATGATCCGACTTTGAATGTGTCGTGTCAACTTCCTCAGTTGACTACTAAATTTCTTACAATGGCATAAATTTTGTTTTTAATGAAAAGATATTCTCCAAATATATTGACTTGTGGAATTTTCCGTGTAAAGCCAGTGCTAGCTAGCCAAGTCTACTGAGTAAACTGATTGGCATTTTCCAAAATGCTCTTATATAAATATGTTGATCCCCAGATTTAGTACATTAAGTGCATCAAATTATTTGCTCTGCTGGCAGGAAATCTAATTTACAAAGAGAAAGAGAGAATAGAAAATGGTGAAGAAAGAGATTCTAGTACAAGTTACACTGATAGTTAATTTTGATGCTCTCAGGCAGCTTGACGATGTGCGCAGGCGCAGCACGGCCTCTGAGCGAGGAGAAGCAGTCTCCAGTATGGGGCACTGTTCTAGAGGCCCTGCCAAAAGGTGGCAACCCAACAACGTCGCAACCTAATCAATGCAGCAACAGCGTACCCGGCGCATTCTGCAAACATGGATGAGCATGCATGCAGGTGCAAAACATGAAAAGATCTCATAGAAAAGGATATCATCCACATTGATATTAATTAGATCATATTATGATTATTTTTTGTTAATTTCATATTTTAATCGGAACTTTAAGTGTTCCTGTTTTTTTTTTTTAATTTTTATTGGTGATTGTAAACTTAATTTATAAATATTATTCTTTCTTTCTGCATGCATATATGTATAATGCATGCATGTATACCTACATGTATTCCGTACAGCTCAATAATGACAAACCAATTAATTATAATCATTGTTAATATGTTGTTGTGTTAATTATTGATGTTGTTGCTTCCGATAGTACTTGTCACCATTATTAGCGCATTTTGCTTCTTCAATTTTCCGTTGTAACTGAATTTTTGTTCGGTTTTTATTTAATGTAATTGTTTTGTCTTATAGTTTATAGTTGAATTGCATCATTCAAATTAGATTTATCAATTAAAACAATCTATATATGCTGTGAAAAATTCAAATTAAGAACATTCATTCTAGTCAGTTGCAAATATGTTTACTTTTTGTCAAAAAAAATTATTTCCACAAGAGTTAAACTATAAACTATTATTTCAAGCAGTGTTCTAAATAGCGCGCTATAGCGCCGCTATAGCGTTTTTGGACCCTAAACGCTAAGCTATGGCATGAAAATACGCTAATTGCGCTACGGCCGCTATAGCGGTAATAGCGGTCCGCTATAGCGCATAGAGTGTAGCGCGCTATTTGGGCGCTATGCATATTGGGCTTTTTAGACAATTTATATGGGCTTAAATAAAGATCCATAAAATTTATTTTGTATAGAAAAAAAAATAGAATGAATCATGATGCTTAAGATATTTTGTATAGAAAAAGATCGATAGTTTATGATATTATTATGGATATTTTGAACCATGGACTTTTGTACTAGTTCAATATGAATATTATAATTTCTTAATTAATTTGGTGTTATTTATTGTTCTATGAAACTTTAGATAATGTTAATATATAGTACAAATATATAATATAATTTTTGAAAAAAAAAAAAAAAACGCTATTCGCTATAGCTTTTTTTGTAGCATTTCCGCTATAACGCTATAAACGCTATTTAAAACATTGATTTCAAGTGATCTGCAACTGGAATAAAGTGAAATATTTATTTATGACTCTAATTCTCTATTCTTAAATTATCCTATTCCAGTATCTGCCAAACAAACAGGCCGGCCCTAATAAAATTGGATGGAGAATCTGCTGTTCGTCTTCAAAAAGAAAAAAGAAAAGAAAAAAAAAAAAAGATTTGTATTTTTTTATCCAACTGTTCAAATATTTTCAACAGTTCAGATTTTAAAGAGTATAGAAAAAACAGCATATATCTCAACTCTAAATTTGAATTGTTAAAAAATATTTAAACCGTTAGAACAAAAAAAAACATATTTATGTTTTTCTGTATATACTAGGGAATAAGCAAATTGTTGCAAAGCCGGCCTGTTAATGGTGCACTAGTCAACAAGAATCAAAGACTTTTTGCGAGGATAAAAAGTGACTTTTCGCGACGGAGTACCGTCATAAACGTGTTTTTTCTATTTGCGACAGTACTTTTCGCGAGAGAGTACCGTCATCATTGTGCTTTTTTTCTCGCGAAAAGTGCCTACTTTGTTGTTGTAGTACTCCAAGACCGCACAGCTGTTCAGTCAACTGTGCCCTCACACATATATTCAGCATTAATTGCTTGGCATTTTATGCCAGACTGCATGGTGAACATATAATCGACTATATTTTATCTTTCAAAATTTATGCATTTAGTAGTTTTGATTTATTTAGACAGCTTTCAAATGTTAAAAAAAAATGAATTATCAATGCACGTGTTTACGATTAAAATTAGGATTTCATGCATTCAGTTTGCTTTCTATACTTCGAAGAAATAATTGCGTTTTTTCTACTGTTTAAACGCATTAGTCCAATATAATATTGTGAACATATATGTTTAAAAAGTATGTACGTAGTTGTTAAATATTTAAAAACAATAATATTGATGTTAAACATCTGGAAAAAAAACGAGAATGGCAAAAATAAAATAAAATTTCCAGGATATTTAGAAATAAATAACAGAAATAGAAGGCACCCCCGGATCCTCCCGGTACCGGACAAGAGCATCTTTTAGAATTAGTAGATCTAAACCGTTCTTTTAACTTTGCACAAATCTTAAAGGAGACTCCATACAGTCAAAGAGGCACCGGATTGAGTTAGGTCCGGTTGGGAGTTAATCTGAATCCCACTGTCAATCCCGACTAGAAGTTAGAGAGTTAATCTGAACTGTAAAGTTGTAGATCTCACTGTCCAATACTAGAGAAGATACTTGTTGCCCCCGTCCCCTCTCCAACTAAATACAGTTTTTTTGGATCTAATAAAACATGTGCCAAAATAACGCTGGACTGTGGTTAACCATAAGAAATGGTATGGCAAATTGACAAGTAAAAACTAAATTATCTAAATATGGAATTTGTGCCGAAACATTTTGCTTGTGCTGTCTGTCTCAGATAGTGAAGGTTGTTTTATTAATTTGAATGGTACGGCAGAAATTTCAATAGTAAAAGAAGTACTGAATTTGAATATACTTTTTTCCGGTCTAATTTCATAGAGTGAGGCTATGGTGCTATGCATAGCACGGATGGGGTCCGTGCTACGGCCAAAAATTTGACTTTTTAAAATCATAATGGTCGATCCAACCGTTCAATGTGATAATCATATGAATATGTACTTGCAAACTAAATTTTATATTTTTTTGAATTTTTTTACTATTTTTTTTAGATAGATAGAATTTTGATGGTCCAGAATTTTCAGAAAACACTGATTTTTCTACCTATCTAAAAAAATAGTAAAAAAATTTGAAAAAATATAAAATTTAGTTTGCAAGTACATATTCATATGGTTATCACATTGAACGGTTGGATCGACCATTAGGATTTTAAAAAGTCAAATTTTTAGCCGTAGCGCGGACTCCATCCGTGCTATGCATAGCACCATAGGCTCACTCAATTTCATATATGGAGTATGAAATTGAATTCATTTGCATTTCGGCCCCGCTATAATTTTATGGCAATTTAATCGGACTCTGGAGCTAGCTAGCGCAGTGGATAACCATGTCATTTGCTATAATTAATAACAGTAAAATAACGACGACGACGATAATAATAATAATAATAATAATAATTATTATTATTATTATTATTAATCAATAAATAAATAATTATTTTTTATTGTTGTTGATACTATTACCATCGGTCATCATCTTTTTTAATATTTTATCTGTCCATATTTAAATTAATACTAGCCGGAGGCCTCGCGTTGCTTCGTCAATTGCCTTTGAGGCATAGGAAAATATATATTAAAGAGGGATGCTTCTGTGCATACAAGGACCTATTTGTAAAATGAGCATATTTTTATTTTCAAAGTTCAAACAGTCGATCCGACCGTTCAACATTATCTCCATATTAAAATGTACTTGGAGGTCAAATTTTACATTTTTTTGAATTTTTTTACTATTTATTAAGTATTTTACAAAACTAGTCAAATTCAGACCATTGAATTTTGTACCCATCTTAATAAATAGTAAAAAAATTCAAAAAATGTAAAATTTGACCTTCAGGTACATTTTAATATGGAAATAATGTTGAACGGTTGGATCGACTGTTTGAACTTTAAAAATGAAAATATGCTCATTTTACAAATAAGTCCTTGTATGCACAGAAGCATTTGCCTATATTAAATATATATATATTCTTTATATATCAACAGATTAATTAACCTTGCTAGAATTCTTCTTACATGGTATATCCTAGAATCCATTGACACAATTATTACAGTTGATGGCCCAAGGGAAGCATAAACAATCAAGAAAATTTAATTAGAGCTAAGCAACAAAGTCCTTCTCAATTTCCTTTTTCCATACTGCTTCAGTTCATTAGAGGAAAGGCTACAAAAAAAGGCACTAACCAATCTTAATGTTCTGCATGTGTTGTTCCAGCGATGCACGGTGCATTGCAAGCTTAACTCTAATTTACCTTCCAGCAATCTTGTGGTCATTTTAAGCTCAATTGCACGCAAGGCATCTGGAACAGCAGCATCTAAAGAGAAATATAAAAATAAATGGATGCAGTAATTGACTGTCTGTATATGATTAAATCATCTTCACTTGTATTGCAAGTCTGCAATTTAATTTAAAGTGATTGAGGTTGTCAATCTATGTTAGATTAATGGATTAATAGTGTTTAAAAGCATTGCAAGCTTAACTCTAATTTAGCTTCCAGCAATCTATGTTAGATTAATGGATCATGGTGTTTAAAAGCTTTGAAATTAGTTACTAAGGGGTTTTGTTTATTATTATTTGAACTTGTAGGTTGTAGCATTAGAGTACTGTAGGAGGTTTGGTTTTGCTATCTTTTGTCAAGAGTATGTATGTCATGACCAGCATAAATAGAATGATGGTATAGTAGTTTTCTGGTATGATATGGTGTCAAAAAATTTGTCAATTTTCTTTGATTATTGTAATCAAATACTAATTACTATATTTACTGACAATGTATCATTAATCATGACAATGTACTATTAATCATGACACTCAAATACTAATTACTATATTTACTGACAATGTACCATTAATCATGACAGGTTCTTTGCTAAAATTCCAAATTGAAGTAAAATAAAATAGCTTAATTGTTGAATTTCATGATCAGATTATTAACTATGAAACAATTAGGTTCAGCTTGTGTGAAGCCGTTGATTTACCCTTAATTAGCACTTGAGTGTCATTTGCAATTAGGTTTAGCTTGCGACTGGCTCAGGGACAAATCCCTCAGCGACCATGACATCGTTCTCATATTTCAAGAGCTCCTCCTTCAATTCATACCTATCAATAGTAAAAGATTACAATATTATCTTAGCTTTCAAGCTACGGGTTAAGTTGAAACAAGGAATGAAAATAAAATAAAATAAAAACTAAGGGGTTAACTGCATTAAATCATGATCCTGTAATTATGACATTTAAGGGACCTAATTCTGACCTTAAGCTTAGTTCTAAGGGGTACTAACCTATGTTGCACGGATACGCCTAAACAGGCGACGTATCGGTATCGGATATCGATACGTATCCGATACGCCAGCTAGCGTATCCGCCTATGTGGCGTATCCTTACTCAGTCGATACGGTTGCCGATACTCCGTTGAAACAGCTGGATACGCCTGCGAACCGCCCGCACCCGTGAGCCGCGCGTGAACTAGCACATTTTTTTCTGCTTTAAGCGCGAATCGAACTCGGGCACAGCCTGTGAGGGTCAAAACCTTTGACCACTACACCAAAGTTTCATTTGTGATATATTCTAGTAACTATAGTATTTAATATATTCTTATGTTATGCCTTTAATTTTTTATACAAATTTGATTTAAGTTGTGATTATCTAAATACAATATATAAAATAATAAAAAATAATATATATAATAAACGTATCGTATTATTGATTTTTGAAAATTGTCGTATCGCCATCGCCTATCCGTATCGTACCCGATACGATACCCGTACCCGTATCGTACCCGATACGATACCCGTACCCGTATCGTACCTGATACGATACCCGTACCCGTATCCATGCAACATAGGTACTAACATTCGGTACTGCTGTTAAATTGACACGTGTAGATAAAATGAAATAATGAGAGCAGATTCGCTAATAAAAACAATTTACCTAAGAATAAATTAGAGAAGTCTGACATCTCTTAATCTTATTTCATAACCATGATTCATGAACAGTTGTCAAGGAACAATATATTGGGCTTTTGGCCCATAATTTACAAAAGGCGACTGATTTTTGAAAGCCCATTAACACATCATTGGGCCGTGATAAGGCCTCTAAGTAAAGGTCGGATTTGTTACATTCCTCATCGACCGAAGAATCCCAAAACCCCTATTTCGTGCTTAATCCCATTTTTCCTTCTCTCTCAGCTCTTGCTCTTGCGGCGGCGCGGCGACAACAGCTACTGCGCATCCATACGCGGTCTCTCTCTCTCTCCCTCCCTCTCTCTCATTTGCCCTCTCTCTTTCTCTCTCTCTCCTAATTTGATTCGAGGGTTTATAATAAACAAATCGTGTTAGATCCTTGTTTTGGCTTCCGATTTGCCAGATTACTTTCTCTCACTGAAGGGATTTCCCCCCCTTGGTTTATATAATTGTGGTTGCTTTTTGTTCAGTAGCTTGGAATCGAGCAATTGCCTTTATCTCTCTGCAAATTAGTGGTAGTGTTATTTTTTTCCTTTGTATTGTCGATGGACCTGTTAGATACCTGGCATGAACTAATGTTATATCACATATAGCACGACAGAGTTGGAATTATTCCAGATTTGCAGAAGGATAAAGTTTCGGGTTTATGCATTCGAAATCTCAATGTTGTTATTGGGCTTGATTTCTTTTGCGCATCTGAGGATCCAGAAGTTATTTTGAAAGTTATTGTATTGTTTCTAAAATTGCACCCTTTTTTTTTTCCTGATTTTAATATAATGATTTTTGCTGCAGTTTGTTAAGTACATATCAGTAAAACCGCAAGCTACAATGGGTTCTCGTTTCTGGGTAATTGCCATTTAAAACTCTAATTTTATTTAATCATTTTTTTAGATTTCTTTCTCTTCATGTTTTCCCCACCAAATTCTAGGAAGCAAGGTAGGAAACAGGTCCTTAAAGGAAAACACCAAAATCTTTTAAGGGCTGGTGTTGTCTGTAACATGAACATCAAAATATCCTGTAATTCTGCAAATAAATATTATGGTTACTCATTACCCCGAAAAACAACATCATTTTTAAGAAATTCAGTTACTTTAAAAGACTCCCAATCCACCTTTCCTTCCTCAGTAAATAACATTGTCATACTTTGAATGGTTGTGAAATAAGACAGAAGAAGGTTAGTCACACTTCCATATTTTTAAGATGGCTGTATAAGATAATTCTGTTTGTAAGGGCATACATGGAAGTATTCTTATATCCACTGCTTTCTCTATTTTATTCAGGCAGACAGCGAGTCAGAGGAGGAGGAAGAGGAAATAGCTCAATCTGACAATGAGGGGAGTGAAGAGGAATCAGCTGCCGCCCCCTCAGGCAAGGCTGCCGGGGCGTCTCGCTACCTTGAGAAGTATGCCAACAGTGATAGTGATGACTCTGACACGCAGCGCCGCACTGTTAAATCTACCCGTGAGCGCCGCAATGAGGAAATGCAATCCACTCTGGAGCAGATCCGCAATGCCACTAAGATTAACGACTGGGTCAACCTAGTTGACTGCTTTGACAAGCTCAACAAGCAGCTCGAGAAGGTGTCCCGCATCAATGAGTCGAACAAGGCCCCCACCACCTATATTAATGCGCTCGTGCTACTTGAAGACTTCCTTGCTGAAACACTTGCAAATAAGGAGGCAAAGAAGAAGATGAGCAGCAGCAATGCTAAGGCACTGAACTCCATGAAGCAAAAGCTGAAGAAGAATAATAAGCAGTATGAGGAGATGATTGCCGAATATCGTAAAAACCCAGTGGAAGAAGAGGAGAGTGATGAGGAGAGTGAGGAGGAGCAAGATGTGTCTGATGACGGGGGCGATGATGTCATTGAGTATCCGTCTGATGCAGACCAAGAGAAGGGTGAAGAAGATGAGGATGAAGAAAAAGGGGATTGGGTGAAGAGTCAAAGTAAGAAGGATAAGCAGATGGACAAGCAGTTCATGAAGGATCCAAGTGAGATTACTTGGGACATAGTGGATAAGAAGCTCAAGGAGATAGTTGCTGCCAGGGGTAAAAAGGGAACTGGACGTGTTGAGCAGGTCGAACAGTTGACCTTCTTGACACGCGTGGCAAAGACACCCGCGCAGAAGTTGGAGATATTGTTTAGCGTCATATCGGCACAGTTTGATGTGAACCCTAGCTTGCTGGGACACATGCCGGTTGGTATGTGGAAACGGTGCGTGGCAAACATGCTACTTGTTTTGGATATACTTCATCATTATCCTAACATTGTTGTGGATGATTCGGTTGATATGGATGAGAAGGAGACCCAAAAGGGGATAGATTACCAGGGAACAATTAAGGTTTGGGGTAATTTGGTCGCGTTTCTAGAGCGGCTTGACTCAGAATTTTTCAAAAGCCTCCAGTGCACTGACCCTTACACCAAAGACTACGTAGAGAGGCTCAAAGATGAGCCCTTATTCATGGTTGTGGCCCAAAATGTGCAAGACTATCTAGAGCACATTGGGGATTTTAAATCTGCTGCTAAGGTAGCTCTCCGCCGTGTTGAGTTGGTTTACTACAAGCCCCAGGAGGTGTATGATGCGATGCGCAAGCTGGCTGAACTGAGCACTGGAGCGGATGGAGAATTGGAGGGAGAAGTTCAGGAGAGGAGCAGGGGCCCACCAGATTTTATTCAGGTCCCTGAGATTGTACCCAGGAGGTCCACCTTTCCTGAGAGCAGCAGAGATTTAATGGACACGTTGGTGTCACTTATTTATAAGTACGGGGATGAGCGTACCAAGGCCAGGGCTATGCTTTGTGATATTTACCATCACGCCATCTTTGATGAATACCCTGTGGCAAGGGACTTGCTATTGATGAGTCACTTGCAGGATGGTGTACAACTCATGGATATTGCCTCTCAGATTTTGTTTAACCGGGCAATGGCTCAGCTTGGCTTGTGTGCATTTAGGGCTGGTTTGGTAAATGAGGCCCATGGATGTCTGACTGAACTGTATATGTCGGGTAGGGTTAAGGAGTTGCTTGCTCAAGGTGTGTCTCAGAGCCGCTACCATGAGAAAACTCCTGAACAGGTATGAACTAAAATAACTAAATAAAATTTCCTGTTTCTCATCTACTTTATTATAGGGTCTTGTACTGGGGTTGTAATAACAGGCGGTACTAGTTGACTATAATGTACAAGAAGAACTTGTCTATACATTTATTGTCAGTGCTAGATTTGATCATAAGATCTGGTAATTTGTGGTTGAATTATCATGCAGACTGCAGTTTAATAAGCTAATTTACTTGAAACACTTTCCTACAATAGAAGATTACACTAGTTTTTTTTTTTTTTTTTTTTTGAGAGGGACACACATAGGCTGATACAGCTGCATGTTGATTGTTACCTACTTATCCGCAGTATATTTGTTATGTGCAATATTTCTTTCTAACTGTGCGATCAATTTTATGTGTTCTATGAATAACTGAATCTGTTTCACCTGTGTGTAACCTATACTCATGCATGTTCCTAATCTAGGAAAAACTGGAGAGGCGACGCCAAATGCCATATCACATGCACATAAACCTGGAGCTGCTTGAAGCCACTCACCTGATATGTGCCATGTTGATAGAAGTCCCAGGGATGGCATCCCCTGCCTATGACCGGCGCAAGCCTGCTAACAAAACCTTCCGCCGCCTACTTGAGATTAGCGAGCGCCAGGCCTTTGTGGGCCCCCCAGAGAATGTACGCGACCATGTGATGGCTTCCACCCGTGCACTGACCCGTGGAGACTACCAAAAGGCCTTTGACACCATTGCCAAACTTGACACCTGGAAGCTGTTGCGCAACAAGGACCAGGTGCTGGACATGCTAAAAACAAAAATCAAGGAGGAGGCGCTTCGCACCCACCTCCTTACCTACTCCACTTGCTACGAGTCCCTCAGCCTTGACCAGTTGACCTCTATGTTTGACCTGTCCGAAAGTCGGGTGCATAGTGTAGTTAGTAAAATGATGATGGTTGAGGAATTACACGCAAGTTGGGACCAGCCAACTCGTTGTGTGGTTTTCCATAATGTCGAGCAGACCCGCTTGCAGGGATTGCTTTTCCAGATGGCAGATAAGCTGTCTGTCTTGGTAGAGGGTAATGAGCGTGCCTACGAGGCAAGGACAGGTGGCACGCTTGAGGGGCTGCCAAGGCGACGTGGCGAGAACCAAGAGACAGGTGGCGGTGGTGGACCCCAGGGGAGGTGGCAGGAGAACTTCGTGGCAAATTCACAGGGAAGGGGTCGGTTTGGGTATAATGGCAGGGTTGGTGGGACAGGTGGCGGGTATCAGAAGGGGACACGTGGCGGATATGGAGGCATGAGGTATCAGGATGCAGCACATGGTGGACGTGTTGGAGGTGGAACAGGTGCAAGAGGTGGCCAGGTTGATGGTGCGCCTCGTATGGTTAATCTTAGGGGAATCAGGTCTTAAAACTTTTAGGAGGGTACAAAAGAGATTCTCATCATACGCTTAATTATAATTGTTTGTTCTGCTGCCAGTTCAGTTTAAGTCTAGAGTTGAACTTGAAAATTTTGTTGGATTATAGTAATTATTGTTATTGAGTATTTGAGTGTGTTTTTTTAATGGATCTCTTAAACATGGTGACTCGTTGTAGCAACCTATTTATTTTGTTAGCATCTTGTGTGTTATTAGTTCCTCTACTTTTCTCTCGCTGAGCTGTTTTTTGGTTGCGTATAGCTGTCATTGCATTGCTGCAAGTTGTGTTGTGTGAGGTTATTTTTTAACTGGCTTGGCACATTTTCTTTGGATCAATTATTCGACCTTGTGGTAATTTATACTTGCGCTTGCAATCAATCACAATTGGTTCCTTTTTTTTATTATAATTTTTTTTTATGCCAGCGCACATTTAACCATCCTGAAAAATATGAATGCACGGAAAGCAGGGGTGAAAACGGTATGGATAATATCTGATCTGTATTAAAAAAAAATTAGATGTGGATATCCGATATTTGATTATATGTGTGGATATAGATATTAATATGGTTTTACGTTTTAATTATTCGTATATGAATAGTAGATATATGTCATATATTTTAATATATATTGTGAAAAAATATTGACCATTATAATTAAATAAATATTATGAACTTTAGTAATTTTTTAATATTATTTTAATAAATATCCGATCCGATTCATATCTGTATCTGTATCCGATTGATATCCGATCTGTATCTATATTTGAAAAATTAAATGGATATGATTCTACCACTATTTGCTCTGTATCCGCTCCGTTTTCACCCTAACAGAAATGGATGTATAACATGCTAACATCCTTGATGTTACTTTTGAATTCAAGTGTAAATTTTGAGAGGAATTCAGAGAGTTGTAGTAAATGCTGATACAATAATAACAAGAAAACAGTTCCTAATTTAGAATCTTATAGTTTATCTACGACAAGTAACTTTCTTTCTTTTTTGTTTTATTCATAATAGGAACCTCTAACACCTAACTTGCATTCCTCAAACAGCTAATTTGAAGAACAAAATGCTCAACTAATTCATATTTTCTCTTCTAAATGATGACATTTTGTTCCGTAAAATGTGTTGATCATGGCATAGACTAACAGAGAAATGAAATGAAGAGCTGCTGTGCTAATTAAAAAAAATTAAGAAATGAAATGGATGAAAAAAAAATCTTGTAAAAGTGGGAAATCCTTATTTTTTTCGTTCTACCGACTTCTCTTAAAAATGCTCAAAAGGAAACCCATTCTTCCGGTTTCTTTTTAATTCACGGACCCCACTTGTCAGCGAAAGAACTCTTAATAAAATGCCTGACCGAAACTCTTTCCGCGTTGACCGTCCGGACCGGGCCTTCGTCTCCCTCCGCGCGACGCCCAAACGGGTCTAAATTGACCCGTTCGCGCTCGGATCGTGACATAAATTGTGGTTCAGAACAGACTTAATTTCCGAGTCTTCTCACTTGGCGTTGCGGGACTTGCGGCACTCGACCCCTTCATTGCAATATGACAATTCATGGCATGAAGTCCTGTCTCTTCTCTCCTGCCTCTGCTAGAGAAGGCTAAATACTAGATCATTTTCTCCCGCCTTCTTTCACAAAACGCACTTGCACCTATACCCTTCCCAATCAGGTGTCGCTCCATTCCTATTTCCATCTTTTGATAAATCTTAACTTTTAAATAAGTTATTTTGAGATTAAACTCGGATTTAATAAAGTAAGACAAGGTTTAACTCGGTTTACTTGCTAATTAAGCCTCAAATCCAGTCAATTTTGTTCAGACCATTTCAGTTTGGGTTGAATTAGGTCTGATTTGTGATATTCTGCATTGGCAACGGAAATCACAAAATAAGGATCAGTTATAATTCTTCTCCAAAAAAAAGGATCAGTTATAATTAATTCAGTTAATCGAGTTGTAATTGGAGAGTTAGGGCAACTCGTTAAAATGTGGCTTATTTGCACTTTTTTTTTATTGATACCAAATTTCTTTTAAGGTTTGAATGAACGAAGACAATCTTCTTCTACTTCCCTTTCATTCTTTCTGGCAATCTGGCTTATGATTTTCAAATCAACAAATAAAGACAATTTTTTTTCCTTTATTTTGCCAGTCATCTGAAACAACTATTGTGCCAATTTCTTGGTTCATATAAGCTCTACAATACCCACTTTATTTCCTTTAGTTCATCTCAGAGAAATTCTGTGTTTGTTCTCAAATTAGAAACCAATTGGGCTATTAGATATTGTTTTCTGGTTGTACATGATTTCTTTTCTTTGTTTGATTTTATATTAAATTGTATTAGTTTGCAACTTATGTAGAAACTGGTATTGCAATTTCTTTAGATGAAGTTATGTTTCCTTTTTGTCCAATTATAATATCAGTATTGAACAATTTGTAGCAGTGTTCTAAATAGCGCGCTATAGCGGCGCTATAGCGGCGCTATAGCGCCGCTATAGCGTTTTTGGACCCCAAACGCTACGCTATGACATCAAAATGCGCTATTTGCGCTACGGCCGCTATAGCGACCGCTACAGCGCTATAGCGGTCCGCTATTCGCGCTATTTGCGCTATACAATATGGGTTTTTTTTTTTAAAGCAATTTATATGGGTTTTAAATAAAGATAAAAAAAATCTCAAACCGAAATTGAATTTGTTGCTACTTGCTACAGATAAATCAATTTGAAATTGGGAATAGAAATAGAAATTTGAATAGAAAAAAAGTCCAAATCGAAAATAAAATTTGAATAGAAAAAAAAAATTATGTCATGAATCATGATGCTTAAGATATTTTTAATAGAAAAAATCGATAGTTTATGATATTACTATGGATATTTTGAACCGCAATTTGAACTTTGTACTGGTTCAATATGAATATTATAATTTCTTAATTACTTTGGTGTTATTTATTGTTCTATGAGACTTTAGATAATGTTGATATTTAGTACAAATATTGAATATACGAAATGTAAAAAAAGAAAACGCTATTTGGAATAGCTTCCGCTATAGCGACGCTATTCGCTATAGCTTTTTTTTTTAGCCTTCCCGCTACGACGCTATAAACGCTATTTAGAACCTTGATTTGTAGTCATAAACTCAAAGAAATTGTGTCTCTTTTATTACCCAACCAAATTAGTAAATAAAACAAACAAAAACGGATGACCTGGTTTCGAATTAGATTTATGTTTTAACCAAATTAAAGGGTACATACTTCCATTCAAACCTCGGAAAGTAAAAATAAAATACAAAGGATCCTATGCTATGCATAGCACAATTGTAAAGCTCGCCTAAATATTTGATGTATATAACATATTTGAGTAGGAGTAAATGTGTTAATTGTTACTTATGACTAGGAAAAATGCGAGAATAAGTCAAGATGTGTATGTTAGGCCCCATCTGTCAAATGGTAGTTGTTGACGGTGTATGGAAAGAATAAGAGCCGAATGCATGTGACAGTGACAATTTGTTCAGTGATAAGGCTTGGTTGGAAAACCATGGTGCCGCCACTCACAACAAATAAAACAAGGTGTTGTATTCTAGATTCCACACCACGTGGCACTAACGCAGTACTCGTGACACTAATGCGGTATTCGTGGCACTCATAATTTCGTTCCTTAAAAGGCTAAGATTTCTTCCTGGCTGCTATAAAAGAGGTAGCAGTAGGGGTTCTCCAAACGATAGAATTTACCTTTATTTGGTATATAATATGGTAAACTTTTTTCTAATTAAGGGGGAGCTTATCTGAGGATTTTAGGATTTCAATTTTTCAACCTCAGATTATTGGTATCACTTGGAAGAATGGAAGTTTTGGCAGATTCGTTGTAAACAACGTAAGTCAATTTATATATGTAATTTGGTTTGAGTATATTGTTTATTTTTTCACTCGCCTCACATTCTTCTATAAGTATAACTTCTTTTTAGCTAGTTGATTTTAATTATGCATAAAGTAAGTTATAATAATTGGTGCGTATACAATGATTTTTGAAGTCCCTTAATTGTAGTACAACCTATATTTATTCTCAGATTATAATTTCTTAATTTATTTTTTATTTCTGTCTCAAATATTTGAGTACTTTAGAACCTCACTGCACTGCCCCTCCACGGCATTCCATATCAATCAATCTAACTTTTAGTACTGCCTGATGTCATTGATACATCTCGTAATGTCTGTAATGGCAGGTGTTTTAAAATTTTGAGTACCCAAATCAATACTATACCACCACTGCTAAATTATAAAGAAAAAGATACATTTAAAAAAATTATATAAAACATGTAGAAATAAACTTTACTTTTAGTTGCCCTTCACTTCCCCAACAAGATTAGCTATGGTGGCATTCATATATTTAGTTGTGAATCAACTGTTTTTTCTTAACAATCTCAAATCATTTTTTTAGTTGGAGCGACTTGTGGGGGAATCTTTGTGTGCAATTTCCATCCCAGAGTGAAGATATTCAATAGATCTTCGAACTTTGGAAACAGACCCTTGTCGTCTTCACTTCTGGTATTTTGTTGCAAGTACTCCCTGTTTGTTAATTTTACTATTTCCACTTTGAAATGGTGTAAAGAGTACAAGTTGAGTAGATTTTTTTTATATATATATATAAATATATTCTTCTTTTGATATCACATTTTTTATAGGTCTCTCTTTGCAATGAATCTGGCTTTTTCTCTGTTAGACGTGTCATATGGAACACTGATGGCTATTTGTTTGGTAAGGTTATTCAACATTTAGTGGTAATAATTATTGCAAGTGTAACTATTGCAAAAGAAGAAATTAGAAACTAGGAAAAATCTGAAAAGCTATTATAAATTATCGGCCTTCTTTGATGGTAATTGGTATATCAAGGAGGGAAATTCAGATATTTTACATCCAACATTTTGAGTTTATATTGTACATAATTCATAATAGATGATGAGTTACATTATTTTCTTATTTGAATTAGATTTTGGTTAAGTCTAAATGATACCAGACTAGCAGTTCTTGGTCCAACTATCTAATAAAGAAATTGAACTGACAAGGGATTTAGTGCATAGCTGAGGCTCTTTGGAAATGGTTGACACAGTTTTGAGGGTTTCGAGGGGTTGTAGCACACTTAAGCTCAATCCAGGATTTTTTGGGGCTTTTTACAGAGGCAAAAAGGGAATAAACCCTCTCTTCTTTTAGTGCAATTTGTTGAACTTTATGGCAATAGCAGAATTAGCTTGTTTCTTCTCATACTCCAAGTTTATTTTGTTAAATGTTTTAGATGTTATACCTCACTAATTGTTTCATTGTATCGTTATTGGTCAGGTAATATGAAGAATTCAGGCAAGGCAGAGATGAATAAATGGCTCCCTGTTATCAAACTGTGCCAGTGCTTAGTCTGATCCAGGGGGTCACCTAGCAGATTTTGGGACTTCAGAGGGACTGAATCTCCAAATTTGTCTTTTCACTAATTTGTGGTGTTTTGAGGGTGCTGCACAACAATTACTGTTATTTGTTTCTCTTGTAAGAGTTTGTCAGTAACAGTTTAGTTTGGTAGGCTAGGACCAGGTTCCTTGTGTGGACTATGTTTTGTTTAGGATTGTTTCTGTGAACATTTGAATGGTAATTTTAAAGGGGTTGTTTTCAGACATTGTGCTCACCTGAACATGTGTATATAACATGTATATATTGTGTATTTAATTTTATTATGCAATGAAATAGGCAACGATGTGTTGCTTCTTTTCAGAGGAAAAGAAAATTGACAATAAACTTGAACTACATAGAAAGTGAAAGGGTGCTTAGTTATCTATGATTTTTAATTTTTTAATTATGTATATTAAAATTTAATTGAATTTTGTTTCTATTGAGGACAAGCAAAGAAGGCTAAGATAGTGCAAATATGAAGATTACATCCGAAGAAACCCAGCAATATAGCGTTTCCATTATTTTTTTTTTAGAATAGTGCAAAACACCACAAAGTTTCATTAATAGAAATCACCTGATACAAAATTTTTATATGACATTCTGACCATCACTCTCTATATAAATCAAAAGGCAAAAAAAAAAAAAATCCAAACTCAAATTCAGCTGACTTCCCCGGCTTCAACCTATCAAATTCTAATCCTTATATCTATATATCCAAGTCCGGCTGAGAATTGTAAATTTAGCATAATGTAATAGATTAAACTAAGTGTCCTAACGTATGTAAATGGTCGAGTCATGCATATTCTGAATTTAGCTCTTTGTTTTGAAAATTCTCTTTCAATTTAATACAGATATTAAGAAGAAAAATCAAGATGTCATCTCATTTGCCATTTGGAGACCTCAAAATTTCATAAAATTTTGTGTTCTTTTGTGAGATAGTTAATTTCCATAGAGATTTATCTAAGCTGTATTAAGTTTTATTGTCATGAAAATCAACACTCACTACTAGAATTCCCAGTAATAGCAATGACAGGAATTGGTTTGTTGCAACGGCTCACCCTTGCTACAAGCCCGAAAAACCCCATTAGCAAGCGCTACGCTTGCAAATACTACCGTTGTATAAAGCCCCAATGCAAATACTTAGTTTCAGACTTAGCAAAGGCTTACGTTTGCTAATACTTTTCTCTAGAATTTTGCATGAGCCGCCTTTTGCATGAGCCGCCTTTGCAAATAGTTAGGGCATTCACAATAAAACACAATAAAATAATATAAACAGCATCATAAAAACATTTGCAACGGTGCCTCTTGCAAATAATAATGTCTTTTAGAATATAATAATATAAAAAGAACTCCAAAACAATTGCAACGGTGCCGCTTGCAAATAGTAACACAATTCACAATACAATAATATCTGGTGTGTTCGGGTTGGGTATTATTATTTGCAAGAGCCAATAGGAGACATTAGCAAGGAGATCCATCACATATTTGCAAGCGTGATTATTTGCAATGGCGTCCCGTTGCAGTTATATTAATTTAATCAGAAAACCAAAATCTTTTGCAACGACCCTTCTTACGCTTGCAACAAGCACTTGCTCCCCTTGCAGTTATTGGGAATTCTAGTAGTGACTAATTCTCGTGCAATAAAATATGGCACATAATATAGTATAAATTCAGAATTATGACGAAGTTTAAAAGTTTTTTTTTTATATAATACGGATATAATTCATAAATAGCTTGACTTTTTGTAGTGCAAATAATATACAAAATAGTAATTTTCATGATTAATTCCGGTATGTATCAAGAATAATACAAATATTATTCATACAGTTAGTAAATGTCAAATGAATAATACATTGCCCAATAAATTATTTGGGGACATTTATCTATTCATTTATTCATTCACGAAGATATTGAAAAATTAATATTATGTAATATGAATATTATTAATTAACTTGTTAAGTATGAAATGCACATGCATTAGTTATGTCATACCAGTATGTGAGAGCTCTAGTAATGCGTAAAGTATGTTATGGCTGAAATATGAAAATAAGATGCATTTAGCTTCTTGTAATTAAGTTTGCACCTTTTTCATGATATAGTTAGGTGAAGAATATAATTAGAATGATGTAGCACATACATTTTGATCATTTTCTCAAATTATAGTATATAATCCTCACATGTTGTTATAAATCTGATATCTCGAAATTTATGAAGCAGCTACAAATTAATAGCACTCAAATCAAGCTTGCGGTGTTAAACAATAATAACATAAAAAAAAAATCTAACTATATAAAACATATCTACAAGAATATGATAATGGAGAAAATCAACAATATTATACTTTTTCCAAACTTTTCTTCTCCATCTTCAACAAATTTCACATCAAGTTTGTGTACTATCCACTGGTATTTTGCGGATCTAAGGCATAAACAAAAGTGGCTAAGCCACCTCTATAATTTCAAAATTTTAATTATGCGCATATAGAAATTTAATTAAATTTTATCTTTTTTAAACTTTTTATATAGTCTAGCTACTCTCAATAAATAACAAATCTTGGTTGTAGCCTAGTAGTTAAGGCTCTATTTTGTAGATGAGAGGTCTTGAGTTCAAATCTCACTCACCATAATTGTGCATTTTAATTTTCAGCCACCCCTGTTAGAATTTTCTAGTTCCGCCTCTGATTTTGCCATCATTATTACAATTATATTAAAAGACAGAGTGAGGATGAGTTACAATAATTCTAGACATGTAGTAATATGCAAAAATATTTATTAAATAATTTGATATTATGCTGTCTCGAAGAAGAAGATAAGATGGAGGTTCTCTACATAAGTACAATATTGTTAGCAATGATGTGCAATTGCAAGTATATATTCGTTTCATTATGCTATCAAATTTAATGCAACTGTATGGCCATGTAGATGACAATAAACATTAAAAAAAATTAGGAGTCAGTTCAGTGTGAATTTGTTCTCCCATGTGTCTTTGCCACTAGATCAAAGACTAATTACTTGGTTTGATCAAATTTATATCTTGCATCTTTTATTCAAATTATTAGATTATTTGTCAACTTCACACATAAAGCAGGCCTTTTGCCTTTCGTTTATATCCAAAACAAGAGAATGCTTGCAAAAGAATCTTCGAGTCTTCTAATGCTAGCTGGATATTAATTTATTAAAGACTCTTTGGTTCTTTCTTCCTAGTTCTTACAAAGAATTCACAATTTTACTTTTAATCGATTCAAAATATCATTTTGCAGTACGAAAGATCCATGAACTAGCTCATGCCTGACTAGCATATCAGATAAATGATTCGGGGCATACAAATCCTTCTCCATTCCAAAAAAAAAAATCAAGCAAAGAATTACTTTTGAAGAAAAGAAACAAGTAATTAAACATTATCATGACATTTCTACTTCAAAAAATAAAATAAAAAAAAACAATATCATGGCATAGGTGCTACAAACTGACTGCTGCACTTGAAGTTTGAACTGACAAATCTTTACTAGTCCTATCTTGGTTTATGTGAATTACAAATATCAAGGTTATTGTTTTACCCTGGGAACTTCTGTGTAGAGAAACTGCGAAGATTATTTATAATTTATCCTGCCGCAAAGTAGGATCTCACACAAATATAAACAAAGCAACTTCCCCGACCCAATTAAAAGGAAAAGGAAGCGATTACTAAACTTTGTGAGATAATTTTATGAAGTTCATCAGCCTCTTCAAAGCCTCACCGCTGTCAATAGCCACTCTCGCTCGATCTAGGGCTGATGTCACATCCTCGGCCCCGCTACAGCCTAATAAATGGTCCACCATTCCAGCATTCAATACAATCCGGTCATAGGCCGGGCCTCTCTCACCACCCAATGCTGCCAACCCTAGTTCGATGTTTCTTGCGACCTAATCCATACAGAGCATTGCAAAAAAAAATATATATATATATTTTTTATAAGAGTTTAAAATAACAGAATCATTGATAATTGTATAAGTTAAATAATAAAGAAAGTAAGTGCACTCAGACCCAGTGTTCATCAATCACAAAGGCCAAAGCAGCAAAAATAAAAATACATATGTATGAAAGAAACAAAAGTTTTCTGTTAGAGAAAAAAACATGAGCTTACTGATCTATCTGTTCTTGGAGTTTCTGACGGCTCAAACCCATAATCCTGTGCATTCACCACCATACTAAAGTTCTCACGTGAAATCCCTAAAAATTAATATTAACAAATTAATTACAACAAAATTGTTGTTTTAGATGCGATGAATCATGTACTAGAACCCGTAAGGATCAAAAATCAATTTACAAACCTAACAAAACTGAAGGTCCAGAGAGAGAGAGAGATACCGTCAATTTCAGAGGAGAACACAGAATTAGGAGAGCGGAAGCCCGAACAATGATTAACTGGTAAGCCTTTTGAAGCATGTGCTGATTTTGCTCTTGTTGTCATAGACAGGGCCCCTTCCTCCCCCTAAACAATATAATCATGTTGAAGCTGATTTATACCTTTAATTGCAGTACCAGTCAACTATACATCCCATACGAGTACTTATGCAGAGTTAGTTGTTATATTTCTTTTCATTTTTGTTATTCCTCTTTTTTGGTTTTGGAGGCAGATAGGACAATTCTGGGAAGCAAAGACAACAACCAATAAGAAGGTATACATGATGCCTTAAAGAGCTAAACTCCAGAAA
Organism: Carex parvula; assembly: GCA_025461045.1. Classification (NCBI taxonomy): domain Eukaryota; kingdom Viridiplantae; phylum Streptophyta; class Magnoliopsida; order Poales; family Cyperaceae; genus Carex; species Carex parvula. The sequence goes on along the minus strand of JAJGRW010001083.1, from coordinate 895,639 downwards.
AGAAAAGCTTGAATGAAATAAATATAAGACAAAAAAGAAAGTTCGGAATGATATTTCATGGCATACCTTAACAACCAAACCAGAATGGACACTTCTTCTCTTCATCAGCATCAGCAATGGATCCTCATAGCCCTCATGATAAAAGCCCGCAACTATGGCTTCCTTCCCTCGTGCCTTTATAAAGCCAATAATGAAAATAAAAGTCAAACTTCTAAGCGGTGGTGGAAAAAAATTGAATTTGATTTCGTACTCATATACTATTATTTTCCCTACTCTGACATATTGCTGAACTTTTTCCGATGTTGCCAATGGTGGTCGTTTCTTTATGTGTTCTCTAAGCCCAACCAGTGAAAATCTACGATATAAAGAAAAAGTAAACAGGAGCACACAAAAAAATATTTTTTGATGGATGAAAGGAGAAATAAAATTGGAAATTTTTTTATTTAAGCAACCTTCAATCTGTTTCTAACCTAAGATTTTACAGAAATCCTTCCAGCAAAGAGTTTCTTTCTTATTAAAAGTTATGGTTTGATTTATAACACAATTGCTGTTTCACTCAGATGACAACACATTGAAAATCACATAAATAGGCCTTCCAAAAATAAAACAAGCTCTTCTTTATCTAACTTCAGAAATGCACTATTTTAAAACATGAGCTGTCAATTGATTTAATTATGGTTCTTTTTGTCACTTCAGTAACCACATCATCCTGTTGTTGTGGGGTGTTTACGTGTTGTTCAAGACCCACCAATGAAGGGCTTTTATTATGTATTTCAATACCAAAAAGTGTGCTTCTGCTTAAAAAAGTGACTTCCCTCAATTTCTTGACAAAAGACGATACTTGTCATGCTAGAAGGTGACTAAGGAACAATGCCATAGAATTACTAAGAAAATAGCAAAAGAAATAAAATAGGGAGCCAAACTATGTCATATCTTACAAAGATGGCCTAGCTTCCTTCAAATTCACATATGAAAAGCCAACACTCTCGTCCTATAAAAAAATTGAGATAGGTTACTGAGCATGAAAAAAAACAACACAAAAAGTTGAAATAGAGCAAAGGATATATACCTCTAGCAAACTTTTAGCTTGATCAGGAGACAAGTGTGTATTTGCCCCCATGAATTTCAGCAATTGCCCTTCGGTAATGCCCCCCTGAAAACCTTGACATTTGCATAACTTAGACAATTCCATTATAATAGGGCTTATTATGGCGAAGTATTGAGTTGGCAATTAGTCATGATAATGACTGTAATTGGCTTTGTTTTTCTCAAAGAGGAATTGGATATTGTACTTCCTAGGAAGGAATTTCTGGAGCGAGAATGGGGGTTAACCTTCTGTACAGATACTTTGATTTTGAGAGCTAAGTAAGAGGTGATATTTTTCTATTTAATAATTACAAAGGTAACTCCAAAGTTTAATAGGAATTAGTATTAATCTAGAGACCCAAAGCAGAATCTCCTTTTCTCATGAAATCTAACCATTCAGGAGTCACAGATTATGAGCTTCCTCAGAATTAAAGCTTTTATCACTATTCCATCATACAGTCATAAAAATAAAAGATTAGAAAAAGAAGACGAGATAAGATGGCACTAACCTTGGGTGGCATCCATTCGACTCCATGAAGAAGACATGATTCCCCATAACATGCTCTGACAGCTGCTACAAAAGTGTGCTCTTGAAAAAACGTGTATTTCCATCATATGGCTCACCATAGTGCGTCAAAGAGCTTACATCAGCAATAGGAGGAGGCCCTACATATGTAATTTTATTGTAATAATTATATCAAATAGTGCATGTTAATCGAAGCCCAGGTAGGGTTTCCAAACGTGGGTAAGGACCCATTAAAAGGTACAATACACCACTGGAGTAAAAAAAAATACCAAAGGTCAAATGTGTCTTCTACGGAAAAATTACAGCCACGCCTGTCAAGTGCAAATTACCTTTCATAAAGTAGAATTAGTATCTGTATTTACCGGACACAACTTGCTTTGTTAGCAAAGTATCATATTAAGTAGGGAAATATAATGTTCAATTACTGCATTATACATTTTTTTTTATAAGCTCTAATATTCAAATTTAATGTATTACTCAATATATTATAGCAGGCACAAAAATAGTTTCATATAGTGAGATTTTTTTGTTAAGATCTTATATTAATGTCGACTATGATGAATAATATAACATGTGATGTCACTGGCATGGCCCTTGTTGAAACTTTTTAAGTTATTATAATTTGGAATTCTGATAAACAAAATGACATTTGGAATATAAAATACACTAGGCTGCAAATCAACAAGTAAATGAGCTGTGGAGCGTCTGGGGTAAAGGACAGAAAAGTGGTACATAAACAAAATTGAACGTAGATATCATAGATCAAACTTCAAATCATTGATTACAACAAGATATCAAATATTCAAATTTTTCAAACTTAAAAAATGAACTTACCCAATTCTTCATCAAAAGCAAGACAATACGCCTTAAGTTCTCTATCGTTCTCTCTATTCATCCTCTGGCCAATCAAAAATGCCGCCAGAAGAGCTTCTCTTACCTTCCTCCTCTCCTTCTCACCCTCTTTATCGAGAGGAAGTACATCCCTCAGCACCCCTAGCACCTCCTCGTACCCCAGGTGAGCCCCAGCTAAAACCTGATCAAATGCATATGCAGGCTTACAATAAGGGTTTGGTTTACAGAAAGAGAGAAGAGGGGGAGGGGTAAGGGGGTCCATCCAAAAAAATTTCATTGAGATGCACTCAAATTTTATTTTGAATATCAATAATTCACAGTCAAAGCTAAAGAACACTGATCTAGAAGGTCAAAGGTCCCAGAGTCCAGATTAAAGGACCAATTGACCAACATTTGTCATATTTTTCTGATACCAAACATTTTCCAAATTTGCATCTAACAACCAACATACTTTGCGATATTTGCAACACCTTCCAACTGTACATACAGGTAATGGTGAATGTATAACCTCTCTGATAGACCGTTTTGCCTAACAGAATATACAATTACTCTTTTGCAGTACCAAGTTGAACTACAACAAAGAAAATGTATCCACAATTGCTCTGCAGATTTATATAAATGAAAGATTCCACTGAGATCATTCCAGAAAAACTTGAGCGCAGTATAGTTGTTTCTTCTTTAAGTAAACCTTGATATTAGGCTCAGTCTTTTCCGAAACAACCCAAAACATAGATCTTAGCGAGAAAATTCCAACAAAAAAAAAGACATTTTTATGGGCATCTGCAGTACCTCTCTAAGGGCCCCCACAAGACGCATCTCGCCAGGGCCCTCCATTTCCACCAGAGTATGTAGGCCCAAGCGAGCTGCCCATTATTGCCCCCTCAGGGTCGGCAAGGAAAATGATCTCTGGAGGGAGAGAGTGGGCCAGGTCAGGCCAGCAGGCCTGCATGGCGGCCCACTCCCCTGGGCTCCACTGGGTCGGCTCTGGGAAGGCATTGGCCCGAATAGTCATGCCAGCAAAGAATGCACCTAGCTGAGCCTGAGAGACAGGCTCCTCTCCTTTCAGCTCTCCCCTAGCTTTTAGAAGAAATTACAAAGAGAACGTTATTTCTGGCTGTGATGTTGCCTTTGTGTGATAGTAAAAAGAAAATGGGGAGTGGATGTATCTAAAAATTAACACTGCAGCAAACAAAAATAGCAAATCAAAAGTAAGTTGGCAGGCTGGTCCATTTTGATAATGCACCAATCAAGTATGTTACAATTTTGGCAAGGTAGTTCTCATAGTAGCATTTGTACCAGTCAGCTCTATACACGTAAATACTAAAGTAATCATGAGGCCCCAGTATGTTTCTGTGTGAATCAATACACCCAGATTGGATCAAGTATATACAGCGGTGAACCTACACTATACACCCAGCCAGGTCAAGTGCATGCAGGTTGCAACTATGCATACAGTCAGGTCTCTTATAAGTGGTACATACCTAAAACCAGTCATGTCAGGTCCTGTTCAGTTCTGGTACTTCACTTCCAGGAAGCACTTAGGAAATACCTAGTATATGGGTCCAGCACCTATATGTACCAGTAATTAATTGGTATCTATTGGTCAATGCTGCATATGCACTTGCGCATACTAGTTAAGCACCTGGTAGCAACAGTTTTCTCTGGAAAATGATGCTAGAAGGTTGCCTATACATTCAGGTAATGGCATGTAACAGAGAACCGATACACAAAGTGATTAAATCTGATTTGGCATTAGACTCGAAATATGTCTCAATCAAGGACAAACACCAGTCAAACGAAGTATCCATAATACATAAATAAATCAAAACGACAAAAGACATATCAGGAAAATGTCTCCTTCGTCTAACACACCTGATCTAACAATCGTATCAAGAACAGCCATGGTTTGCGCCTGATCCAACGGTCGAGTCTGCTCCGGGCCAGTGCAAACTTTCTGCTGGGCTTCCAGCACCGTCCGATTTGGCGTCGGTATATCCAACGGGCGGTACGAGGTGGAAAGCGTCGGGTTTTTAGTCGCTTCGATTCCCAAAATGCCCTTCATATCTATCGCCGATTTGACGGTCAAATTCATTCTTTTGGTTCGAGAACGGAGAGAAGGCCGTATGGGCTTGGCATAGTGGATTGGTTTTGCGAGAGAATTCATGGCGTATTGGACATAGAGAGAGGAGACGAGAGAGAGAGGAGGAGGGGAGGAGATGGCTGTAGTGAAGCTAGAAGAGGTGGAATCGTAGGAGAACGTAATTTTGACCCTCAATACTGACATGTGGGTCAGATTTGGGTTTGACTTTGTTACTGTCTGCGAGTTTGAATCTGGGTTTCCTGTGGCTGCTCTGAGAAATAATTCAGTGCGGCATGTCACTGACAAGTTGATCCCACCTGATCGAAAATTCATATCACGTGAGTTAACTAAAAATTTAAATTTATATCACAACCGTCCGATCTGATTTAGTATGAATATTTAAAGGGCCAGGTATCCGAATTGGATTCGGCCCGTATTTTGGTAGATCGGTCCGGATGTAAACTCAAAATTTGAGTTACCTCGTCGATTCGGACTTTATCCAGCTAAAATTTTTGCCCTATAATTATTTTTTTTCACATACAATTCCAACCGGTTCCATTGCTGGAGTGTCCGACTAATCTGGGCCGTTAGATTCTCATCAGCATTTTCTCTACGAGTAAACAACAGATCTATTTGCAGGACATTCGGTTCAACAAGTCAATAAAATAAAATGATACAGTTACCTCATAATTAATATAATTTACAAAAAGGTATGTTTTCATCGCCTGAATCTCATACAAAGCGAAACCGATAAGCAATCAAGTAGCCAATAAAATTTGCACTGTACACTTTCCCCCATTAACAATGAAAAATTTATATAGTTAAAATAATTACACATAAATTAATTTGTATTTCGTATACCCCCCCTTTCTATGAATCAAGTTCTTCAAAAGCTACCATGCCCAAGAATTTGCTTCTCTTCATTTTACTGGATAATACGATGCTGGAAAAAACCTCTCTAAAAAATAATACTTGAGCTTGATCAATACAGGAAGTACAGCATAGCATGGTATTTGCATCAACGCCACAGCAAGATACCTATAAAAGAAAAAATGCATCATAAATAAAGCATTGGTTACACTGCAAAATTTTCCTTGTTTCTTTTCATGGACAATTTTCTTTTAAAATAGTTTCATGAACAATTTTGGATACCATACAAAGTAGTTTTTATTTTTACATATTGATGTATGCACAGCACAATTTAACTGTTAAGCGTACAAAACATGATTCTAAAATGAGAAAAAGATGAAGTACCACAATGGGGCACGACTGGATGACAAGTCTAGAAACGGGTAAGGCCACCTGCAGTAAAAGAACATGCAGCATTAGTATAGTTGTTGTAACTCAATTTACTGCAAGTAAGCTTTCAATTATTTTTCTCTAACAAGAAAACAAGGAATTCACAATTTCACATACCATATTGAAATGCATGCATGGATGGTCCACTGGAAAATGACATATGTGGATGTCCAAAGAAAGAAATAGGCAATGCGAAACCATGGGAACCTCTACATAACAAAATAATAAACAAACAAATATGACTTATAACTTTGGATAATTTAAATTATTGCCTTGTAAAAGAAAACAGAGAAAGGTTATGTACCAAGCTATTTAGAGCAGTATCACCAAGAAGAAAGACAGCATTGACTGAATGCATGCCAACAAGCAACTAAAAATTAAAAGTGTTGTGAGTATGTATTAGTGGATGCACAGTCATTATTGTAACTTGGATTGTATGAAGAATATAGAAACAGAGTAAGAATTACATACAAAGTTGAGCTCATAATCTCTGATGAAAAGAAAAGGAAATATTATGAACCAAAACACACAATCTGTCAGCATCACTGCTCCAGCATTTGTCTAATTAAAGAAGAATAACAGAAAAACAGAGATATGATTAAGCTAAGCACCTTTCAAACAGAGTATACCATTTTCTGTACATAATATACAACTTTTTATATAATACATAGCATTTTTGCTGTGTTTTTGCGTATTATTTCTGTTGTGTGTATATTGCTACTGCACCAATGCATTAGCATTATGATTTATATACAAATGCCATTGATTATTTTGTACAAGTCTAACAGCAATTTATCGCTTCACATTTTCGCATCTAAAATATTGCCTAATCATCAATAATATAACTCACAGTATAAAAATAAATTCAATAGAAAAGGTACTCAGTTTCATGCAAATATTGCCTAATCAACTTACCTGATAAATAACCTGAAAAAGATACCCCCAAAATCCAGCAATCTCTCTTTCTTCACTTACTCCAGGCGAATTCACAATTTTGTTAATATGTGAATTTGAATTTTGATTTGAATTTCTTCCAATCGAAGGCATATACATGCCTCTCTCTAGCCCTGACCTCAACAAATCAGCATGATCTCCTCGTTCTTTGCTCATATATTGGTGGCATCCGTAAATGGAGAGCAAAGAACCAAGCTGAACAAATAACACATTTATTAGAGACCTTTCTGAAAAAATGACATTGACTAAATTCTTTTTAAGAGAACTTACCCCAAAGTAACATGTCACTAGAAGGAAAGTCCACCTGTACAATAAAACATATGAAAAATTAATAAATTGGCAATTAGAGAATGAAGATAAAATAATACAACTACTGCAAAGTTATCTTGATTTGACATCTATCCACCCCTAAATTTTGAAATTCTTATAAAAGTAACAAGGAAATAAAAAAGAGTGAGTCTATGGTACTATGCACAGCACAGATTGGTCCTTACTACGGATCAATATTTTTTTTTTCAAAAATCTTAACTGTCGATCCGAACCATTCAACATGATTTTCATATGAGAATATACTTGTGGGCTAAATTTTCTATTTTTTAGAATTTTTTTACTATTTTTTTAGATAGGTAGAAAATCACTGTTTTTGGATGGTCCAGAATTTTCAGATCAAGTGATTTTCTACCTATCTTAAAATATAGTAAAATAATTCGAAAAAATATAAAATTTAGTCTGCAAGTACATATTCATGTGGAGATCACGTTGAACGGTTCGGATCGACCATTAGAATTTTCAAAATGAAAATATGACTCTGTAGTACGGACTAATCCGTGCTATGCATAGTACCATAGACTCACTCAATAAAAAATATCAAATAAGCCTTTAGCAAGACATTTTTGCATAAGGTGCATCAACATGAACCATAAAAATAAAGTAATGCAATAATACAGCTCAAATAGTGGTCCTAGTCCTACATATTTCTTGCATCAGTAATAAAAAATTTGATGATATTCTTCTCTCGTGTCATGAACACGGACCTCGAAAATTTATGTAATTATTGCAAATGATCAATAGAAACAAAAACATACAGCTTAAGTAGGGTCCAATTAGTCACATGCAAACTGTACTAATTTAATTTCAACAACTAGGCAACAAGAATCATCCAAAAAAAATTTGCTAATGACAATGTGACATGCTAACTGGTATGTGATATGGCAACCCCTGCAAGACACTGGATTTTCCATGAATTTGCAACAGAAATAGCAAGAAAGTACAGTGCATAGACCTGGTATGACATACTAAATATCATATACCACCAACAGATGAAAATTTCCTATGTTGTTGATATATATATATTTTTTTTTTTTGAAAGTTAGTGACAGAGGAACATTTCCTATGTTATTTTACAAAACTATCTATGCTATATCCTGCATTGGACAAATAATAAGTTGATTGAAAAGTAAAAAACAACAAAATAGTAAATTTAAGAAATTGAATGAACTTACTGGGTATAGTAATAAAATATGCTTCCTTTATCAACTACAATGATCACAATGAGCAACCCCAGTAGAACAAAAAAGGAGACTAGCCGATATGCTAGAAGCCAGGCCGGGTGAATCTCCTTCAAGCACGGCCGCCACGCCTCATCATCATATAGCAATCCTTCTCGTTCTTTCTCTGACAATTGAGGCCTTGAACCATGCCCTTCGTATCGCCATATCAGAATCGAGGCCACAATCATACATGCAAGAATCCAGATTGAGCACAACAAGACCCTCCAGTTCAGCCAGTAACTGGAGGATGTTGTTCCCACTGCCATTGTGGGTTCCCAAGATGTGCCTGGAGTAGGCATTGAAGATTAATTTATTCTTTTTTACCACTACTAATGATTTTGAAGGGTTGAACTATGAACAGAAAGAAGGGTGCTTGTGAGAGAAAAATTAAGAAGAGAGATGTCAACTGAGACAGAGACACAGAGTATGTCTATGACTTAATTTGAGAAATTAGAGAAAGGCATATGAATAATCCGTCTCCCAAGTTGTCTTCTTTGAACAAAAATTGATAGGGAACAGGATGCTAAGAGAGACAGAGAGAGCAATGTATGAACAACCAGAATAAAACGATGTCTTATATGGGAAGAAAGAAAGAAGAGAGATGTAAACTGAAAGAGAGAGGTTTCATATGTGTGAAAAAAATATGGCAAAATAGGAAACTTGTACCGGAAAAGAGCCCCAGATTGTGGTAACTGACAAGCCTAGTTTTTTTTTTTTTTACAGAAAAGATTCTTTGACTACTAAAAATCAAGAAATGGTGAGAAGGTTATTAAAAGTGTGAAAATGTTTGTTAGACAGCTCATGTGGCATGCAACATACACACTATACTTGTGCAAAAAAATGCTCAAGGGAGAGAGAAGAGGTAACAGAGAGGGAAGGGATTAAATGGTTAATAGTTCATGGAAAAAAGATGCTAAACTTTGGTGACAACCCATTAAAGGTTGGTAAAAACCTTAAAAAAATGCATTAGATGAGGGAATTAAACTGAGGGAGAAGTGAGAAGAGAGAGAGAGAAATGGGAAAGTGAAGATGCTTACACGCAAAAGAGAAAAGGAATGAGATGCTTTGCTTCTGCTCTCTTTGGAGGGAAAACAATGTATGATCCATTAGGTGGGGTCAGTTTTAAAGTAGAAGATTTATGCGCGATTTCTACCTTCTAACAATTATAATTCTACGTGGATTTGAAGATTTGATCCTGTGTTAATAGACTTGGAATTTGGAAGTTTAGCTTTTCCTGGAAGCAGCTTTTGGAGTAGGCCACCGCCTCTAGTAGACCCCACCTCCTTTGTGCTACAAATTTGCTAGACATATTACCTTGAATTAAATGCTTGGACCGGGAAACTTCTTACTGAAGCTATGTGGTATCAAATGTAGCTTTTGAGTCATCTTGTTTTTATAACATGATAAAGGGATGACAAAAGTGGGATTAGTAAATTGGTGAGCATATTAGGAAAATAGTTACCTATTTAGTGATAAATAAGTAATAGAATTCAGTTACCAATTGTAAAGAGAGCATGTTTGTATTAAGTCTTATTGTTTATGTTAATAATAGGAAAAGTAATAATAGTTGGAAATTATTTATAATTTATTAAGCTACTAATGTTTATTTTAAAAAAATTATTATAACTCACAGGACTCTTTATTCATGTAACTATAGTCTCTACGTTAAAATTATATAAATTAGAGTCAATATCTCAGTTTAAATATCATGACAAGAATAACTTAGTTGTTCAAGTATTTTTATAAATTTAATACGGGTAGAAATTATTATTGGCTTCAAACTAAAAAAGAAAAACAGTCAACCAGAGGCGGAGATTAGTGCTAGCCAAAATGTACAACAGTCTTCTTCAAGTTTCGGAATTATATGTGCGTAAATAAGGAGCAAAAAAATTGTAATATATATATATATATATATATATATATATATGCTAAAATTTTACTAGTATGGTTCCCTCCAGCTCTTTACTTTTTAAGTTTTAAAGTTCATATTTGAAAATTGATGCTTTGATATTATATATTGGTTCTCTTAAAATTTTGTTCAAACTTCTGCTATTTATATTAACAAAAAAAAGGATTGAAGACTTTAACAAATTCCGCTTGTGTTAGTTTTAGTTTTTTTTTCAGTAAATTAAAATTAAACTTGACTCCGTTTCATTAATAAAAAAAAACATATTACATGCTCGCGCATTTCATTTTCTTTTAATATATAAAAAGGTTTGTCCAAAAGTTTATTTAAACTAATTATCATCACTTAGTTCTTTTATCGATAATCTAATAGTTCAAACATGTCTAAATATCAAAATTCAGAATTGAAAGTGTAAATAAAAAGCACCCAACTGCATAGAAAGCTGGCAAGGCTGTTCACAGAGCCAACAATAGACCGTGTCCATGTAATTCTTTTGTACTGCTTGTGTCATCGGCATAACATAGGTTGACCATAGTCAAACGAAGAGACAAGTTTGGTCCCATTAAATTCTGGAAGAAAACAATAAAAAATTACAAAATATTCGTATCTGCTATGCATTCACGTATTACGTCCCATCAAACAAAACAGAGTGTCAGGTGCTTTATCGGTCTCTACTTGTCCAGTTATTTATAAACAGAGACTCCATTTCATTTATCACCGCCACTCTCCTTGTCCAGTTCAATGACAAACTGTACATAAACAGGAAGCTAAAGAAAATAACAAAACAGGGTCTTAAGTCTATAATCTTAATTCAATTATTGATCGTTTGTACTTATGTGGAAATGGAACCATTTCATTTTTTTTTGTTGCTAAAAATTGCATAATGGATACCGGTGAGATTTGTACGAATATTTTATCAAATCAGTCTCTTTCAGTTTTGGACATGAGCATGAAATGATTGATTTGTTTCATACTTTCCGTAACAAACAACTTAAAATCTAATTAAGAAAATAATCTTATGATCGGACCTAAAAGAATGGAAGTTTCAATTTAATTCAATAAAATAATACTATTGTTATTATATTGTTTTTAAATTGAGGCCAATATTTTTAATAAATATTCACACAAGTACACAACAACATAATAATTAATTTCGGACATTAAAAATAAGGTATATCTCACATTAATGAAAATTTATTGGTAACTTAAAGATCAATAAAAAAAACAATATAAAAATACAATATAATTAAAATATGCTTGTTTGAAATTTGAATGAACAGAGCAAGTATTTAATTATTTATGCCCCAAATATATGTAATGTGCTCATGTTATAATGAAAGAAAAGCATGTTTTCCTGTTGGAAGTCCCAGACTTAATTTTCAAGTCCCTTTCTCTGATTTTTAATGATTACAGGTCTAGAATGTCTCTTGTTACATTGGCAGACATTAGTCCTTTTCAACAAAATCTTTTTTTTTTTTTTCTTTTCTTAAACCCCTCATCAAAGGGGTGATTGAGAAGCACTAATCACCAACTAGATTTTTATGCGCTTCTCTCTTTTTAAGTCAACATCCGTGTAACTGTATAAACGCGACAGGTGAACCGGTTAATTTATTATGTGGTTTTAATAAGGTGTTTTAGAAATCAATCCGTAGATGGTGAATTTAATTCATATGGAACATGACTACTTGAGATAATAATTTTAATTTATAATGTACTAATTTTAATTCATGCTTTCTTAACTTGTACATTCTAATTAAGTACGGATGTAATATGTGTTGTGTTTTGCCATGATCAACTTAAATTTTTATGTGTCATGTTATGTTGCCACCGGTGATCATATTTGAAGGGATGGCCGCTGCACGTGAATGGTCTAGGTATGTTAGTCATGCGGTGATCATAGCACGCCGTGATCAAACGTAATGTGTCCAAACAAAACTGATCACATTTAACTATTTTTTTTTCTATTTATTCAAGATTTACCTTTCGATCAAGATCTAACGGTCGTGATCACTCATAACTCGTTTGACCACATATCATGATCAAATATTTCCCGTGTTGTGCCGTATTTTGGTAATTTTCCAAAAAATGACTACGTCACGTGAATGGTCACAACAAGAGACACGAGTCAGACACGTAATCAGCACACATGCCTTGAAGTATCCGACGTGACTTTTTTACATCTAAATTAAGTTGTTATGTATTGTGATTTTTCTATTATAAAATTATTAATTTTGCAGGGTGTATATTACAATCTATGAAGTAGTTGTCCACAGAGAATTAGCCGCTAATTATTTGCATGGATTGCAACATGATTAATTTTATAAGATAATAATTGCAACTTCCAAAATGGGTTAGTTGGTCATGTCTTTGTACAGGTTCTTGTAATAAAAATTAGTGGGATTAGCCAACAAAGGGGAAGGCTCTCATGCGACGCTGTCAAGTACTGCATGGCCATCATGCCCTAATGATTCAATTCACGCTTAATTAATCTGGATATCATTATTCCGAAATGAATCCTCTGTTAACAGCAACCTGTTATTCCGATACAACTGTTGTTTCTTCGTTAAGATTCGTGTATAAAAAAGTTATTTTATTGAGATTCGCATGTGAACAAGTTTGAACGGTTGGGATCGAAATAACAGATTCTTGTTAACAGCAGATTTATTTCCATCCATTCATGTCTCCCAAGTATTTATACTTGTATTAATATGTGTTATTACTTAGTGAATAAAAAAATTATATCTTTAAATAGTATGCACAACTATATATATATTTATAAATTATAACAGACTGTAATATTGTACACACGACAATCTAAATATTTATAATCTCAACCTTTGTACAGTTGTTACAAAAGGAAAAAAAATCTACTATACAAGAGGTTGAAATCTTATATTTTTTTGTCAGCAGTTATAAACACTTTCTAAATGGAAGTATTAATATTTTTAAGTCTTAGGAATAATTGTTTCATTAGTTTTAATTGAAGGTTTTACTATTTAAAAAAAAAACTAAATTGGGAAAAAAGTTTCCACACTTGCTCATGCTCTTTTAAAGTTATAATACAGAAGTTTCTTCCATATATTTTGTTATACTAAGTAAGAATTTTAGAAGAATCAGTTTTTAGTCTAGTGTCAAAGGGTAATATTTCATGTTAGGTCGTAAGTTCGAAATAAGAAGAGAGATTCTTTATAAGCATTTAAAAAAGTTAGTAGGCTAAACCTCTAACTTTCTATATTAAAAAAAAAAAGAACTTTGAAAAACTTGAATACACAGGAGGTGCAAATCTATATTAAACAATATTTTTATTTTTTAATGCCATAGCAGAAGACATTAAACAATCATATACATATATTTTAATATTACCAATAGTAGCAATAAACAGGGTTAATTAATGCAGCATGTTATAATTTTGATATGTAGTACCAATTAACCATTAACCTCACTTGGGTGCACAAAGGGTCCACCACACAGGAGGCAGCACAGTGTAAAGCTGCAGTGTATCCTGAAATAAAGATATGTAGGCCATCCATAGATAGATATTACTGAGAGTAGATTATGCTTTTCATTTGATAAATAAAATAACTAATTGGAGTATCACATAGGGAATGAAAATGAGATTGCTTGGTAATATTTTACTACTTCAGCATCAAATAAACAATGTAAAAGGTACAGGAAGGATTTAGACCTCTCTCTCTGGCTGAAGTATTGTATAATAAAACCAGATTCTGAAGCAGGTTGCAAAGTGTTGCAATTTCTTTTAATTAAAATCTTTGTAGCAGAGACTCGGAACACAAAGGGCAACATGAAAGCGGCACAACATGAAAGTGGCTAATTGCTATAATGCATTAATGCTGTCATAAGCCATGTATTATTTGGATAGAGTAGTTGATGCCAAAAAGATAAGCTAGCACTGGAATCACATTAATGACTGTATCTGATTTTTTTTACATGGTCGAGAGGGAGCATTAATGACTGTACAGCCTACAGGTTGGAAACTGGAAACTGACTTGCCTGTAACTGGAGATGCCGAGATGCATCGACCACAGTTGCTGTCTAGAGAGAGAGAGAGAGAGAGCGAGGGAGAGAGGGAGAGAGGACAAGTGGACAGCCTCTGGCCCTCTGCCAAGTTTTAAAAAAGAGAGAGAGAGAGAGAGAGAGAGAGAGGCACGATTTGTGAGATAAGCAACAGGAGGCGTGGTGATATGATCGTGCTGATACGCGTTGATCGATGTATATTTTTGTTGGAGAAACGAAAACAATGCGTGCACTCCTTGAAAAGCCAATTAATTTGATCTTTTATACCGTTTGATAACTTCATTTTAGGAAACCTAGCCTACCATACATTGTCCTCAAGGATCCTGCATGCCATTTGTAATTTCTAATTTCTAATTTCTAAAACAAATTAAACATGCTAATTTTGTATTAAAATTTGGGTTAGCATTTAAAATCACAAATTTGACACTATCTTTAAACATGCACCATTTATTTTTATAAACGTTGTATATTTATCACAATTAAATAAATTCCTTTTGTTTCCTCATTTGAATAACTTGTTGTTATATGTTTTTTTTAATACATTATCTTACTGTATTTAGAAAACTAGTATTATGTAAGATATAGATAATATCTTCATAAAAGTAGTCACTGAAGATCCCAATCTTTATAAAAACAAATCATAACATCTTTTCACCTCGTGCTAATCAAACACAATTTTACACCTACCAACCTCATTAAATCATTCTCTTTCTCAACTTTGGTAGCCGACGATAAATTTGATTGGCTAATTTTCAAGTTGAGGATGTTGAGGATTTTTTGTTACTGATAGGTTCCCGAAATTTTTATTTATATCATATTCACAAAAAAATAAACCAAAGCACTTTCGTTTGATAGAAATTCAATTTTTATTCAGACTGCGTGAGCATTTTGGCAGTCTTAAAGATTGGAGGTCGCCAATTGACTCTGCGGCCTTAGTCCAAGAGCCCTCCAAATATGCAGCCCCAAATAAATATGAAGTTTTTTTAGATCTTTCACTTAATTATAGTATAATAATATAATAAAATATCTCCCAGTAAGTAAAAAGAGAATAGCATACTTCATAGCTTCACGGAAAATGCCCCTCAGGTATCAGTGCCACTACAAAAAAAAGAAAAAGCATGGAACCGCAGGGATATTTGGAGGCTCTGGACTAGGGTCGCAGAGTCAATTGGCGGCTTTCAGTCTTTGAGGTTGTCAAATGTTTCTGCGGCCTAAATAAAAATCGAATCCCATAAAACATGAGTGTTTTGGTTTATTTTTTATTATTATGATATAAATAAATTTCGGGATAAGTTCGGCTTCTAAACAATTGTTCAAAATCATTGTAGCATCCAGCATGTTCAAATCTGATCAGACGGCACAAATACAATCTTTTAATAATTTTATTTTGTGCGAGGAGCTAGAGATGTAATGTGCAGTGTCGTGCTGTGACTAGTTATGCAACCACTTGCATCATGTGTTGTGCTGTGACCGAATTTGGAGGTACGATCATGGTATGTTCATCATGTTGTCGCTACACGTGTTGTATTCAAACATGACCGGTCATGTTTGATCACGTTTAACTATTTTTCATAATTTAAGTTAGCTTAAGATTAAGATCCAATAGTTCTAATCACGCGTGACTGTGTGACCATGTGTCGTGTCGTGTTGTACTGTGACAAGACTATTTCGTGTATCGTGCCGTGTTAATTTTCTAAAGAATTATCATATCACATGAATTATCACGGCATAAGACACGTGAACTGCACGGCATGTGACCGACACACGTATCGTGCTGTAACATATACATGTCGTTTAAAAGAAGTCGAGACTCACCGATTCAAAGAAAGGATATTAGAGATCTGGAACTCAGATCTTCCCCGGTACCGTAATAGGGAATCTTTTACAATTACTTGATCTAGACCGTTCTTTTTAACGAATCTCAAAGCCCAATAATACTGTCCCCTCCGTTACCCGAATTCCAAATCGTTAGCAGTTAATCTCAAACCGTAAAGTGAAGGGAATCTTTTACCGTAATGGAACGGATACTTGTCCGGAGATCTGAAATGGAATCTCAGTTTTTAAAGTACTGAAGAGGGCCAAATCTCTCTGTATATTGCCTACTTGTAAATTCTCAGAGAAAGAAGAGATGAGGGAAGTTGGGAACAGGAAAAAAAAGGTGAGATTCAGAAAAAGAATAAATGCATCAGAAAAAAGGACAAGGAATCCATTAGGAAGTCGTGAGTACGGTACTGCATCGCTGACTATGTACTGAAATAGAATTATAGGTATGGAAAATATAAATAGAAATTCACATAAAACCAAATTCATGAGGCTTTTCATGAAAGCTTGGTTTTGTTGCATTGGTCCCCAAGCCAGATAATAATTTTATTGTTTTTTTCCCCAAGACCAGAGCAAGACAGATTTCTCTCGTGAGAAACAAACATCCCATATGCTCGCTCTCTTTCGTGCATAGCTGTCAGAGATCGGAAACAGCTTCTAAACATTAATCAGCTTTGCTTTTTTATTTCTTTTTAAGAAGATAAATTACAAGGAATTAAACTTGTCTGTGAGAAAAGGTAATTAGGTCATTGTATAGGTGCTTGACCCAGCGTATTTCCCGGGAAAATGAGGAGGAAATAGACGAGATTCTGAGAAGGTTGATTGATTGAAAGCAAGTTTTTCCATAGATTTAAATCAAGGCTTCTTTCTTTCCGTGTGGTTTAGGCTAGACTTAAGTCTAGGAGAAGTTGTTTCAAATGCCGAAATTTTTATTAATACTCTTGAAAAAAAAAAATAGCAAATATACTCTCAGGTTGGAAATTTTTTATAAATAACCTAACTGTCTCACTGAGAGGCGGTCAACTTCTAATACCAAACCACTCCTCAGTGGAGCTGTCAACTTCCAATACCAAACCGTCCCTCAGTGGGGCAGTCAGCTCCAGGCCGCCCCTAGTTGGGGCGGTTTGGTATATAATATTTTTTTAAATAATAATTTATGTTAAAAAATTTGTTATAATTTTATAATTTAGGGTTATAATTTTAAGTAATGTTTTATAATTTAGGGTTGTTATTTGTTGTAATGTTTTATAATTTGTTATAATTTTATGATAATTTTGTTGTAATGTTATAATGTTTCGTTCGACTAGATAAACAAAAACAACAAAATGCTAAGTCCACAACATAAAACCTAACAATTCAAACATGAAATATAACAATCTAAACATAAAATACTTACAAATACAGTCTAACTAAAACTAGAGCATAACATAAAAAAAACCTAACGACGACGGTGATGACCAGAGAGATACAACCTATCAGGTGGACGGTATGCCGCATGCGACATGGAGGAGGCCACAGGGATTCTTGACTTAACGGATTTTCTTGTATTTTCGTCATTTCGCATGTTGTGCACATCGTGTGAGATGTTGCATGCTCCATGTAATGTCTCATTTTGACACTTTATTCAGAAATCGCTAAATACGACATTTTTGCTCTTTTTTGTCCTAAATACGTAACTTTCTCAAAACCCTGCCAAAAAGACCTAAAAACACGTTTGCAGTAAATAAATCAGAAAAATAGCTACTTTGCATTTGCTTTTCGCCATTTTTCGGAAGAAAAGATAGTGATTTTCGCTATATGTTTTGGCTTCATCAAGGTGGTGTGCCAAATAAAGCAGAGGCAAATGCATCTACAGCCTACAACCCACTCCCACTAGCGTCGTTGTTGTGCTATCTGGTCTCTGCGTATTATGGTCTGCAGAGGCTCTACACCTCGTACCCGGTATCATCCCCAGTAAGGTCAGCCATAGTAAATGTGGGATTGGCCTGCCAGGTAGGGACTCCATCTTGCATCTAAACAATTTTAAATAATTTCTAGCAATTTCTAAACAATTTTAAATCATTTCTAACAATTTCTAAACAATTTTGGACAATTTATAGTAATTCTAACAATTTTTAACAATTTCTAAATAATTTTGGACAATTTATATCAGTTCTAAACAATTTTGGATAATTTCTAAATAACTTCTAACAATTTCTAAATAATTTTGGACAATTTATATTAATTCTAAACAATTTTGGAATTTGTAAATAATTTCTAATAATTTATATTAATTCCTAACAATTTCTAACAATTTCTAAATAATTTTGGACAATTTATATTAATTCTAAACAATTTTGGACAATTTCTAAACAATTTTTAACAATTTATATTAATTCCTAACAATTCCTAAATAATTTCGAATAATTTATAGTAATTATAAATAATTTTGGACAATATCTAAATAATTTCTAACAATTTTGGACTAAAAAATAAAATACAGAAAAGTTGAGGGACTTACATGCAAAAGGGGAGGCAACAATCTGGAGAAAGAGAAAAAGAGAGGAGAGAGAGTGAAAATTTGAAATGAATGGGGTAAAAAACGGGAGGGGTACCCTCCAATATATAGGCAAAACCAAACCGCCCCACTGGAGAGCGGTTTGGTCTGGAGCTGACCGCCCCACTGACGGGCAGTTTGGTGTTGGAAGTTGACCGCTTCTCAGTGGGGCAGTTAGGTTATTTATAAAAAAAAATTCAACCAGAGAGCATGTTATTTTTTTTCGATGGTATTAATAAAAATTTCGGTTTCAAATGTTTAATAATTATTTCTCTTTATTTCAACGAAGAATAATTGTGAATAACTCCTATACTTTATCATATTGTTGAAAAATTATATTTAAAAAACCTCAAGAGAGCACAATATCTTAGTGAATTAATTATACTTGACGTGATAATCATTTTCACCCCGTACATTTGAAATACATAAAAAGTTATTTTAGTCAACTAAACTAGATATGATTTCAGTGTATCGAAACTTAACAGAAAATAGTGTTAAATTTAAATTTAGTGGTTACTGGTTAGTGTTTTTTCAAAATAATAATAATTGTGGTTGGTGATTGTTGATTCCTACGTGTAGGAAAAGTTGTCCTTGTTTGGAAAGTGATGTGGGCTGGCAATTTTATTGTAAAAAGAAAAAAGAAATACAAATAAGTCACTTTTTATTGTAAATTTGTAATTAAATGGGTTGCTTGCAATTTTATTCAAAGACTTGTTGCAATAAATTTTGTTCCGAATGATGTAATTATCGGTTCTATTCCAAATACAACTAGGGGTGAAAACGGATCGGATACAGATCGAATAGTGGTAAAATCATATTCATATCTATTTTTATTTTTTCAAATACCGATACAGATACGGATCATATCGAATATTTATTGAAAAATATCAAAGTTCATAATATTTATCTAATGGGCATTATAATAGTTAATAACATAATTTTTTTTCATAATATATTAACTTATATGGTATATATCTACTATTTGAATACAGCTAATTAAAATTTGAAATCATATTTGTATCCATATTTGTATCTGTATTCGTACAGATATCAGATATCGGACATCCATATATAATTTTCTTATACATATAAGATATTATTCGCTCTGTTTTCATCTTAAATACAACGGCAAAACTGGCTATATTATTTGGACAATTATTAACTAGTAAGTTAAAGAATTTCCCCAGTCCAACAGGGTGATCTATACAATTTATCAATTTATCGTTTGTTTTTCCAAAAATAATTGGACTCTTCACCATTTCCTTCCTCTGTAGTTAAGGATGTGCTTCAGAATCGGAGGGGAAACCCCTCATTAAAGGAAAGGAAGGGAACGGCGACGGGGGAGACGAATCTTCCAAACAGTAAAACCTACACTCCGATTTAGGGGTGACAGATTTCGTCAAAATCTACGTGACGCTCTCCTCCGAACAGTACTCGCTCCCTTCCGTTATCCTTCGCTCCCTCTCCGATTCTCCCCTTCTGGAGCAGGTGCGCTCGTCTGATCAGCCCTGATTTTGCGAGCTCTCACCTCTGCACAGTGAATTTGTCGTTTCCTCCCTCCGCGTCCCCCGTCTGGAGCACACCCTAAGAAAATGTAATAAAAAAAATTACACCGAAACCACTGGTATTTGCAAAGTTGCAGCTTACATTATTTATACTTTATGAAAAAACTAATTTGATAAAATGAACTACGGTAACATTGTTGATTAAGATATTATGTTCTTCTGTATGAAAAGTGTGGTTTGAAATATTTTGCATATGAGATCACAATTAATATTGTTGAGTAAGATATTATTCTCTATATGAGAGGCCGCTAGGTTCAAAAATATTTTGCTCGGAGGCGATTTGAGAATTGAGAGTTTACTCTTATCCTCGTGTTTTTTTGAAAAAAGAAAACAAAGACTATGAATATACTGTCTTTGCAATTTTTACAAATAATATGGGGCTTACATGTAAGTTCGTTCCATTTCAAATAAATGCTTTGAATCCGTTATAAAGGTAAGTTCCAAGCAAAGAGTATTTGTGATTTATGAAAAGGTAGGTGCTGTAGCTTCTTACAGCTGCCTTTTGCTTAAAAAAATGGTCGCTGAAAGTAACTGTGGAAGTACTTTCAGAATAATTCGACAGGGGGGAATTTTGGGCCAAATTGGGCCGATATATTTCAAACTCAGTAACCCAATTATTGTGGATCACACTTGCGTCTCTTCGTATTACTTCTGGTGAGAATTGTGAAGTTTATTAGGATCTATTTTGGAGGGCTACATATAAATACTTCTGTTCGATTGTACTGGCGGCCTCACTACAAACAGCCATCGTAAGTTGGAATATATTGACAAATAAATCAACATGATAAATTGATGTGAAAATGTATTGTCAAGGATAACTATTATGTAGTAGCCTTAAAAGTGTAATTAAACATTCAAGGGCCCATGTATAGAGAAACATCCATAAACACGAGGAAGTTGCATTATTGTTGAATAAAATAAAAAATGCACTTGAAAAAATGATAGGATAGAAAGGAACAAGTAATCACATGAGCCTAGTTCCTAATCAACTGAAGAACGAGAAATTGTAGATATTTTCATATTTTGCAGAAAAATATTTGCTAAACATGGTCCAATAAGCTCTCATATCACTTCAAAGTTAAAACAAATGGTGAACAGTGAAGTTGCACTGCACCGAAAACAAAATCTCTATTACAGATACAACAGATCAACCAATTGGTGAATCCAAATACTACCGAAAGAACAGCACAAAAAATCTCTTAACCTATAAAAATTTAGCTTACTAGAGATGGACCGCATTAATGAGTAAAAT
Source organism: Carex parvula (assembly GCA_025461045.1). Taxonomy (NCBI): domain Eukaryota; kingdom Viridiplantae; phylum Streptophyta; class Magnoliopsida; order Poales; family Cyperaceae; genus Carex; species Carex parvula. The sequence goes on along the minus strand of JAJGRW010001083.1, from coordinate 874,177 downwards.
AAATTAACCTAACCAAAATTGACTAATGCATCATAAATTACCCTTTTCTTTCTTTTACTTGGTCTCCGTCTTGAAAGGTTTAAAAGCTGCAGCAACGTGAACTTCACAAAGCGCGCAAACTTCAGGTTTTAACCCTTCCACAAATTTTTTATTTAGATTTAGTCCAGATACTATATTTAATACCCTTATACAAAATCGCCGCACATCAGCTCTCCTGGACTGCTTCTGGGGCAAATTCGTCAGAAGCTCTCCTATTAATTCACCGATAATTTTCAGGTGCTTCTTGACCAGCTTGGATGAACTGGAGGTGTCTTTTTCATGTAATTTCATAATGGAGTCGAGAAGATCTAGGGTTTCAATCCGCCTGAACTCAGCCTTGGTCGAGCCACACTTTTCTAATAAAACTCCGACAAGGGGTAGGCCCACCCAAGGGTACCTCCTAACAACCTCTTTCACAAATCCTAGTTTTAGCCTAGACTTCTTATTGTTAAAATAGTCAACCAATGTGTTCTGAAAGACTTCAACCACACTCTCCAGTTTGGAGATTGGGCAATTCATGGAGGTGATGATTTTAAGTAGCCAAAAGGTCGCATTTTGAGCCAGGTTGGTGACATCTTTGAACCGGGAACGAGAAACCAATTTAAGACTTTTCTCAATTAGCGTTTTGAGAGTTTCAATCTGGTTTTCAGGGAACTTTGGGTATTCTTTTGCTTTGAATATTTTTCTTTGTATGATGCCCGATATACGTTGTCTAAATTGTTCGCCACCTGTATTGGCATGTGACTTTACATAGGCTTGCAACAGGAAGGAGTAGACAGTCAAAACTTGGAATTTCCCTGTTCATTTGAGGAAAAAGAAGAGTTAAAAAAGTGTTCAAACCTCCCAAGATGTATGATGACGTTTTGCCTCTTCCCATTTGTAATTTATTATACAAGAATAGACCAATAGAAACAGTAAAAAATTTGGTCCTGAGGGAATATATTAGTACTCGGCACTTGGGACCCATTCCACCAGTACATGCACCTACTTATTCGAGCTGGTCTCAGTCTATATTCCATGTAACTGGACAGCAAGAAAATAAATGGCAGATTTGGACCAGACCAAATTAGTTCAGCAAATGGCCAGATACTTAACAGGAAAACACGAGATCATGAACTCTAATAACACAAAAAATAGATCATGCAAAAATTAGGTTGAGACGAGTTACCCGGATTCTTGTGGAGGTAGATCTCGAGGAGGGAGAGGACCCGAAATCTGAAGGACAGGAACTGTGACTGAGCAGCAGAGTCATTGCCCGAGATCCTCTTCTCATTGAACATCGCTGCCAGGTATGCATCCATCCTGAACATAGCATCGTCATCCATCCCCTCTGAATCCTCATCTTCATCAGCCTGTTTCAAACCAAAACAATATGTACGTATGATTAGAAAAGTAGCATACCTTTTTTTCCATTTGTAATTTCACCTTGTTTGTTGGGTTTTTACATTTCTTGTTTTTTATGACTTTTCCTAGCTGCTATTAGTCAGTCAGCACTAACCTCATTGGTGGTTGTGTCGACATCCATCCCATCCTCCCTATCCTCATCATCTCCGTCAATTACAGAACCGGGCTCTGTTATCCCTTCAGACTCGTCACTCAATCCAGCCCCGCCAGTCCCAGCATCATCATCATCCTCTTCGATTTCAAGGAAGTCGTCTTCATCTTCATCCCCACTATCGCCTTCAGCCGGTGCCAGACGGCGTGGATTCAGCTCTTTTTTAACAATTCGTAGCATCCGAATAAGCCCTGCATCAGTTACTTCCTCACAGAAGCATCGGAATACCTAATTCAATACAAAAAAATAACTGAGGTTACCAACGGCTTCCAACAAATGAGAAAACACAGAAAAAAAGGAAGCCAAGGCTGCATTCACTGCTAGAGTAAATCAAACTGGGACTGATAGTAGGAGGTGCATAATCTATGAGCTTGTAGCTCCTGATTCATGTGCATTTATTTAATATAACCATTTGAATTAAAGCAAAAGGCACTGAAACCGGTGAGATCAATACAAGATTACAAAAATACCAATGCCACATTTTTCATATTTTCTTTCTAATTATTAGATTTTCAGGTCGCAAACCATGAAAGCTAAGATTAGTGATTTTGGGTGTTATCTGGAATGGGGGGCGAAATCTCGGTACAATTTGCGAAAAGGAAAAACAATATCCCTCATCTACTTGCCTGTTCAATAGCATAGTTTAGCGGGCCTGAAGAATGGGGCAAGAGGGACAGGAATGTGTCGACAAGAACATCCATGAAATGAGGTGCGGGACCCTCCTCTTCCTCTTCCTTCTCTTCCTCCTCTCCCTTCTCTTCATCCTCTAAAGAGAGAAAAGAGAAGGCCTTCTTGCAACAGATAGTCAAGTCGATTGCCGCCTCGTGGAATTCACCAGGATGGAGAAGTATCTGGAGCAGTAGCTGGATTAAAAGGAACTGCATTGCATGCATTCTAGATGAGTCGGTTCCAGGGATCACTTTTCTTTCCTGTATGAAAGAAGGCACTACGGATCAGCTAAAGTGAGATGGATTATTTTTCTTTTTATGATTTCTCGTCTTGTGTTTAGGGATGTTTTATGTTGATAAACTGGAACCTGGAGATCTGAAGCATTAAGTTACTGCTAAAATACACTGACGGATTTCTCTTTATTGTCAAAACAACAATACTGACCGCTTAACATACTACAATTTGTAGAAAAAAGACATCATAATTTCACTTGATTCTGTTTTATTTTTTTCCCTTTGTAGTTGTGGTATGTAACTTCATCATCTTGGTCAATATCTTGGCAAAAAAAAAATAGAGAGAAAAATGCACATTTAAGCATACACAAGGAAGACCTATATTTATCAGTAGTAAAACGACACATCATCCATCTTACTTTTTATTCCCCTAAGAATATTATCTTCAACTTCTAATTTATTATGACTTTAAAATGTAAAAGCTGCATCCACAAATCATAAATAAATCCTCTGATAGAATGATTGCTGGAATTACCTGCGGTAAAAATGTTTAAACATGATACGTGTTTAAGAATAACTTTGATACATATATTTTTCTTTTTGAATTTCTCAAACAAGGCTTAGTGATAGAACCCATTCATTCATGATAATTTTGGTTATTTTCTTTTTGCTGCAAATTGAAAGAGACTGAGAAAGGGAGGGAAAGAGGGGGGGGGGGGGGGGGGGGGGGGGGGGGGGAGAGATTACCTCCTTGGACAGTTTCAATTCCATTTTCAGGAGCTTTTTGAATGCCCTGTCATCCTCATCCCCTAAAGCCGTGAAAAGTGACACTGAAGGAATGCTGGACACTGTTTCCACAAATCTGGTGAAGTAGGAGGCAAGATCATTTGGCTCGATCTCGTTGGGCACACGGGCCCCCTCCGATTTATGTGCCTCTTCCAATAATACCTGCAGGTGCTCAATGCATGATTCTCTTAAAGCGTTGGAGATTGCAGCTTTTGGCCACTTGAACTTCTCTTGCAGCTCAAAAGATGTAACCTCTGTACCTGTTAGGACCAAAGAAAATAAAATCAGTAAATCTCCAATAGCATAAATACGCCTTTTTATTTATCTAGTTTCATATCAAAAACAGAAAAGTTCTCCCCTTAGCATATTTCAACCAGTTAAAAGTCATGATGTGTTAATATGCGTGTTCTTTCTCTTTTCTTCGATATCTTTTTTGAGAGGGCAGGGAAATTTTCGGTAGCAACGCCGTTCTCGTACTGTATTTTTCTAAAATTGTATTTTTTTTCCATATATTTGTACAAATTTACTGTGGTTTTAATTGTCTTAAAGCTAAAAGTTCCTGCCTATGTGTGCTCATGGTCAAGTCTTCCCGTTCCATAGCTTATCTGACACGCATAAGCTAGGGTTTGAAAAACTGGGTAGTTGCTAGTCAAAGCTCAAATAATTTATCCAAGTTTCTAATACTCTTGGGCAAAAGAGGACAAATTTTCCCAAAGCCCCTTATTTATTAGAGTCCAACATGATGATCATGTGAGCATGTAAGTTTTTTCATACACGCCACTTTTGAATTTTCAACTATACACATTCTTATATTTGTAGTTCAACAATCATGTAACCATTATCTAAATTTCACATCTACACAACTACAAATGAATACATCTTGCAACCATAAGGCACCAGGTATCGTATATGATATCATGCGAGTACAATTCGTTCCCACAACAATACCAACTGATTGGTCACTACTATAAAGGCAAAAAGGAGGGATGTCATAGGTAATACATTGGGATGAATTGAACAATATATAGTACCTAATGAAGCAGTAAATAGACCCTGAACCGTGAGAAACTTCATTATCGCAGCTTGGACCTTAAACTTATCCTCGGTAAATCTAACAATCTCTTCGTCCGTCAAGGTTTTCAAATTTGAATCCAGATTCAAATTTTTAACGACACGTGGCATAGTATCAACCACCCAGTTCTTCAACGTATCTGACCCATTCCCATTTCCATTTGTTAAGAGGTCCTTGTCCTCAGCAGAACCCACCTCCGAGTTCTCATCAGTTGTCTGGCTCTGGTCTGATGGCTCATCAGTAGTGGGACCCTCATCAACAAACAAAGACACCAAACTTTCCACAAAATGCATGCATCCCTCAGCATTATCAAACTTAGCAATAAGTTGTTTTACTGTCTGGGTTTTCGTGATATTATCAAATCTACCCCGGCTATGCTTTTGCAAGGACACTATTGCTGCAACCATTCTATCCAAATTTTCACCAACAAAATTTATAACCTCGGTTAAAAAGTGTTGACCTGCCTTGTAAAGCCATGACGACTTGTTCGATAAAATATCCATTAAACAGTAAACAACCTTGCTAGAAAGAATTACTTGTAGGCATGAAGCAGGTAATTTAGGTAGGGTCAACAGTAGTATGTTGAGTGCCAGGTACTTTCGGTCATGGGAAGAGAAAAGGAGTGATGATTCTATTACAACCTCGCAGAAATTGCAAAGGTTGACAGAGCTATCCTCAGATGAACTGCCTTTTCTACTTTTTTTGTGCTTTTTGGTGGCTCGGGTTGTTGGGTTTGTCTCTTCTGGAGGGGGCATCTCTGGTAATAGCATGTTTACCACCACTGGCCAAACTCCATGCACACGTGGCAGGCAAAATGCTGATTCCTAATTGTTCAAAAGACATTTTAGTAAAAAGCAGTCAGTACTTTATTCATCGTTTGTCTTTTGTTATTTGGGGTTTTTGAAACTTACATGAAAATTTCTCAATGTTCCAAACAACATAAAAATGAAATTTTTTCCATGTTTGAAACAAACCTCCAATATTCCCAAGATACCAGTAGATTACAGCAAATGTCATATCAAGATTCATGAATACAAGTAAGAATTTTCATTATAAATGAAGTAACTGTCTTACTGGATTTCTGAAAACTAAATAAACTCTTTTCAATGCTTTCCACAAAATAAATACATATATACTGGAACTTTATAAGGCCGGTAAATCTTTTCTATTTTGGGTTTTGGAACAATAAATTTCAATAGACACAATAAATTTCAAGAATCATCAACTTTGTGCCTAACCTCCTACATATCTCTAAATTACCTGAAGAAAACAGGTAATTATTATTTGGCCAAACTCGCATAAAATAGGGGACATTGGTCAGTTTTTGCTTGAGTTAAAAAATTTCTTGAGTAAATGGACCTATCCACTAAAAACTCAATTATATCAATGCTACTTCTAAGTTTGCTAAGTGGTTGGATTTTTAAAGAAATCCAAATTGCACTATTGATTTAAATTTGCAGAATATCATTATACACCCCAATACAACATGTCAAAATCTTACCTTGAAACAAGGTGAGAGAAACAAGAGATGGTCCCGAGCGAAGAACTTGTCAGCACTGAAAGGACATGGGAGTAAATTTCCAAACACATCATTTTCAGTATTTACCCTCTCCTGTAACTTGAGTGCAAGGAAAAGTGCATCAGGGTCCCCATCTTTAGCAGCTCTTTCAAACCAGTCCTTCAAGCCTGGGGCTTCCAACACTTCAGTTAATACAGCCTCCTCAGGTAACTGCAACATAAAATGGTTCCAAACATACCTCATCAGAACCGCAAACTACTACAAAATTAGTTTTCAAAGTAACTCTAATACAAACAAGAAAAGGTACTGGATCAACTGTTATCAGCTGGGACATAAATTATAATCTTTTACAGTTCCTTAGTTGCATTTTTCTTGAAGATTTGTTACTCCATTAAGATACCAATCAGAATGGAGCTCTATATAACATTACAATACCAGGAGGATGAAGGAAATTGTGCCAATTGCCATCATCGTAATGAGTGTAATCATCCTATTGCCTATGTTTTTTGTTCGTTTTTATTTACGGTTGCCATCATCCTATTGCCTAGGTTTTTTGTTCTTTTTTGTTTGGGACTAAAAGCTTGGTTGTTGTTGTTGTTGTTGTTGCCATCCTGCAAGTATCTATACCATAAATGTTTGGTCCAGTACTAGCACATACTAGTACTGGGTAATCGGTGGTTTGGAAATCCTTTATTCTTATCAAAAGAATAGTACCAACAAGCCAAACATGCACAACACTGCCACAGACCTTATTGGCCAAATCCAAAATGACAGAAACAGATGGCTCGCTCAAATAACGCTTCTTTGCTGCAAGGGAAGTCACAGTACCAACAAAATCCTTCACAATTGATGAACTCTTATCTGACTTCCATTGTTCAGAAATTCGTGATGATCTGGCGAGTGATCCATATGCAAAAAGACGGCCCAAGAGATTGTCTTTTGCTTCCTGTAAAATAATGCCCAAGGAAACATTAGAAAAACAGATCTCTATGGATGTTAACAAGCCTGTTAGATAATTGTAGTTCACTTTTTGTCACAATTTTACAAAAAAATTGCCAAAAATTCTAAACTTATCAAAAATTGCAAAAATACTTATTCATGCCTAGAAAAATATCTACCCCTGCAGTTTTAGTAAGTTGATAATTCTATGTTAGTGGATTCAAGATAACAATTTTTGTTTTGTCTACGGTACCAGATTGCAGTTTCTAGCAGAATATGTTTTATTCCTGAAGAACCAGCTCATTGGCATCACAACTGACACCAAACTTTTTGTGTGTTACAGGTACAGTGACAAAAGTTACTAAGATCCAGTTAACCTCAATAAGCATGCCTCCATCAATCACTTAACAAGTCCTAAAAAGAGGTATCAACGAAAAAAAGAAAATAAAAAAGATAAATAGACTGGCACAAACTTGGTACAGGTTTCAGTTGCCAATACCTGACCCTTCATGCCAGATGAAACTTCGAGCTCTTCTACAATGAGCTTCATCAAAGAATCCAATTTTATTGCATGAACTTCACCAAGTACAGCCGCTAAAGCCAGTGCAAAACCTTGCCTTGCAAACTGCAAAAAAAAAATTTACAAAATAAAAATGAATCAGTATTACATAACATGAGCAAATAACAGCGATGACATAACATAACAATTACCACGCTGAAGATTTAAACCAGAATTTCATCTATTTTTTGCAAATTTCTACTAATATATACTAAGAGTGTCGATCCTTATCCATCAATGGCTGTGATTGAGTTTTTAAAATCAATTTTGGCCACTGGATGCAAGTTCTGATCCAGAAACAGTTAAGATTGACTAATTTGAGGTCAGAACCAATCAGTGCCACCTGACTTACAATAGGTATTCCCACCCTCTCTCCTATCTCTCAGCTGCCGTCTCATTAAAAACAGTGTCCGTCTCTCCCTCAGGGAAAACCGACAGGCATTTCTCGTCCCCCCCCCCTCCAGTGCAGTGAATGTCATATAGGGTAGCTCTTGAATATTTAAAGAGCATGTCTCGCCTATCCTTCAGTCCAACACCAACACCATCAGCAGAAATTCTTTGTTTAAGCGTAATAAATCTCATTTAAATATTCAGTTAAAGTTTTATAAGTTATCACTTTTCAAAAGAGCATCCCAAAGAAAGTATAAGACTCATTTGATTAGGTAGTTTGCATTTAAGGTGTCAAGCATGGTAACAGTATCGAGTGTGACTTGCATTATTTTGTTCTAAAGTTATAATAGAACTGCCCTTTGTGTATTATCTTTTTTGTCTTTATCTTGTCAGATATTTTTACTGATTATTCGATATGCAATCTGTCTCTTCGTCTTCGAATAATAGAAGCTGATATAAGAATCTTACTAGGTAGATTTAATTATTTTCCTCTAATTAAAGTAGTCAGATATTCCTCAGCTAAATAACAGTTACTAACTTCAACCAGTAGGATACTATTTTGTACAAACTGGACAAAAAATTAAACATGTATTTCTCTCACCTCCCTGGACGAGGATACACCGCGAATAAACCTCCTAATGGCATATCTCAGAGAAGGTGCACAATTCTCCATTCCATCATCTTTCTTTGCCTCCATATTGACCGACTCCCCAGCCTCTCCATTCTCCCCATTGCTCTCCTCGTAACTCCTCTGTACATCCCTTAACTCTCTGACCAATTGTTCAGCTGCCTCTTCTCTTACAGAGCTCTCTTGTGAGGAGAGGCCGCTGAACAAATCCAAATGCAATCCTGGCTGTGCCAGAGAGGTGCTAGTCACGCTTGTACCCGCTTCTTTCGATTCCTTCTTCACTTGTTTTGATTCCGATTCTTCTTTTAGCGCTTCTGTTGTAGATTCTGATTTTGATTCCGCTTGTTGCTTGCCTTCTGAGGCAAGGCGGCGCCTTTCCTTGTCGAGAGCCTTTCTCGCCTTGCGCTTCTCCATTTGTTTGAGGTTTTCAGATATTTTGCTAGAGGAAATGGCGGAATCAGTTGCCATCTCTGTCGGGCCATTGGTTGTTTCTTCCATTGAAGCTGAAGTTCGCTTCTTAACACCCATTAGTTTAATTTGCGATTGTTAGGGATTTGTGGCGGAGTTTTGGAAAATGAGGTCTAAAGTTAGGGTTTAGCGAAGTACAGGGAGGAACGAGGGTTTTGTCTGGAGAAACGATGGCGGCCGAGTAGTGAAGCGTTTTGATCCGTGAATTTAATTATAAAACTAATTAAAAAAAACAAACTTGTGTTGTACCCCAGTGAAAAGTTCGAATTTTTACAAGCATCCCCGGATCAGTCTAACCTCTGTTTTTTATGGCTTTAAAATATAGTAATAAAAAACATCCGTTTAGGTCTATTAATTGGTCAATTAGTTGTTGGCGGTAATCAAACCGTCAAAGATTTTTCTGATTAATTGATTGATTATTTACGATTATAATCGATTATTTCTAATTAAGTTGTTTGACGATATCATGTCCGTCCGACGAGCGCACGACATTATTTACAACACTGGGCAGAATTAATGAAAAGATTGATAAATTGAACAAAGTGAGTTTTTTATAATTCTAGAGGGTAAATATGATATTTTTAACTTTTGAAGAGAAAATATGTAATATTGAAGTTTTTGAGAGGATATATAGAATTCTCTTTCGTACTTCCATGCTCTACAATTTGAGGTTATATATTGTTTGATTTTACATAGGCTTTAAATAGCGATTATCGTGTAGTCGCGGAGAGACTTAAAAAAAAAGCTATCGTACATAGTGTTTTTTTTCTTAAAAAAATTATATTCTTTATTTCTACTAATTATCAACATTACGAAATTGAAGTATAAACCAAATTACAACTAATTTAAGTCTATATTTTTTTTCAATCATGCAAATAAGAAAAAAAAAAGAATTTAGAAGGTAACATTCTTTAATAATTCATACCTCGTGTTACAGATTATCATTGAAGAAGAGCAATTGATTTTACAAGTGAAATGAAGTCAGTACCTATTTGATTATTTTACAGATTACAATAATTGAATCAACTTTCAAATGAAACAAAGGACAATAATTTTACAAGTGAATACTAGACGAAGAGCAAGCAAAATGAAGAATTAATATTTAAATATTTTCTGATATAAAAGGAGAGACTAAATCACAAATAGGAACAGAAGCACAAAGTTCGGTTTAGCATACCTAACATAGCAGACCATATAGCATCACAAATAGAAACAGAAGCACAGAAGTCCATGCAAATTGTAAAAATAAATAATAGAAAAAGCCAATGTAGCATAGCGGTCAGCAATAGCGCGTAGCAGTAATAGCGGTAAGCTATTACGGCTATAGCAGTCGTAGCTGCATTAGCGAATTTTTATCCCATAGCGTTGCTTTTATGGTTTGAAAAAACTATAACTAGCTATTTAGAACACTGATTTTACATGATCCACCTCAAATATTGAAATTTTTGTATATGAGTTTTGATAATGGTATGGTTTATAATTAATTGTAATAAATAATCAGTGTTTGATTCGGTGACAAATTATATAAGGCTGTAATAACTACAAGTTGAGAAGTTTTACTCCCAAACATATAATTCAAAAATTAACTGTAGCTAATTGGCAAAAAAAAAAAATTAACTGTAACTGTCTATCGGACAGAATAAAAATATAGGCCGAGTTTTTTTTATGTCCAACGGAGGTATGAAAGCAAAATAAAAAGAAAAATCTCCTAATTTTCTGATGATGTGGAAGACATAAATCTACATAAATAAACTATTGATCATTCCTATCAAGAGCGAAGCTTGCATTCTATATTTACAAAGTATCAAGTTTGTTTTATAAATAATTACGATGATCGACATACATAATTGGGTGCGGTGGGAATAGCCACTCGGACACCTCCAGGGCGAACCGAGGAAGAGACCATGCTAACAACTACAGCGCGATGATAGCCGAAATTTTTATTAATAGGAATATAAACAAAAAAAATATCGGTAATGAGGAAGATTTTCGTGAAAATTCAACGTATAGGAAAAACGTGATAGTTATAGACTATCACGGTCAGATTAATCAAAAGATTATTCCTCAACTATCAAAAAAACATAATTTTTGAACGTCTTTGTCCATCACGGCCAGAGAGGTAGAAAAAATAAAAATAAAAATAAAACTCTGGACTTTTATTGTCCATCACGGCCAGAGATATGATATCCCTGGCCAAAAATTGTTGTTGTCAGAGCTTGAAATAGGTGACACCCAATTTTGTTAGCAAACAAAAGTAGTTGAAGTAATACTGTCACTTAGCAACAAAACAAATATTAGAGACCGGACAAAAGAAATAGCATCATGACCGGGGATTCATTTTTTTTGGTCCGCTGGGTCCAAGTTGTTGTTGTCTGTAAGACCTCTGAACGTGATTGTTTGTAACATTCAGTACCGTAATTAGTTAGGTAATTACAATTTTCTAAGCTGGTCGTGGTGGTCTGGACATTATAGACTATCACGGTTTTTCTATATGTCGAATTTCCACGAAAACCTTTCTCATTACCGATATTTTTTTATTTATATTCCTATTAATAAAAATTTCGGCGATGATAGCCATGTTTTTTAGGAGATAATATATTGTAAATATTTATAGTGTAGTAGGAGAGGCGTTACAAAATTTTGTAAATAACATTTTTTTTTTATTAATAGAATTGTTAGCGGCATGATGCCGTCTAACCTTAAAACAAAATTACGACATTAAAATTAAGAATTTTATTCTGGAACATTATTTTCCAAATGGGCTTTAAATTTTAAATTTAGAAAGTGATAACTGGAAGGTTATCAATATTATCCATTGGGGAGAATCTGTAGGAAAAAAAAAAAAAAAAAAAATCAAGAAAGACGAGAGAATAACGGCTGAGTTTGTATAAATGAGAGTTCGAATGCTGGTAATAATTCTACTATTAACATCATTGTTCTTGAACTAAATCACGTTATAATATATATTTATATTTTGAAATTCCATCAAACAGTCTGTTTCTGTTAAGCTCATAAAGAATTGATAAACTTTAGCTCACTTAGATTTATTTTGTGATAACACTCAAATTTTATATTCACCACGATAGAATAATAATTATGAAAAATAGCTCAAGAATAAACTGACCACTAGTTTCTTTTGCACATATTTATTGTCATATAAATGCAAGTTGCATTGAATTTGAGAACTTAATGAAATGATAATTGCCACATGCGACATTACATCGTTACCAACAATCTTGTGCCAACTTATGAGAGACCTTTATCTTATTACTTCCTAAAGATGACATTTGATCAAATTGTTTAATTGATGATTTGCATTGCATTTCATGTCTACAATTGTACTAACTCATCATCAATCTGTGTTTTGATCTAAGTGTCAACCCATCATCACTTTGTGGTTTGATCTAATTGCAAGGTTGACAATACAGTTCCAAGATTACTTATCGAATTTGCCAAAAAGAGAAATTTTGAAGTATGGTATTGTTGGTTTTCTCCATTATCATAATTTTGTATATATGTTTAGCATAGTTGCATTTTTTTTATATCATAATTTATTAGCATAGCAGCTAAACCTTCATAAATTTCGAGATATTAGATTTTTGACAATACGTTGAAACCTATATAGTATCATTTGAGAAAATGATCCAAATATGTATGCTTGATCATTCTAATAATATTCTTCACCAAACTATCTCATGAAAATGATACAAACTTGAGAGGAAGCAAGTAAATGCATCTTGTATTCACCCTTCAGTGGTAAAATACGTAACGCGTTCTCACATCAGCTCTCCTGGACTGCTTCTGGGCAAATTCCTATCAATTCACATATAACCTTCAGGTGCTTCTTGTTCTTGACCAGCTTGGGAACTGGAGATGTCTTTTTCATGTAATTTCATGATGAATTTCAATCCGCCTGAACCCAGCCAAGGGTACCTCCTAACAACCTCTTTGACAAATCCTAGTTTTCGCCGGGACTTCTTACTGTTAAAATAACCGACCAATGTATTCTGAAAGACTTCAACCACACTCTCCAGTTTGGAGTTTGGGTAATTCATGGAGGTGATGATTTTAAGTAGCCAAAACGCCGCATTCTGAGCCAGGCTGGAGACATCCTTGAACCGGGAACAATAAACCAATTTAAGACTTTTCTCAATTAGGGTTTTGAGAGTTTCAATCTGTTTTTTAGGGAACTTCGGGTATTCTTTTGCTTTGAATATTTTCTTTTGTATGATGCCAGCTATGCGTTGTCTAAATTGTTCGCCACCTGAATTGGCATGTGACTTTACATAGGCTTGTATCAGGAAGGAGAAGACAGTCAAAACTTGGGTTTTTCCGGTTCAGTTGAGGGAAAAAAAAGAGGGTTAAAAGGTGTTCAAGCTTCCGGAGATATATGCTGATGATTTGCCTCTTCCATTTGTAAATTTATTAAACAAACAGACCAATAGAAACAGTAAAAAAAATTGGTCCTGAGAGGATAGTACCAGTTCCACCAGTAAATTACAACACACACCGATATTGGAGTCGGTCTCAGTCTATATTCCACCTAACCAGACAGCAACAAAAATTAATGCAGATTCTGACCAGACCAATTAACCCACTCAACTCAGCCAGTACAGCAATGGCTAGATGTACTTAAAACAGGAAATGTTTTACATGAACTCTCTATAGCAGTAAGCATGACATCATGAAAATATAGGTTGGAATGAGTTACCAGGATTCTTGTGGAGGTAGATCTCAAGGAGGGAGAGGACCCGGAATTTGAAGGATAGGAACTGTGACTGAGCAGCAGAGTCGTTGCGTGAGGTCCTCCTCTCATTGAACATTGCTGCCAGGTATGCATCCATCCTGAACATAGCATCGTCATCCATCCCATCTGACTCTGAATCCTCATCTTCATCAACCTGTTTCAAACCAAAACAATATGAACGTATGATTAGAAAAGTAGCATACCATTGTTCATTTGTAATTTCACCTGGATTGTTGGGTTTTAACATTTTTCGTTTTTGATTGACTTTTCGTAGCTGTTTTTAGCCAGTACTGACCTCATTGGTGGTTGTGTCACCATCCATCCCATCCTCCATATCCTCATCATCTTCATCAATTACAGAACCGGGCTCTGCTATCCCTTCAGACTCGTCACTCGATCCGAACGCACCAGTCCCAGCATCATCATCATCCTCCTCAATTTCAAGGAAGTCATCTTCATCTTCATCTTCATCCCCACTATCGCCTTCAGCCGGTGCCAGATGGTGTGGATTCAGCTCTTTCTCTACAATTTGTAGCATCTGAATAAGCCCCGCATTGGTCACTTCCTCACAGAAGCATCGGAATACCTAATTCAATAGCCCAAAAATATAACTGGGGTTACCAATGGTTTCCAACAATTGAGAAGAAAAAAAGGACCGGGCTGCTTTCACTACTAGAGTAATAAAACTGGGACTGATAGTAGGAAGTGCATTATGTATGAGCTTGTAGCTCCTGATCCATATGCATTTATTTGATGTAGCCATTTGAAATTATAGCAAACAAGCACTGAAACCAATGAGATCAATGCAAGATTACAAATATACCATGCCACATTTTTCATATTTTCAGGTGGCAAACCGTGAAATATTAAGATCAGTAGTTTTGAGTGTTATCTGAAAATATGAGGGAATTCTCGGTACAATTTGTGAAAAGGAAAAAAAACATTCCTTATCTACTTGCCTGTTCAATAGCATAGTTTAACGGGCCTGAAGAATGGGGTAAGAGGGAAAGGAATGTGTCAACAAGACCATCCATGAATTGAGGTGCGGCACCTTCCTCTTCCTCCTCCGAAGTGGCACCCTCCTCTTCCTCTTCCCCCTCTGAAGCGGCACCCTCCTCTTCCTCCTCCTCCCCTTCTAAAGCGGCACCCTCCTCTTCCTCCTCTTCCCCCTCTGAAGCGGCACCTTCCTCTTCCTCCTCTGAAGCGGCACCCTCCTCTTCCTCCTCCCCTTCTAAAGTGGCACCCTTCTCTTCCTCCTCCCCTTCTAAAGTGGCACCCTCATCTTCCTCTTCTTCTCCTTCTAAAGCGGCACCCTCCTCTTCCTCCTCTTCCTCCTCTTCCCCTTCTAAAGCGGCACCCTCCTCTTCCTTATCTTCCCTTTCTGAAGCGGTACCCTCCTCTTCGTCCTCTGAAGAGTTACCTTGAGAGAGAAAAGAGAAGGCCTTCTTGCAACAAATAGTCAAGTCAATTGCCGCTTCATGGAATTCACCTGGATGAAGAAGTATCTGGAGCAGCAGCTGGATTAGAAGGAACCGCATTGCATGCATTCTAACTGAATCGGTTCCAGGGTTCACATTCCTTTCCTGTATCAAAAAAGGCAATACAGATCAGCTAAAGTGAGATTTATAATTTTTCTGTTTATGATTCCTCCGTCTTATGTTTAGAGATGCTGTACATAAATAAAGTGGAACCTCGAGATCTGGAGCATTAATTTCCTGCCAAAAATACACAGAGAGACTTCTCTTTATTGTCAAAACAATACTCATCACTAATCCAAAATTCTTAAAAACTTCTGGATCGATTAAAAGAAAAAAACCGAAGGTAAAGCCTCCTTGCCAACAATACTGACTGATCCCGTACAGCAATTTATAGCAAAATGACATCATATTTTCACCTGATTCTTTTATTTTTCCCTTTGTAGTTGTGGTATATAACTTCATCCCCTAGGTCCGTATCTTGCCATAAAAAAGACAAAAATGTCATTTCAGCATTCACAACAAAGCCCTATATTTATGTAGTAAACCTAAGCAACCACACATCACCCAATCTTACTTATTATTGTTCTACGAATATTATCTCAAACTTCTAATTTATTAGGATTTAAAATGTAAATTACATCCACAAATCATAAATAAATCCTCTGATAGAATGATTGCTGCAATTACATGTAATAAATTTGTTTAACCATGATATTCTTTTGAATTTCTCCAACAGGGCTTTGTGAAAACAGTGAAAAAGGCATGGGTTTTTTTTGTTCATGATAGTTTTGGTTCTTTTCTTTCTGCAGGTTCTCAAAAGATCATTACAAATTGAGAGAGACTGAGATGGGGAAGGGGGGGACGAGAGAGAGAGAGGGATTACCTCATTAGACAGTCTCAATTCTATTTTCAGGAGCTTTTTGAATGCCCTGTCATCCTCATCCCCTAAAAGCCGTGAAAAGTGACACAGAAGGAATGCCGGACACCGTTTCGACAAATCTGGTGAAGTAGGAGGCAAAATCATTTGGACCAATCTCGTTCAGCACACGGGCCCCCTCTGATTTATGTGCCTCCTCCAATAGTACCTGCAGCTGCTCAATGCATGATTCTCTTAAAGCGTTGGAGATTGCAGCTTTCGGCCACTTGAACTTCTCTTGCAGCTCAAGAGAAGTAACCTCTGTACCTGTTAGGAGAAAAGGAAACAGAATCAGTATAATTACACCCTTTCTTATCTCATTTCATGTCAAAACAGACAAATTCTCCCCTTGGCATATTTTCAACTAGTTTAAAGTCACGATGAGTACAAGTACATGTTCTTTCTTTTTCTTTTTTCTTTTTCTAATTTTGAGAGGACACAGAAATTTTCTGTAGCAATGCAATTCTAGTACTGTTTTTTTCTAACATCTGTATTTTTTTATGTTTCCACTGGTACAAATTTAGAATGTTTTTTAAAATGTCTTAAACTTAAGGTTTCTGCCTATGTCTGTTCATAGTCAAGTCTTCTAATTCCATAGCTTCTCTGACACACATAAACTAGAGTTCGAAAAACTGGGGTAGTTGCTAGTCAAGCTCAAATAACTTATCCAAGTTTCTAATACTCTTGGCCAAAAGATGACAAAGTTACCCTAAGCCCCTTATTTATTAAAATCCAACATGATGATCATGGGGGCCTGCAAGTTTTTTCATACACATTACTTTTTTGAGTTTCATCAATACACATCTTAGTATTATAGTTCAACAATCATGTAACCCTTATCTAAATCCACATCTACACAACCACAAATTAACAAATCTTGCAGCTATAAGGTACGAAGTATTATAGATGGCCACTATAAAGGCAAAAACAAGGAATGTCATAGGCAATACATTGGGATAAGTTGAATATTATATAGTACCTAATGAGGCAGTAAATAGACCCTGAACCGTGAGAAACTTCATAATATCAGATTGGACCTTAAACTTATCCTCAGTAAACCTAACAAAATCTTCATCCGTCAAGGTTTTTAAATTTGAATTCAGTTTCAAATTTTTAACAACACGAGGCATGGTATGGACCACCCAGTTCTTCAGCGTATCTGACACCATTTTTATTTGTCAAGTGGTCCTTGTCCTCAGCAGAACCCACCTCTGAGTTCTCATCTGTTGTCTGGGCTCTGGCCTGATGGCTCATCAGAAGGGGGGCCCTCATCAACAAACAAAGACACCAAACTTTCCACAAAGCGCATGCAGCAAGCATTATCAAATTTTGCAACAAGTTGTTTTACTGTCTGGGTTTTCGTGATATTATCAAATCTACCTTGGCTATGCTTTTGCAAGGACACTATAGCTGCAACCCTTCTGTCCAAATTTTCACCAACAAATTTATCACCTCGGTTAAAAAGTGTTGACCTGCCTTGTAAAGCCTAGACGACTTGTTTGATAAAATATCCATCAAACAATATACAACCTTGCTAGAAAGAATTACTTGTAGGCATGAAGCTGGTAATTTAGGCAGGGTCAACAGTAGTATGTGGAGTGCCAGGTACTTGCGGTCATGGGAAGAGAAGAGGAGTGATGATTCTAAGTACAACCTCACAGAAAATTACTAAGGTTGACAGAGCTATCCTCTGATGAGCTGCCTTTTTTACTTTTTTTGCTGCTTTTTGGTGGCTCGGGTTGTTGGGTTTTTCTCTTCTGGAGTGGGCATCTCTGGTAATAGCAGGTTTACCAAAACTGGCCAAAGTCCATGCAAACGTGGCAGGCAAAATGATGATTCCTAATTGTTCAAAGACATTTTAGTAAAGCGAAAGCAGTCAATGCTTCTCTTTTGTCATTTTGGGTTTTACACTTACACGAATTTTTCTCAATCTTTCCAAACAACATAAAAATAAAAATAAATCCAAATCTTTCTGAACCAATAAAAGAATTTTCATGTTTGAAAAAAAACCTCCAATATTCCCAAGATAACAGCAAATGTCATATCTTGATTACATGTGAGAATTTTCGCTATAAAAAGTAAGTTTCCTTGCTCTTACGGGATTTCTAAAAACTAACTAAACTCTTCTCAATTCTTTTTACAAAATAATATATTGGAACCTTATGAGGCCTGGTAAAAATTTCCTATTTGGGGTTTCCTAACAGTGTAGTATTCAGTATTCACTTTTCCAATAGACGCAATGTAAAGAATTACACCTTACCGCCTTTATATCTCTAAATTACCTGTAGACATCAGGTAACTATTATAAGGCCAAACTCACATAAAATAGGGCAATTGGTCATCTTTCATTTGAGTTAAAAACCTATCCTAAAAAAAAATCAATTATATCACTGCTACTTTCAAGTTTGAGAAGCAGTTGGATTTATAAAGAAAACCAAATGCACTATTGGTTTCAATTTGCATAATATCTTTATTTATCCCAATACAACATGTCAGAATCTTACCTTGAAACAAGGAGAGAGAAACAAGAGATGGTCCTGAGCGAAGAACTTGTCAGCACTGAAGGGACATGGGAGTAAATTTTCCAACACATTATTTTCAGTATTTACTCTCTCCTGTAACTTGAGTGCAAGGAAAAGTGCATCAGGGTCCCCAACTATAGCAGCTCTTTCAAAACCAGCCCTTCAAACCTGGGGCTTCCAGCACTTCGTTAATACAGCCTCCTCGGGTAACTGCAACATAAAATGGTTCCAGACATACTATCAGAACAGTAAACTATTACAAAATTAGTTTTCGAAGTAACTTGAATACACTAGATTTCAACTGTTCTTAGCTGGGATGTAAATTATCATCTTTTGCAGTTTCCTCAGTTGCATTTTTCATGAAGAGTTTTGGGCTTTATTAAGATGCCAAATCAAATGGAGATTCATATACCAGTACAATACCAGCAAGGTAGAGGAAATTGTGCCAATTGCCATCACTGTAATGAATCTGTAATCGGCTTATCACCTCTGTTTTTTTGTTCTTTTTATTATGGTTGTCATCCTGTAAGTAACCATAAATGGTTGGGTCCGGTACTAGCACATACTAGTTCTGGGTAATCGGCGGTATGAAAATCCTTTGTTCTTATCAAAAGAAGAGTACCAACAAAACCAAACATGCACAATACTGCTACAGACCTTATTGGCTAAATCCAATATGACAGAAACAGCTGGCTCGCTCAAATAACGCTTCTTTGTTGCAAGTGCAGTCACAGTACCAACAAAATCATTCACAATTGATGAACTCTTGTCTAACTTCCATTGTTCAGAAATTCGTGATGATCTGGCAAGTGACCCATATGCAAAAAGTCGGCCCAAGAGATTGTCTTTAGCTTCCTGTAAAATAATGCCCAAGGAAACGTTAGAAAAACTGATCTTTGTGGAAGTTTTTTTCTTTTTTTTGATTAAAGGGCCCCGGTACACCCAAACATCTTTTAGATGCTATTCTCGAGAATTGAACATGCGTCCTCTTGGAAGAGAGGCGATGACTCGTGCCACTGCACCAATTCAGATTATTGTAGTTCACATTTTATCATAATTTTAAACAAAAAAAAATGCAAAACATCTCAGCTTATATAAAAATTGCAGACAGAACTTTACATGCCTAGAAAAATATCTACCCGTGAAGTTTTAGTTAGTTGATAATTTTATTCCAGCTCCATTGAAATACTACAATAGTAGGTTTTTCCGCCATTTTATTATAATGGTAGGGGATTTAGTAAGGTAACAATATTTTTTACTACGTTAGTGTAGTCAAGGTAATAATTTTTGTTTTGGCTATGTTAGCGGATTGCATTTTCTAGCAGAATATGTTTTATTCCTGAAGAACCAGCTCATAGGTACTAAGATCCAGTTAATCTCAATAACATGCCTCCATCAACAACTTAACAAGACCAAAAAGGGGGTAACCAATGAACAAAGAAAACCAAAACTAAAGCTAGATTGGTACAGGTTTTAGGTTGCCAATACCTGACCCTTCAGGCCAGATGAAATTTCGGAGCTCTTCTACTATGAGCTTCATCAAAGAATCCAATTTTATTGCATGAAGTTCACCAACTACAGCTCCTAAAGCCAGTGCAAAACCTTGCCCTTGCAAACTGTAAAAATATTTACAAAATAAAATGAATCGATAGTTTGAAATATAAGCAAATAACAGTGATGTCGTTAAGTAGCAATTACCATGCTGAAGATTAAACCAGAAGTTCATCTATTTTTTGCAATTTCTTCTAATATAGTACTAGGAGTGTTGTATCCTCATCCATCAATGGCTGTAATAGAGTTTTTAAAATCAGATTTGATTTTGGCCACTGGATATAAGTTCTGATCCAGAAACGGGTTAAGATTGATTAATTTGAGATCGGAATCAATTCCTGCCACCTGAACTAAACCCTCTCTCCTATCTCTCAGATGACATCTCATTAAGAACAGTGTCCGTCTCTCCCTCAGGGAAAACAGAGAAGCATTTACCGCCCCTCCTCTAGTGCAATAAATGCCATCTGGACTTTAAAGAGCATGTCTTGCCTATCTTTCATTCCAACACCATCAGCAGAAATTCTTTCTTTAAGCATAATAAAGCAATTCAATTTTTTTTCCTTGAAAGTTTTTGTTTTTCAAAAGAATATCCCAAAGAAAGTTTAAGACTCATTTGATCAGGTAGTAAAGGTGTCAAACACGGTAACAGTACTGGGTGTGACTTGCATTATTTTGTTCAAAAGTTATGATATAACTGCACTATGTGTATTATCTTTTTGACTTAATCTTGTCAGATATTTTTTACTGAGTATTCAATATGCAATCTGACTCTTGGTCTTCGAATAATAGTCAGATCTCTATTTTCCTCTTTTTTTTCTGACTAATGTAGTAGTCAGATCTTCCTCGGCTAAACAACAGAAACTAATTTCATCCAGTAGGATACTATTTTGTACAAACTAGGACAAATAAAAAATAGAGAAATTTAGATATATGCCCATCATAACTTTGTCATTTATATATTTACCCATTAAAACATTAAATTTAGTTATTTCCCATTCAAACTCAGTTCATTTTACTTATATCCCCATCTGGTAATTAATCAATTAAATACACTAATAATACTGATAAAAAAAATAATATGACACTTTTGTCCCTAAAATGGAGAAAGAACGCTCTTTTAACCCTTCTCAGTTGTCTCTCTCTACATCTTGTTTTAAAAATCAAAATAAGAATAAACACACTATGTCCACTCCGATGCATTTCTTAATTTTTTTCTCTTTCTGCTCATCTTTTACCTCCTTATACCAGGCAATACAGTTGACGCACGGCATTCCATGAATAACTTCTATTGTGTTTGTGGCAGTAAAAGTACCAGTACAAGTAACTATACGAACAACAACACGTACCAGTCCAACCTTAACCATACCTCTTCTCAGCTTTGCGCTCCAATTCTACTGGTAATGGTTTCGCAGCTGGTACTGTTGGTACAGCACCAGATAATGTGACTGGTATTGCCCTCTGCCGTGGTGATCACCAATACCTACTATTTTTCCCTAAAGAATTTCTTTATTTATTTGTCTTTGCTGTTTTCTAATGATGAGGTTGTTTACAATCTCATAGTAATTCAAATATCTTATAATTGAGTATGTTCTTTTCAATAATAGGATTGTTTGGATATAAAACATAATTTAGGCAAGTTGAATTGATTAGAAAACACCAAATTGTTGGTACTTTTCACATCACCTAATCAAGCAAATATATGTAGACTAATTAATCTGCTGTCTATAATAAGAATCAGCAAAAGGCTTCATAGGTATTTCATTCAAATTAGTCTATTTCGACTAAAAAGTTAAGTCCGTGTACAGTTAGTAAACTCAAAATCAAATAACAAAAACTAGATGGAGAGAGAGAGAGAGAGAATTGTCCTTCTGAATCCGCATTGCACCTCATTTTTCTATGCCCGGTAGCTATTGAAGTATGGTGTGAGTTGGCTGTCAGGATTGGTTTCAGAATCATGTCAACCGGCAGCCTCAATTGAAGAAATCGGGCGAAACTCACGCAGCCAGGCTAGGTCCAGAGGGTAAAAATTGCTATAAAATATGGAAAGCAACTTTTTCGTGTGTTTGCTGGCACATTTGGAAGCAAAGAAATGAAACGGTTTTCTCGAGAAGAACGGTACCTTCGCGTGTGCTGACTGACAGAGTTGTGGAAGACTATAATTTGTGGTACGAATATTGTAATGCTGGTACGAGAAGAATGATGGGGACAAACTTGCTGCCAGATCCGGATTGAGGTTAACAGGTCTATGAGGAGACATGATGTATTGGATAGTTGTATTTATCTTGCTATGTTGTATTTCCCTTTATATTTTTCTTCTGTTTTGTTACTGTTTTATTGAGTGAAGCAAGTTAGGTTCTGAGCTGCAGTAACAGTGGTACCAGACTTGGTACCACACACGTAGATGTGCCTGAGGGACTTGTGTTTATTTGAGTTAGTTGTGGTGTTCTTACCAGTATTCTACTGGTAAACAACGGTAGGAGGTTGAAGCTGTAATTTTTATACTTGTTATTTAATCTATTTGTTGGCAGCTGCTGCCAATTTTTCAAAAAGGGAGAGAGAGAAGAGGGGTTAAGAGAGTGTCCTTTCTCCATTCAAACGACTAAATTGTTCACCACCTTATTACTGAGAAATGAGAGGACTGATGATTAACGAAGGGAAAGAAGGGGCAAGGATAAAAATGTCATTTTATTTTTTATCAGTTTTAATTAGTGTTTTTAATTGATTAAACAACAAAATGGGGATATAAATAAAAATGAATGAGTTTGAATAGGGAAATAACTAAATTTAAAGTTTTGATGGGTAAATATCTAAATAATTAAGTTATGATGGGTATATATCTAAATTTCTCAAAAAAAAATTAAACATATCTTTTTCTCACCTCCCTGGAGGAAGATATACCGCGAATAAATCTCCTAATAGCATATCTCAGAGAAGGTGCACAATTCTCCATTCCATCATCTTTCTTTGCCTTCATATTGACCAAGTTCCCTACCTCTTCATTCTCCCCATTGCTCTCCTCGTAACTCCTCTGTACATCCCTTAACTCTCTGACCAATTGTTCAACTGCCTCCTCTCTAACAGAGCTCTCTTGTGAAGAGAGGCCGCTGAACAAATCCAAATGCAATCCTGGCTGTGCCAGAGAGGTTGTACATGCTTCTTTTGATCCGTGCTTCACTTGTTTTGGCTCTTCTGTTGTAGATTCTGATCTTGATTCCGCTTGTTGCTTGCCTTCTGAGGCAACACGGCGCCTTTCCTTGTCTAGAGCCTTTCTCGCCTTGCGCTTCTCCATTGCTTTGATATTTTCAGATATTTTGCTAGAGAAAGTGGTGGAATCAATTGCCATCTCGGTCAGGCCGTTGGTTGTTTCTTGCATTGAAGAGGAAGTTCGCTTCTTAACACCCATTAGTTTAGTTTGCGATTGTGAAGGGATTCGAGGTGGAATTTTGGAAAATCAGGTATAAAATTAGGGTTTAAGCGACGAGGGTTTTGTCTGGAGAAACGATGGCAGTCAAGGGAAGCTTTTTAGTCTATTCATAGATGTGCGCCTTGATTTGCGCCGAGCTAAATGCTCTATTTCCTAACCGTCACCAATTCTACTATTTTGGTATGAACGGAGAAAATGGAGAGCTGGCCGACCCCTTGAGCTGAATGCGCTATTTCCCATATCGGAATGAAAATTCAAATTCACATTCCACATTGGTTCGAGCTACTAAGCTTGAGAGAAGAATGAAGATGGATTTGCCACTTTTGCATTTCTTGGTTGTACATGCACCAGTCGGGGAGCAAGGGGATTCCTGGATTTGGATATTTTCCATATTGGACAGCGAGGGGGGCGGCAGCCTGATAAAGAGATTTGGAAATACAATCGAAGGAGGAGATGATATTAACAACACTAATTTTTTTATTAACACAACACATTCGAATATTTTAATTATTTAGACAAATTTGTTCTTTATTAAATATTTTTGTTTCAAAATAAATCTTTTACATATATTAATGTCTCCTATATTTTCTTCTCTGTTTACTTTTTTTTTTGTGAAAATCAAAATGGTAGGTATATTGATTACCATATATATGATAGGGTCTTATATCAAAATTAAAACAATTAAACAATAAATTCATTAAATATAGTTTCATATCTCGTATGTATCTTGAACTTCTAATATCTTCTTCTCTATAAAAATAATTGATTCTTCAATCAATGCCATTATTGAATTACTGAATTTCAATCATGTCCAAGCATATTTCTTCTTCATTTATTCTTCATCTATTTGATTTATATAATAACAAAACTGAATTATAATATGTTTCTTTCAATTTTATTTAGATACCCGTGTAGATTTAAAAGTATATAACATAATTAAACGAATCTCAAGCAATATAGCTGTGTTGTTCTGGATCAATAAAAATACATATACCAAATTATTTATTGAATTTATTGCAAAAAATACTGAATAAGATAATAAATTGGTTCACTCTCCTATCACCTAATGGTTGAAATTTTAGATTTTTTTTCCTCTTTTAAAAGGTTTCCAAAATAAAAAGAGAAGAACGAACTGTTATGGAAACCAATTAGTAATAAATAATCATGGTATATAATTACATAAAAGAAAGATATGAGAGAACAAAATTGTCCATTCTATTCAAATATTTAAAGATGTTGTGTTAATAAAATAAAATGTGGTGTTAATATCACTATCCGAAGAGGCTATCATTCATTCATTGGAGACATTTTCAGTCTTTTCTTCCTTCCACCGAAGAGACTCGAGAGTAGAGAGACATTTGGAACATTTTTATTATATATAAGTTTTGATAATAGTGTGATTTTAAATTAATTGTAACATAGAATCAGTTTTTTATCTAGTTTGTTATGCCTTCTGTGTTATAGGTTTTAAATCCAACTAAAATTCCCAATAAAAAATAAGTTAAAAGGTTTGAGTTTCACTCGCAACCTTTGTTCCGAAAATTTATAATGGAGGCCCAAGTTTTTTTAGGCCCAAGAGAGGTCCGAAAGTAAAATAAAAAGAAAAATCTCAAATTTATAACGATTACGATATTGGAAATTAAAAAATTTATTCTGAAACGTTATTTTTCAAATGGGTTTCAAAATTTTCAATTTAGAAAGTAACAACATTATTCTTGAACTTAATCACGTTATATTATATATTTATACTTTTAAATTCCGTCAAAAAAATTGTGAACTGCCCACTTAAATTTATTTTGTGATTCAATACAAACTTTATATTCACCATCATAGAATAATAATGGTTAATTTTACAATATCACGACATTTTACTCAAAATTGTATATAAAATTATACAAAAATAAAAAAATGACTAATTATGTGAAGTTGTTTGGGTCCATTATTCTAGTTCGAATGAAGAGCAAAAAAAAAAATTTCTGGCTTCATGAAGAGCTCAAAAGATCTGACACCAAGAAGAGCTCTCAAGTTCTTACTGGGGGAAACAAAAGCGTCAAATTGGAGGTACGGGATAATATTTCTACTGTAACCATCAAATACCAGCAGGCGTATCCAGACAGTGGTAATATTAAAAAAAAAAATAAGGTCAATTAACCCTCATTAATTGCTTCAGTTACATCTATCTCTAATACTTACCATCAAATACCAGCAGGCGTATCCAGACAGTGGTAATATTAAAAAATAGAGATCAATTAACCCACATTAATTGCTTCAGTTTACATCTATCTCTAATACTTACCATCTATACCAACAGACGTATCCAAACAATAATAATATTAAAAAAATAGAGGTCAATTAACCCTCGTTATTGCTTCAGTTTAGATCTATCTCTGATACTTACCACTCACATCGTCACCAACATAGTGTGCCTACGTAGAAGATCTTTTATCTTATCTATTTTTTAGAGATGATATGTGGTTAAATTATTAATGGATTGGATTGCTTTTATGTCTAAACTTGTTCAAATACTCAATTCTCATTCTATGGTTTGATCGAATTGTATGGTTGACAATAGCAAGCTAATGCAATGGATTGTATACGGAACTTGTTATCAAATTAAATTTGCTGGAGAAGAGAAGTTTGGAAAAAGTAGTATTGTTAGTTTTCTCCATTATCATAATTTTGTAGATATATTTTGCATAGTTGAATTTTTTTTATATCATTTTTTATTAGTACATCAAGCATGCATGATTTGAGTGCTATATATATTAGGGGGAATCGGTTATATACCCATCAAAACTTTTGAATTTGGATATTTGCCCATATCCTATTCAAATTTGAGGTAAATTTTGAATAGGATATGGGCAAATATCCAAATTCAAAAGTTTTGATGGGTATATAACCGATTATGCCTATATATTATTGTAGCTAAATCTTCATAAATTTTGAGATATTAGATTTTTTAGAACATGTTAGAATTTATATACTATAATTTGAGAAAATGGTCCAATTGTGTGTGCTTGATCATTCTAATTATATTCTTCACCTAACTATATCATGAAAAAAAAATACAAATTTGAGAGGAAAAAAAATATTATATTCACCCTCTAATGATAAAATACTTCATGCATTATTAGAGCTCCCACATATTGATATAACATAATTAATGCATGTGCATTTTCTTAGTAATATTCATATTAAATTTATTTATTCTTTTTCAATATCTCCATGAACGAATAAACAAATTAAAAAGGTATCCCGGAACAATTCTTTATTATTCACGAATTTTGTGAATAATATTCATATTATTTTCTATATATACCGGAATTAATTTCCTCATGGAAATTGCTATTTTCTGATTTGTTCTTAAAAATATAGTATTATATATATTATTTGCATATAAAAGATCAAACAATTTTTGAATTACATTTGTGTTATATTCAAACAACTTTTAAATCTCATCATAATTCTTAATTTATTATGCTAAATTTATGAAAAAGAGTATTTCATTTGAGTTTAGAAGTCCAAAATTTGTTTCAAAACCCAACAAACAAGTCAGCCATCAAATTGAGGCTGGACATGTCAATTCAAAATATTTAGGAATTTGATTTGGTTGAAGCCGGAAAATCAGCTGGATTTGAGTTCTAGATTTTTTTTTTTCTTTTTGGTCTTTTAATTAGATGGTCAGGAATGTCCAAATAAATCCGCTGTTAATTTTCAATTTTGTTGTGTTGGTTCGGTTATTTCTCAGCTCGTTGTGGTTGGTTTATGTCGAAAAAAACAAGTATTTGTCATTTCGATCTCAATTGTTTGAATTTTTCTGTGCCCAAATTTCAACAAAAAAAAAATTCCTACGTAAATTTTAACGAAGGTCAATGATTGAGATCAGAATAACAGATTCCTGTTATTCCCTTGAAATAACATCAGATTTGTTTCTCAGAATGTCATATACAAATCTTGTATCAGGTGGTGGTTTCTAGTAATGAAACTGGTAGTTTTTTCACACCATTTTTTTTTAAAAAAAGAATAGCAATAAATATGGAAAGCTGGAAACTAGATATTGTTTTTATTTATAGACCACAGTGTTTTTTCGTAATTAGTTCGTTTGATTTCAACTCGGTTTGTTATTAGAGAGTTCAAACTTAATCCAACTTAGCTTGTGCTGGTTCGGTTTATTTCTCAGCTCGTCGTAGGAAGACAATGAAACTATTTTGCAACTATTCTCTTTGTGTCCATCAGAGAGGATGAAGCTTATTACAAGAACTTTTTCTAACTCGTGGTTTACGAGCGGCTCACAATATCAAATTGATAAAAAATATATTTAATTTATGCACGGCTCATAGTACGAACGAGCTGACTCAGCTCGGCTCATTCTAGCATAACCTGAATTCAAACTCTGACTAATTCGACTTGATTCGACTCGACTTGTTAACATCTGTAGATTCAAATTTGAGACAACTTCACGTTAGACCTGTTAAGGAATTGCAGTGACGTTTTGATCTTTTTTTTTTATATAGTTAACATTTTTAAATAAATTAGAATCTTATAAAAAATAAATATATTTGTTATAAAAAATAAAATTTAGTAATTTTCAAATCATGAAAGAAAATTAGTATGAATGAGAAAAATAAACCTAAAAAATATTGTTAAAATTGTCAGATGCTACACCACCGGTTATAACTCTTCGGTCATGTTTGGTTGTAGACTAAATAGTGGAATAAGGGCTTTAGGTCTCACTTATTCCATCAGACGTGGATTAATTGAGCCGGACTAAGATGAAATAAGCTGACTTTTAGGCTAGCCTAACTTGACCTAAACTAACACACATCTTCGGATGGTTTAATTTTATTGGGTATGATGTCTAACTTTTCATTATTTTTATTATTTTCAATCACTTAAAAAATGTAAAAAAATAATTAATTTTGTTTTCATTTAAACATAAAGAAACTTATAACTTTATCAATTATAAAATTAATATTTTTTTAAATAGCTTAACCTTTTAAATTAACAAATATGCAACCTAAAAAATAATTAAATAAATATATTTTTGAAATTCTACTTACAGATAAATATTTTTTTTTCAACAACTCAACATATTTTTAATTTGTACATAACTCATTTTCTTATACAATTTTTTTTCAATCAAAATAAAAAATACGAATAATAGTTTTATTATTGATAATTCAAATTTTGTAAGACAAAATAGTTTATAATATCAAATCATGTCTTAAACCATCAAATTCTTATCAAACAAGGAATAACTTAAGCCAAAGTATAACTTTAGACATCAACCAAACATGTATAATTTAGGTTGATCTAAGTTGGAATAATCTTCGTGAAGGATTGGAAATAGACAAGAATGACATTTATGTCAGCTTATAATTTTAATGAATTTCTTAATTTGGTAAGAATAAAACTTTTTATGAGCTAAATATCTAAGTTGTTAATTTTTGATACCCTGTTTTTTTTAATAAAGAGCTCGGGTACACTCCAACATCTTTTAGATGTTATTTTTATAAATTAAATATGTTGTCTTTTTTTTATTTAAAAAAAAAGAAAGAACTCGTATCACTGCACTAAGTCCACGGTTCTTAATACTTCCCCATGTAAATATTAAATTTTAATATTTACCCACTAATTCTTCAATCTCTTTCATATTCCTCCTTAGTTAAAAACCTCTAATTAAATTTAGATTATAAATAAATTAAATTCAAAAATGACAAATTTACCCTTTATATAAATTTTATCTCTTTGTTCTCTTCTTTTCTGTTCTCTCTCTTTTTTTTTTTGTTGCTTACGGACTATATTAAAAAAAAACATTTATTTTTTCGTGCAAAGAGCTTCATCTTTGACACTGAATTAAAGCACGATATTCTGTTTTCCCTCATTAAATAAAACTATCTCACTTCGAATTGATTTCAAATTGTTAATCTAAACCGTTTAAACTGATTTACTTTATTAGTTGTGCTGTTACATGTAAAATTTGTAATTTTTTGAATTTATTTAGTATAAAGTCAAGCAGTCAAATGTATGAGTTTTCAAGTTAATTTTAATACATTTATTTTTTAACATTTTTGGCTGCTTGACTTGATACAAAAATAATTCGAAAAATATTTTTTTTTGCATGTAATCACATTACTCATAAAGTAAATCGGTTTGAACGGTTTGTATTAGTCGTTTGAACTATCTAATAAATTTTGAAGTTAGTATCATATGACAGTGATGTCATACTGGCCAGACTCATTTATAATAAATAGATTTTGACATATGGCGTTTGTGTAATTCCCGTTAAATACTTTCAAGCAAAACCATAGGTATATACTCACTTGTTAATTAATTCAGCAAAACCATAGGTACGAGTATATATATGGCATAAGTGTGATTGTGACCCACAAGAGTATTTCGTACTATTTATTTCAGGTGCAAATCGACCCAGATGGCCTACTCAGGCGGATTTAGAATTTTTGTCGGGGGCAAAAAAATATCGAATTGGATTTAAATAGCTAATTGGATTTAAATTCATTAACTAATTGAGTACTTGATAAAAAATAATACTTTAATTTATATTTTCTACAAAATTCAACAAATTTATTTCAATTTTAATCTTAAATTTAATCCAAATTACAAATCAAATGTCCAGAAAGAGAAAAAAAAATTTAGCAAAATAAGTCGGAACTTATTGATCTCCACTAAAATTCAAAATTCAGAAA
This sequence comes from Carex parvula, assembly GCA_025461045.1. Classification (NCBI taxonomy): domain Eukaryota; kingdom Viridiplantae; phylum Streptophyta; class Magnoliopsida; order Poales; family Cyperaceae; genus Carex; species Carex parvula. Next base: position 843,975 of record JAJGRW010001083.1, on the reverse strand, counting down.
AAGACAGCTGCCCTCGTGGAACCATATGGATCCGCCCATGCTATATTGTTCCAGGTTTTCTGACTTGCTGGTGTGTTTCTGAAAAATTGGGTGAGAATGTCAGCAAATGTGCAAACTTTGATCCGTGCTTAGTTGTGGGCAATGTGGGATTCATATCAAACACGTACCAGACCGTGTAGAATGAGATCCGAGTCACTGTTTTTTTATGACACAAATTTCAAAGCAGACCGCTCTATATTTCAAATGAAAACGGAGTAGGTCCATACCCATCGGACCTACTTTTAGGTTCAATGAGCATGATGATTGTCCAATCTAATTTAAGATTTGTGGGCACAACAATTGAAACAGATGAATCTTAAAGCAAATCAACGGTGATTAAACCCATCGAACCGGAGTAGGTCCGATGCTCATCAGACCTACTCTCAAGTCATTTCAAATAGGCTCCGAACTTCCGAAGTGATTTTTGTTTGGCTGGGCATATTCTGACATGGTCCGGTACCGCAGAGGATACACACTCGGTAATGTGACCCACTTACAGGTTTACAGCTGTGCCCTAGGGATCCGACTCTGCTGCTTTTCTCTAAGAAAAGCAGGGTCCTGCTTTTCATATCCCAACCATTCAAAATTTTTTATTCACGTATCTCGATAAATAAACTTTTTTATGCACAAATCTCAATAAATTTGAATGGTTGGATCTAAAAAGCAGGACCCTGCTTTTCTTAGAGAAATTCAGCCGAGACGGATCCGTGCCCTAGTGCGTACAGAGGTTTGGAAGGCTAATTGGTTCCCTCCGGCAAGAAGAGCATTTTCAGCCAAGATAATCTTCGGTTTTCCCCGAAACTTAATACTCACTTTACAACCATTTAGCATTGTCAAGTGGAAGTAATTTGAGAAAATGATAGGACAATGCAGGAGCGGGATCATATTTTTATATTATGGGAATCGATTATATAAAATTTTACTCTGAACTGTATATATATATATTTGTATAAATACATATATTTTGAAAAAAAAAATGAGGGTCAATTGACCCCATTCAATTCTAGAGGATCCGCTTCTTGAATGAACAATAAAGAAGATATAACGGTGGAAAGTACAGGAGAAACTGAGGATCGTAAACTGGTTCAATTGTTAACCATAACAAGGATATATTTGTTATTTTTATTTAAATAATAATTTTGTTAGTGCCTATTATAATATTAATATGGTTAAAATGTTAAATGATGATATTAATAAAATAAATGAGTTAAGATGGAGAAATGACTAATTTTTATATTTTGATGGGTATATATATTAATCATGTTTTGATAATAAAAAAATTTAAATCATGAGTTTTGATGGATGAATATATAAATTTCTCTAAAAGTTAAATAAGGAAATTTTGACGGTATATTCTGATGTTAGCTTTAATTTAATAATTTACTATTATAGTTAACCATCAACGCGAGCTATTGACTCGTTTTAATTAATCGAGTTGAGGACCCGCAAAAGGATATAACAAAAATTTCAAGGCATGCATGCAAAATTCCCAAAGAGCTGATAACAGCTAAACTTAGAAGGAAGGATATTAATGAACTTTGTTACATTTACGAGGGTTTCTGGACAATTCTCGCCTACTTTTTTTTATTAATAGCATTAAAAAAATAAAATTTAAATACATGACATCATTTTTTTTTTTTTGCGCTATAGCACGGACGGAGAATTCAGATCTTCCCCGGTAACGTAATACAGGAAATCTTTTACAATTACTTGATCTGGACCGTTCTCTTTAACTTGGCACGAATCTCAAAGCTCAATAATACTGCCCCCTCCATCAGCCCGAATCTCAAAGCGGCTGAGAGTTAATCTCAAACCGTAAAATGAAGGGAATCTTTTACAATAATGGAGAGGATACTTGTCCGCGGACGGACGGAATGGTTCATTCCGGTCAGTTTTCTTAACGATCGGTATGAACCATACCGGTTATGGCCGGTATAATTCGTACCGATTAACTTTTTTTTTTTTTTTTTTAAGGATGAATCTGAATTTTTTACTCTATGGAATTTTTAATTCACACATAAGTTAAATTAAATGTAATATTGATTTTATGTAACACAAGAATATAATTTTTTTTTGTGTACTTTAAATTTAGTATATTACTTCATATTTGATGTTTTGCATATTCTCTCAAATTAACACAAGAATGTCAATTTTTCAATAATATAGTTTTTAATTTTCAATATTATAAAATTTGATATTAAAAATATTGTTGAGACAAATTATTACATTTTTAATTTAAAAAAATGTCTAATTTTAATTTAATTATGTGTGAATTACAAATTATATTACAGATCCAATACGATAAAAAAATATCAAATTTATCCTTTTTAAAGTGGTTCATATCGGCCGGCAAAAATAAAATGGCCGGTATGGTTCATACGGATTCAGATCAGCTGAAGTTCTGAAACCAATGAACAGTAATCCTGAAATCCCTGCAATCCGAATCCAACTATCGAATTTTTTCCGAGAACGCATCTCGAAACAGCTGATTTTTTGCAAGCATCTTGGAACAATTCGACGGCTGGATTTGAATTACAGGAATTTCAGGATTACTGTTACCGGTCTCGGATTTCAGCAGATGCGCTTCTGGTTCATACCGGTATGGTTCATACCGGCTACACAAAAAAAAAAAGGAAAGTGGTGAGGCCTATTTTTGTAAAATGTTATTTTGTTAACGCTATTAATAAAAAAAATTGCAAACTTCTCGTAGAGAGAGAGAGAGAAAGGAGAGAGAATAAAACCGAGAGAGAGAGGGCTGGAGGCGAGAGAGAGAGAGAGTCGCTTCGCTGATTGATCTTATTGCATTTTCGCCACATTCCTGTGTCGATTGTTGTAAGGTACGGATTTCCTCCGTTATTTCGTTTCTATCTGTTCAATTTAATTGATCAAATTTGATTTTATTGCATTTTAGGGTTTATGATTTATAATTCTCCGTTGTTTAAATTTGTGTTTCGAAAATTTGTCGGAGAAAGTTTTAATCTTTAATTTGTTTATTGATGATATCGGAAGAAGTTCCTTCTTTTTTTGAAGTCTTCTGAATTAAGTTTCCTTATTTGTTTTTGTTTTCCGTTACTTGTGTAAGAGCATCATCATCTTTGAAATTGTCAAAGATGATCCCTTTTTTTTTACATCAGCAAAGCAATTATCCCTCAATTAAGTTTCATACCATCTCCATTCCCACAATTCTAATTTCAGTTGTATTTAGTAATTCCGCAACAATCACCCAATCAGCTTTTGCAACTGGGATGGTGATGCTCTAAGCTTGTTTTGTTTTCAATCTCTAAACTTATTTCCTTGTTATTTGTTAGAACTAAAATCATGGTGAATTAGATTGTTATTGTAACATATCCTTTTGTAAATTGAGGGGACCTGAAAACATTTCCTGTCTTCTCATTTATGTTTTAGGTCAAACTTAAAAACTTTTATAATTGTACCAACAATTTTTTGAGCATCAATCTTCTGCATCCGATTATTAAAATTTTGGAGGAGGTGGTGCAAGAGATTTTGGGTTCAATTAAAATATTTTTACAAGGTGATTTTGGGTTTTGAAACTCAAAGGTGTCCTCTTTAATTGCAGATACTGAAAAGGAGGTCAAAAGTATTGAAAAAATGTTGGGAGGCGAGAACTTTATAAATTTCTTCCAGACTCCACTAATTGAGAATCCATACCAGTTGGACTTGAATTTGAATGCTCCTTTTCAACCAAAGTTACTTGATACCGAATGTAAGTTTACATGAAACATTTCTCTTTTCTGATTTATCATTATATCTGTTATTGTAAGGATAATGTCATATTCCCATGGGTTTCCAAGAGTATTTAGAACTTATTGGAAATATTCCAATTCTGCTTGTAGAGGATTTTCAACTCTTTAAGCCACCTCAGGATCAGTGTATACTCGGCCATATTGACTTTCTACTGACAGGGATTGAAACCCTAAGTATCGGTACTCTTTTGATTGGCCTAATAAGCTGATACCGGTTTATTTAAAAAATAAAAATAAAATAAAATGAAGGTAAGTGAATGTATGTTATGTTCAAATGGTCATATATGATAAAAAAACGTTGCATCTTACCAGTTTCAGTGATCTGCACTATTTATGTATTCTTATATTGTTATATTCATGTTAACAAAAAGAGCTCGCTAAAAAATTTACTACTTCAAGTGCAGGAAGTCAAAATTTATATTCTTGTAGGTTAATAAAGTAATTCATTGTATAATTCAGCAGTCTGCCACTGCCCTTTATCTCGTTATTCTTTTTTTTTTTTTGTTTCTTCATTCAGTAAATATCAATTTGAGCCAAAGGTTTTACCAGCAACAAAGTGTCAGCCAGGAGGCTGCCAGCGATGACTTGTGCTCTCTTTCTCTCAGACACAATTCAAATTGGCTTGATTGTAGTCTGAATTTGGGTCTTTTGAACCAGAACCAGAATTCAAACCAGTCAGGCGTCTCAACTAGCCTGAGCCTGTGTTTACCAGAGTACCCAAATGAACGCTATGCTGGTACGGCCAGCACAAGCCAGGAGATGTTCTCCATTTACAATGATCTAAGGGCTGAGATTAATCAGCAGGAGGAGGACTTAAAGAGATTCATCCAACAGAAGGTACTGTAGATGCAATATGCATATACTGTAGGCAAATGTATGGTTGTTACTGGACCTGTGTTAATTTGACTGTACTTGACTAATTAATCCAAATTATCAGCCAGTTCACACTGTTGTAATGTCTTACAATCTGGCCTGTAGCAGTCCGGTATGATCAAGAAATCTTATATGTCTTGGCAGTCTTACCAGTTGAAATAGTTATATATGCTTGGCACAAAGAATAATTCTGAAGTGTATGAAACAGGAAGCAGAGATGTATAGAGAATACCGAAAGATGAGAGAACAGCAGGCCACCAGCCTTGCGAACTCAATCGGGAGACTATTCGAACAAAAAATGATTCAAAAGAATCTTGAGCTCGAGCAGATGTATGTCAGAAACCGGGAACTCACGGAAAAAGTGAATGAAGCAGCAGCTGAGACTGGGCGCTGGCAATATCAGGCTTTGCAGAACCAGACAGCACTCAGTACCCTGCAAACCGAAATGGAGAGAGCCCGGGAGGAATGCGGCGAGAATGATGCGGCATCCTATGTGGCTGGTAGGGATGAAAGTGACATGGCAACAAGATGTCACATTTGTAAAATGGCAGAGGCCAGGATTTTCCACCTCCCATGCCGCCACGTGTCAGTTTGTGGAGGGTGCGATGAAACTATCATCGCTTGTCCCATATGCTTCTCAATGAAGACTCAGAGTATAGAGGTGTTTCTCCACTAGAGAGAGACACACTGGGTTAGGAGGTAGTATTGGGTTTTTTTTTAGGGTTTTTCATGATTTATTGCAAATAATGCTCTAGGTATTTCTTTTCAGGGGTGTACATGCTAATTCTTAGTTGTTGTAGGAGTATATTTTTAAAACACAACCTTGTTTTTGAAATAGACATTTTTTTTTTCTTTATAGTTTAGGTAAATGGTTTGACCTGTGGTTGCTCTGCAATGAGTTTTGATCTTTGCAGAACAGAAAAGTAAATATAGAGTTCATTTGCTTAATTAATTGTCTCTATGTAATTTGGGTAATCTTATTTTTTTTTGTCAGAAAGTGGAATAATGAGCTCATTAATTGGTTTGATAAAATTGGGAAAAAGACTTGTGTTGTTTATATTTTTTTTATTTGATATTTTAGTCATTTAATTTCAGAGTTATCACATAACACTTTTGTTTAAAAAGAAGGGTAATAATGTAATATCATAGGAGTTGTGAGAAACATGTCCTCAAAACTTTTTAATGTAAAATTTATTTCCTCAACTACTAATCTAACATAATTAAATATTTTTATATACGAAATAATCATAACACTCTTGATCGAATTTAATTTAATATTTTTTCTCACTTTATATGGTTTATTTTTCATGTATAAATAAAAAATTGGTTATATCAATTTTAATTATTTATGAAACTACATTTTTCTTATAAAATAAAATAGCACATACAAAAAGAAGATTAGAAAACCAAAATGCAACGTTCATCTATTTGTTAATACTTGATGAAAATGCCTGAATTTTTTTTAAATAAAGATATTTTCTATGAATTAAAAATTTATAAAAACTCGAAGTCCTACTTATTACAAACTAAAAGGAGGTCTGTGTTTGTAAAAAAAAAAAAAAAAGGAAGCTCAAAATAAATACTCTTTTTTTAGTACATTGGAGGTAAAATCTATACCCGAAAGCTTCAAAACAAAAGACAAAATTCAGGACACATTAATTCCAGTGCAATCAATTTAGCACATACATGCTTTTCAAAAAAAAAAAAAAAAAATTTAGCACATACATTGTAGTAATAAATTCAGAATTATGATGAGATATAATACGTTTATAATTCAAAATTTGTTCGGACTTTTATAATGCAAATAATATATAATACTAATTTTTTTAGAACAAACAGAAAAATAGTAATTTTCATGAATTATTCCGGTATATATCGAAAATAATATGAATATTATTAATAAAATTCTTAAATTCAAGATTCCTTTACTTGCTTCCCCTCAAATTTGTATCTTATTAATGATATAGTTAGGTGAAGAATTTAATTAGAATGATCAAGCATACACATTTGGATCATTTTCTCAAATGGTAGTATATATATATAAGTCCTAACATGTCGTAAAAAAATATAATATCTCGAAATTTATTAAAGCTTACTTACAATAATATAGCACTCAAATCATGCTTGCTGTGCAAATAAATAATAACATAAAAATAATCAACTATGCATAACATATCTACAAAATTATGATAATGGAGAAAACCAACAACTTATATTATACATTTCCGGATCCAAATCTGCTAAAATCCGAGATCATCAATAGTAACTCTGAAATTCCTGAAATTCTGAATCTAGCCGTTGAACTGTTTCGAGATGCGTGCACAGAAAAAATTGGACGGCTTGATTTCCAGATTTCAGGAATTTCAGTGGTGATCTCGGATTTCAGTTGATTTGAATCGTACATTTTCCAGACTTCTCTTCTCCATCTCCAACAAATTCAATAACAAATTCGTGTGTATAATATACTGGAATTGGAAGGTGAGACGAATGCACAAGTTCATGCCCCATATGTTTCTCTCTCCAAAGATTGAGAGGAGGTAGATTTGGGGTTTTCATTTATTTATGAAATCTCAAGTAAACAAATAATGCTGGTATTTATTTTTATAGGGTTGTGCATGTTAGTTCTGTGTTTTTGTTAAGTAAACAAATAATGCTGGTAATAAAACTAAAACTTGTTGTTAAGTATGAAACGCAAATGCATTAATTATGTTATATCAGAGTATGTGAGAACTCTAGTAATGGGATCCAAATCTGCTGAAATCCCAATACATGAACAGTGTTCTTGGAATTTATAAAATCCAGAATCTAGCCGTTGAACTGTTTCGAGATGCGTGCACAGAAAAAGTCGAACGGCTGGATTCGGAATTTCAGGAATTTCAGGAATTTCAGGAACACTGTTCATGTATTTTGGATTTCAGCTGATCTGAATCCCTAGTAATGTGTGAAGTATTTTATTTTTTTTTGTTAGTTTGATCTTTGCGTAAATTATCCATCGTTTCTTCGATTTTGAAATGAACATTTATTTTAATCTTTTTGTTTTAGTTTGATCTTTGCATAATAGAAAAGTAAATATAGCATCTGCTTAATTGTTTCTATTAAACAGCTGACCTTGTCAGAAAGAGGAATAATGAGCTCATTTATTGGTTTAATAAAATTGGGAAAAGACTTGTGTTTTGTTTTTTATATTTTGTTATTTGATATTTTAGGCATTTAAATACATATAATTAATTAATTCTATATGAGACAAACAGTTTCATAATTTGTTGTACAATTAATTAATTCGATTTTCTTAACTTATTATGTGCATGCACATTTGAGATTATAACTTATAAGTAGACTTTTAAGTATATATCTTTTGATATACCTCCAAAATTTTTTTTTTTAAGGAAAAAGAAGGATCTTGTCCATGTTTGTATTGATTAAAAAGTTTTACAAAAAGATTTCAGGTTTTGAACTAAAACCTGTACAACAGTAAAACAAAGCGTAGGAAACTCTTTGAGTTAGGAGTCTATCTATTCTAATTAAAACTCCAGCTTAAATTTGAAAAACCAAAAAATGAAAATTTAAACATTGAAACCCATTAAATGAAACTTCCAAATAAATAAATAAAGAGACCCTATATCCCTGAACTTTTTAATGTAATACTTAGTTCTTTAACTAATTTAACATAATTATTTTTTTACTAGTATCGTGCCTGTGCGTTGCGATAGGAACATATTATAATATTGAAAATTAAAATTGAACAGAGAGGCAAATAACAATAACAATAACAATAAAAGAGACATCAACAAATGATATTTTAATTCAACAATCTTCTGTGCGTGTCAGAGCATACACAATTCTTTATTTTTTGATTTTTTGAGAATTATTTACAACACAAATGAAAAATATGTACTAAATACGAGGATGAATAGAAACCAATAATTGTTTTATTTCTTCATTCAACACAAATGAAGAAAGAAATATTCTTATTTATTTAATTGATGATGTCATAGGAATGTGATTTTTCTTACTATTTACACCAAAACAAAACAAAGACAAAATCATTTGATCTACAACAAACGGATCAAATATAACATGAAAAATAAATCTTGAAATATCATTGTCAATGTGATCTCTTTGATGTAGTCCAACATTTTTTACAATGAAAAAACAAAATATGAAAAGTAGAACTCTCTGATTCATAATGTTGATTTTGTAGACCTTTATAATGATGTCAAGTCTCCATTTTTGCAAATATGCATGTTTGAGTCCTACTATTGAAGCATACATTTACAAAATTAGATCAGAATTACAAACTCCGGCTTATCAATTTTTTTTGTCAAACTATATGTATCTCCATCAAATTCCCATTAGAAAAGGCTTATCTTACAAGTTTTTATATCCTATCACAGAAAGGTCCCTATCCAGGGACTGTTTTCTAAACAAAATAATCTTATGTCACATTTCAGTCCCTGAACCAGGTCAGATCCGAGAATTTGCACTATAGCCCCTGATATTTACCACAATTCATCCAGAGCTGTACATAATACTAGAATTGGCCCTAGGATGTTGCAGAATTACTCCGGAACAGTGAAGAGAGCTGGAAGTTACAAAACAGCTCCTGAACGGTACCAGAACAGTATCTAGGGCTGGTATCTAACTTTAGTTCCCAAAAGTCTCGTATTCATGTTTTGCACTGATATACAGTCATTTTTTGTCAATTTGTTACCTCTGATTTATTTACAAAATTATGCAAATAATGCTGGTACCGAGCAGTATCAGAGTTGAGAAATGTTTAGAACAATCGGGTACTCGGATGGTAGGGTAAACCTGAGTTGATAATTACTGAAGAAGGAAAGAAAGGTGTTAAAGTTTAACATCCAAGCAATTTCTCAAAAGAGGCAGCCAGAAAATATGCAAACAAGACATGGAACTATGTTTTTTTTTAAAGATGAGATTCAGATGGTCAACTACAAATCACCCCACCCCAACCCCCCACCCATTCTTTCAAAATACCCTCCCCTTGCATTCAGAGCAAGATGGGGTAGGTCATATTTTTCTTTTTTTAGAAAATGCAGGAGATTGGAAATACTGGATCACTAATACACAACATAAAATGAAACCAGTAAGTGAAACTACCTTTGAAATGTAATTAATTGAAAAAAAAAAACAATATTTGAACTTGAAAATGAGTGTACCATAAAGCATGATGAAAGCTGGAAAGAAAGAGTTGCAATGCACATCAAAAGCATAGAGCCTGAACAAAGTTGAGAAAACTCAGGATATTTTGATGTTTACTTTTTGAGACAATAAGAAAATAAAGGGGACACATTCGTCTATTCGTTCATGAAGATATTGCAAAAGAATAATATTAATTTAATATGAAATATAATATGAATATTATTAAAAAAACTTGTTGTTAAGTATGAAATGCACATGCATTAATTATGTTATATCAGAGTTTGTGAGAACTCTAGTAATGTGTGAAGTATTTTACCCACTGGAGGGTGAACAAGATGCATTTACTTGCTTCTCCTCAAGTTTGTATCATTTTCATGATATAGTTAGGTGAAGAATTTAATTAGCATGATCAAGCATACATATTTAAACCAAATGATAGCATATAAGTCATAACATGTTGTAAAAAATCTAATATCTCGAAATTTATATATAAAGGTTTACCAACAATAATATAGCACTGAAATCATGATTGCTTTGCAAATAAATAATTTTAAGAAGAATTCAACTCAACTATATATGTAAAACATATCTACAAAATTATGATAATGGAGAAAACCAAAAAATTACACTATACATTTTCCAGACTTCTCTTCTCCATCTCCTGCAAGTTCAATAACAAGTTCCTATACAATCCACTGGAATTGGAGGGTGCGATGAATTCTCTGACAGAAAAAAAATTAAATTACTTGTAATATTTGATATTAATACAAATAAATTATTTACAAATAAACTATTTACACTTGCTTGATGATGTATAAATACTTGCAATATTTGATATTAATACTTTCAGACGTCATCTAGTGTCATCTAGAAAAAAAATTAAAATTGATATAATATGTTAGAGACAAATACTTGACACATAAACTATGCACACTTACATGACAAGATATAAATACTTACAATATTTGATATTGATATGATAGATACAAACACTTGATACATCAACTGTTCTCACTTGCATGATGAGGTATGAATACTTGCAATACTTGATATTAATACTTTCAAACGTCACCTAATGTCGTAAGGAAAACGATTTGATAGAATCTATTAGATACAAACACTTGATACATAAAATATTCACACTTGCATGACAAGGTATGAATACTTGCAATACTTGATATTAATACTTTCAGAAATCATCCAGTCCAATATGAAAAAAAAAAATTCTTAGAATCTGTTAGGTATAAACACTTGTCATATGGACTATTCACACTTACATGACGAGGTATATATACTTGCAATATTTTATATTAATACTTTCAGACGTCATCCAGTGTCATATAATTTTTTTTTTATAGAATCTGTTAGGTAAAAACGATTGACACATGAATTATTTACACTTGCATTACGAGGTATGAATACTAACACGATGAGATATGAATACTTGCACAACGAGTTATGAATACTTGCGTGACGGAGAACCCGAGAGTACATCATGATTCTCATTTGAAAGTGAAAATTGCATAAAAGACATTCGTGGTTTTAGATTTGCAAAATTTCTTATAGATCGTCAAAATATGAGCGAGATTAAACGGAGAAAAAAACTCACATCTAAAAACGTGTAAAAGATGGGTGTGTGATGAAATAGATAAAAGAATGTTCATATGTCCATTTTTTTTTAGAAATCTTGATAACTTAGGTATGAATACTTGATATGTTATATATTAATACTTGCACGTATAGGTATTCATACTTGCAGAAAACTTACTGTTATGAATACTTGCGCGACGAACAATCCGAAAGTATGTCATCATGAATCTCATTTGAAAGAGAAAATTGTGTAGCAGACGTTTGTGGTTTTAGATTCGCAAAATTTCTCACATATCATCAGAAATATTGGCGAGATTGAACGGAGAAAAAAAATCCACCTCTAAAAATGTGTAAATGATGGGTGTGTGTCTGTGTGATGAGAGATAAAAGAAAATTTATATGTCCAGTTTTTTTTTTCGAAATACTTGGTATTTTAGGTATGAATACTTGATATATTATATAGGGGAAATTTCGCCTATACCCCTTAAAAACTTCAAAATTACGTATTTCCCCATCCAAAATTTGAAATTACGTATTTCCTCCTTTAAACTTCGAAAACTCACAAATTTACCAATTTTATTGTCTTTTATATTAAAACTCATTCTAAATTTATAATACAGCCATTTTACCCTTTATTAAAAACATAAAATGCCCAACATACTCAAATTTGAATCTGAAGAGTTCCTCTACTGTCCAAACTGCTTTAAGATCTGTGCAGCTATGTCAGCACAAATCTTGAAGCGAACACACATGGATATTGAAGTGATGTGCAGAGATCTTAAAGCGATGCGCGCGGATCAAAATTAATTTAAAATCTGTGCGCACTAGATCAACACGAATCTTAAAGCCAACATGCACATATATTGAAGCTACACACACAGATCTTAATGCGATGCACGTGGATCGAACGGTAGATGAACTCTTCATATTCAAATTTGAGTCTGATGGACTTTTTATGCTTTTAATAAAGAGTAAAATGGGTATTCTATAAATTTAGAATGAGTTTTAATATAAAAAACAATAAAATGGGTAAAGTTGTGAGTTTTTGAAGTTAAGAGGGAGAAATACGTAATTTTAAGTTTAGAGGGGGAAATACTTGGAGGCCCCTAAGAATGAAGCCGCAGATTGACTTGGAGGCTCTGGTATTTTTCGAAATCTCCACAAAACATGATTTTTTGGTTTATTTTTTTTTAATATGGCATAAGTAAAAATTTCGGATAATTTAATTGTATGCCATCATCAGCCGGAGAATTTTTATTTATAGAAAATATTAAAAAAAAAAAGAGTATCATCAGTTTTTCAATGTATGAATGAATAATTTTTATCGATCAGACCATTTTTTATGGTTCACTGACCTAAGTATTCAGGCATAAAAAGAAAGAAATGGATGGACTCAAATCCATTAAACCCAAACGAAAACTTCCCAATTGTTCTAGCAAGTGAAAAAAAAAATTTTGAATTGATAGAATTTTTATGATTCAAACTCTAAATCATAAAAATTAACTAATTTTTCTCTGTATTGAAAAACAGAGTTACTCTTTCGCTTGCAAATGTGAAACTAGTCAAACAACCTTTTTTTTGTTAGGAACACATCAGAGACAGACTTTCAGATTATGGGAGTCAAACGTGAATGAGGATCAAGTGTATCAAAATTTTTTTGTGCTGCGAATGGGGGTTAATTTGATAATTCCATAGCTTTTTTTACTAAACTATATAGAAATTTTCTAATAAACACAAAAAATTTGAAAATAACTGGAAGTCAATTGACTCCATTTACAGTATGGGCCGTGATTTTTATTTTTACCCAAAAAAAATTTTTTTTAATATAAATAACCACGTTTTTAAAAGAATTTTATTTCTACCCAAACCGCAAATAATATTTGCGGTTTGAATTTACAATTCAAACCGCAAGGAATATATGCGGCTTGAATTGTGAATTCAAACCGCAAATATTCCTAGCGGCTTTGAATTAATCCTAGCGGCTTGAATCGCATTTATAAAAATCGGTTAACCAATCACCATTTCATTTATTATTTTATTAAATGGTAATTTTTCACCGATTAATATAAAATTTCATTTATTATTTTATTAAATGGTAATTTTTCACCGATAACCCTAGAAGTTTATTCACCGATAACCCTAAAGTTATTTTTATTACAAAGAATTATATTATAAAAACTTATCAATAATATAAAATTTTATTTATTATTTTATTAAATGATAATTTTTCACCGATAACCCTAGAAGTTTATTCACCGATAACCCTAGAAGTTTATTCACCGATAACCCTAAAGTTATTTTTATTACAAAGAATTATATTATAAAAACTTATCAATAATATAAAATTTCATTTATTATTTAATTAAATGGTAATTTTTCACCGATAACTCTAGAAATTTATTCACCGATAACCCTAAAGTTATTTTTATTACAAAGAATTATATTATAAAAACTTATCAATACTATAAAATTTCATTTATTATTTTATTAAATGGTAATTTTTCACCGATAACCCTAGAAATTTATTCACCGATAACCCTAAAGTTATTTTTATTACAAAGAATTATATTATAAAAACTTATCAATAATATAAAATTTCATTTATTATTTTATTAAATGGTAATTTTTCACCGATAACCCTAGAAATTTATTTACCGATAACTCTAAAGTTATTTTTATTACAAAGAATTATAGTATAAAAACTTATCAATAATATAAAATTTCATTTATTATTTTATTAAATGGTAATTTTTCACCGATAACCCTAGAAATTTATTCACCGATAACCCTAAAGTTATTTTTATTACAAAGAATTATATTATAAAAACTTATCAATAATATGAAATTTTATATTATTGATAAGTTTTTATAATATAATTCTTTTTAATAAAAATAACTTTAGGGTTATCGGTGAATAAATTTCTAGGGTTATCGGTGAAAAATTACCATTTAATAAAATAATAAATGAAATTTTATATTATTGATAAGTTTTTATAATATAATTCTTTGTAATAAAAATAACTTTAGGGTTATCGGTGAATAAATTTCTAGGGTTATCGGTGAAAAATTACCATTTAATAAAATAATAAATGAAATGGTAATTGGTTAACCGATTTTTATAAATGCGATTCAAGCCGCTAGGATTATTTGCGGTTTGAATTATTAATTCAAGCCGCTAGAAATATTTGCGGTTTGAATTCACAATTCAAGCCGCATATATTCCTTGCGGTTTGAATTGTTAATTCAAACCGCAAATATTATTTGCGGTTTGGGTAGAAATAAAATTCTTTTAAAAACGTGGTTATTTATATTAAAATTTTCTTTTTTTTGGGTAAAAATAAAAATCACGGCAATGTGGGCCTCCGCCTCTGGAAGGGTCCGGATCCCCTAAAGTAATTCAATTTTGGAGTTTTGGATCAAGACCGTCCGATTCTATTTCGTCGCTTGGAATTGTCTCGGGATTCGAATCCGTTATCGGAATGTGTGCGCTCCACTTCAGAATGAATTGTCGCAGATTCGAATTGGACGATCCCGATTAAAACCCAAAAATTGGATCCGAATTTCCTCTGGAACACATGGACATGTGACAGTAATGGTGTCAAAATTTTAAGCAAGATGAGACAAAATATAGGAATATTTTTTATTTAGTCAGAAAATGAGTGTCTCCTCTAATTCTATATTACTCTGTCACATTGATATGTGGGACCGACTGAAAATATAATTAAATTATGACAGGTAAACTTGTAACTCTTAAAATATTATTTTGTGAATGACAAGTTAGGTTTTGTATATCAAACCCCAATAATTTCCAAGACGCACTGGCTTTAATTAATTAATTAAATGAGGCAGTTGTTATGAGCCTATGATAATCTAATTGATTGATATCTCCTATCTACATGCTGCTAAAAGTGGTTGGGTCCCATTTTAATTATGAGAGGACCAGCTAACCTAAAAGGAGCTGGGTCCCATTTTTAATCTCTGCTGATTGATTCCATCGCAGTTGTTATGCTGTCATCTCTAAGCTTGCATTATAAACACGACACGTGTTAGGAAAACTGAGATGGTGTATCTCTGTCCGTCGGATCCGCTCTGCGTATATTGATTGGATCCACTGTATTAATCAGGGTGGTAAAAAACGTCCGTCTAGACCAATTAGTTGGTCGATTAGTCATTGGCAGTGACCAAATTGTCATGGATTTTTCTGATTAATCAGCTGATTATTTCAAATTATGACCGATTATTCTCGATTATTTCCGATTAATCGCTTGGCGGTACCCTGTCCGTCCGACGACCGCATACCGTTATTTACAACACTGGTATTAATGTATTATATGTCGAATCGGGTAGAGATAGTGACATAATAATTTTTGCTTCATGCAGTGAATAGATAACAGAGTCGAAACAGTGTTGCATATGATTTGTGCGCTGCATGAAGCAAAAACTACTCTGTCAATATCATTACTGGTTGAATCTGATAGTTTAGATCGGATCTTACAAGTTATAGCTATGTTGCACGGATACGTCTGTTTAGGCACCGTATCGGTATCGGACACGTATCGGATACTGATACGCGCCCGATACAGTGCTAATACGTATCCGATACGCCAGCTGGTGTATCTGCTCACGTGGCGTATCCTTACTCAGTGGATACGGTCATCGATACACTTTGACTCGCTGGGATACGCCCCGCACCGCGTGGTCCACCGTGCACCGCGCCAAAATCAATTTTTTTAGCTGCTACTGTGATTTGAACTTGGGATCTGAGGCATAACAACCATAGCCTTCTACCACTATACCACTGTAATGTTGTTGTTATAATCAAGGTTGTAAAATGCGGTTTCTATGCGGTATGCGGAAGGCCACCGCATACCGCATATACGGTATGCGGGCCGCATATGCGGATTTTCATGCGGACTTATATATGCGGGTTTTAAAATGAGAATTAATATATATAAACAAGTATGCAGTGATATGCGGTGATATGCGGTCAATATGCGGTAATATGCGGTCAATATGCGGTAATATGCGGTATATGCGGTATATGCGGTATGCGGTATATGCGGTATGCGGTATGCGGTATGCGGTATGCGGTATGCGGTATGCGGTATGCGGTATGCGGTAATATGCGGTCGAATATGCGGTATGCGGTATGCGGTATGCGGTATGCGGTAATATGCGGTCGAATATGCGATCGAATATGCGGCCGAATATGCGGTCGAATATGCGGTCGAATATGCCAACCGCATACGCATATGCGGCCGCATGAACCGCATTTTACAACACTGGTTATAATAGAGTACTTATTATATTTAATATATATTTCACTATAGTATTGTTTTGCTCCATTTGATTCATATAAATATAATTAAAATAATAAAAAAATATTAATATAATAAACGTATCGTATTCTTAATTTTTGAAAATTACCGTATCACCGTATCTGTATCGTATCAGATACGATACCCGTACCCGTATCCGTGCAACATAGAGTTACATGGGAGAAATAAAATATTATTTTTGTGTTGAATTATTTATAGTAAGTTAAAAAAAAACTATTTATTTTTTGTATTGAATGTTATTTTTCCACAATTATATTTATTTGTTGAATTCACACAAGTCAGTAATTTGTACAACTTTAGTCGTCTAATTCCCTAACAAGCATTTAATTAATTTGCACAAGATAGTTTATATTAACTACATTTCAATTAACAATCGTGATTACCAATCATATGACTATGAGCTTGGCTACTATGCTTATATAAGCAAAAGCCCACATATGCTTATAACTCATTTTTGCGTTTCCAATGTTCAAATAGTCGATCTGACCGTTTATCTTGTTCTCCATATTAATATGTGCTTGGAGACTAAATTTTACATTTTTCTGAATTTTTTTACTATTTATTAAGCCACTTTGAAAATTGCTGATCTGGGTGAACAGTAAAAATAGTGTTTCCAAAATTCTGGACCACCAGATCAGAAACTTTCAAAGTGGCTTAATAAATAGTAAAAAAATTCAGAAAAATGTAAAATTTAGTCTCCAAGCACATATTAATATGGAGAACAAGATGAACGGTCGGATCGACCATTTGAACATTGGAAACGCAAAAATGCTCATTTAAGCATATGTGGGCTTTTGCTTATATAAGCATAGTAGCCAAGCTCTATGACTATTTAAATAAATATAAGTTGCATAAAGTGAGGCTACGGTGCTATGCATAGCACGGATTGGGTCCGTGCTACGGCTCAAAATTTGACTTTTCAAAATTCTAACGGTCGATCCGAACCGTTCAACATGATTATAAAATAAATATGTACTTACAAATCAAATTTTACATTTTCTCGAACTTTTTTACTATTTTTTTAGATAGGCTGTTTTGGATGGTCCAGAATGTTCAGATCAAGTGATTTTTGAAAAAAATAGTAAAAAAATTCAAAAAAAATGTAAAATTGCAAGTACATATTCATTTTATAATCATGTTGAACAGTTCGGATCGACCGTTAGAATTTTTAAAAGTCAAATTTTAAGCCGTAGTACGGATCCAATTGGTGCTATGCATAGCACCGTAGCCTCACTCAGTTGCATATTTCCTCTTATTAGTTCAAAATGAGAGAGTTGGGATCCTCTCCGAACTTCACTATTTTATCATATATATTCTCTCTAACAATCAAAATTATCAATTTATTTGTCACAACAATCTCAGTATACCATGGTTTCAATATTTTGGATGCATATATATTTAGTTTTAAATATAATTCACATTAATTTGTTTTCAAAATGATTATGTTGTCATTTCGAGCAAAATAAGTCAAATATTAAATAAATTTTAACAATCATGTTAATAATCTTATCATGTAAATAACAAAACAATATAAAATTTCTATTAACTATCAAAAACTAACTCGAGTTATTTTTCTTATTTTGGATCTACAATTAAGTTTATGGAACCATAAAGTGTATGACAAATTGACAAGTAATACCCACAATATTGACTAGTTAATATTTAGTAGGAACGTTTGAAACAAGAATAATATTCCATACAACTTTATATTTTCTTTTTCCCATGCAAAACACCTGTCATGAACTATCCTTAATTAATTGGTATAAAATTCCTGAACAGGAATGTAGTCCGACCACAGTTTGCACTTTGCTTAATTGATTGATCTATGATCATATAATAAAAAATGGAAAGCAAAAGGTAAAAGCAAAAAGGGAAAAGCAGCTGCAAAAGAATAGAAGAAGATAGACGGCCCACGGCCCCGGCTCCTCGTCTCATGTAAGAAAATAGACGGCGGTCAACGCACCAACAAATCCTCAATTACAGAAAACCGGTTATAGCCGGTAAATTACTGCGTGGCAACGGGTACAGCCAGTCGACATCACTTTGGCAGCTAGGATTAATTAATAAGGAGATCGATCCGAATGGACAAGTATTCTCTCCGTTACTGTAAAAGATTCCCTTCACTTTACGGTTTGAGATTAACTCTCAGCCACTTTGAGATTCGGGCTGACGGAGGGGGCAGTATTATTGGGCTTTTAGATTCGTGCCAAGTTAAAAATAACGGTCCAGATCAAGTAATTGTAAAAGATTCCCTATTACGGTACCGGGGAGGATCTGAATTCGATCCGGATCATCTGATATCACACATCAACTGGAGATAGGCGGTGAGAACTTCTAAAAGGTAGGTACCTCTCTCTGATCTGGAACTATTGCGTATTTGCGTTACACCTTTTCAATTCTTGAGGAGCACTTGTTATGGATTTTTGTTTTCTTTGAAAATTCAAAATTTTCTTCTTGTGGTGTGCGCCGTATAACTCCAGTTAGGATATCTATCCTCCATCCACCTGCGTGTACTTCAACGTAAGCTTATAGTAATCGCTCAAAACTTTTGTGCTAATTTTAGTAATTGTTTGCTCATCTCGTTCATCTCCTTCCTTGGCTAACATACAGATCCATTCTCATTGTTCCCGATTTTCTTTCGTTTTGGTGTTTTGAGAAATTGATGAACTAAATCCACTGGTTTTTGCAATATTTGAATGTGTTCTTTCACTGCTTTTCTTTCTCGATCTATACTGAATTATCATTTTCGAAATGTTTTGTGCTTCATTTCGATTTTAGGGGAGGAATAAAGATCATAGAGAACGACGAATTAATCTACCATTCATAAAGCGGCAAACTAAAAGTCAACGGATTGTAATTGTTGTAAAATCCAAGGGCAGAAGTGAAAGAAAGAAAAAGAAAAAGAAATATTGACAGGAGGGATTGATTCTTTGCTTGGGCGGTGAGGTGAGGTGAGGTGAGGTCAGGTGATGGGATCGTTCAGAGGGCACGTGCTGCCGGGAAGCCTCTTCCTGCTAGTAGGGGCATGGCATGTCTGGGCTGCTCTGGTCAGGTACGTATCGGATCCGCGGTCGTTTCGGGTTCGGGCGTGGAATGGGGTAAGCGGGTTTGGAGGGAAGTTGTGGCACCTGGAGTTGTATGTGGTGGCCATTGGCGCGTTTATTGATATGTGCATAGAGTTCTTCTATTCACCGCATCTGAAGATCTTTGTCGGGTCTGAGATGATCTTGAACCCGGCCCACATGAACGATTTTGAGCATGCTGGGATGCTGCTGATGTTCTTTCTCTATGGTCTCATGGCGCTTCTGTCAGAGAAAACCAAGTGAGTACTTTATACTTTTGTATTTTTCTAATTTTTACTCTCTTTACAAGTTGGTTTTATCGTTTTAATTTTTTTTTTTTTTGAATTAATGGGTGCCTTCATATTGAAATAATGGAGTTTTGAGTCATATTCCAACAAGGCAACAACTCTTTGTTAGTTGGTTTTACACGTCAGTCGTAATAGGAAATTTTTTATGTGAACAAGGGGAAAAAAATACTGCTATCATAATTGTGGTTTCTAAAGTAGGGACAATAATCTACACATTTACTGACAACAAAAAAAGAAAAGAAAAGAAGAGGTGAAGTTTGGGAGTATTCATTCATGTAATTAGAATTTAGGTTTGGGTTTATGTGGTTAAACACGAATGTAGGGGAGACTTGTTTTCATTAATAGATTTTTTATTGGGATGTGTGTGCAAATAAGTGATAGGATTGTTGCATCAATGATACTTCTAGAAGTCCGGGTGTGGACCCAAAGAGCATTGAAAAGAATCGCCTACCATTTCTGAACATAGATACCCCTTTTGAACATCGGTAACTGATAAAACGATGATGGCCCTTTTTACTATGGACCCCTCTAATTTTGTAGCATTTTTTTTTTCCTCATATAATTGTGTCCAATCGAGTAAAAAGTCGCTGTTCAGTGGGTCCGGTATATATCTTATTCACTGTTTAAATAGTTGCAGATATAGTTATTATAGTGTCAAAGAAAATCCAGACTGTGGGGCTAGACTAGAATTAAATGTTGTAATTCATGCTGGATTAGTCCAGATTCTGTGTTCTGCTACCATGGTACCATCCGTGTCACTTGTACAGGAAAAGTGGTAGGGAGGCTTAACAGAAAATTTTGAGACTCATGTTGATGTTGCCATTTTGGCTTTTGGTTACATTTAACCGTTAATCCATCCAATAGCATCAGTGATGATTTGTTCAACTTTTATGTCCATGATTTTTATGGCGCCTATTTCGAAATTTGAAATTCAATTAGTTTAGATGTAAGGAATGAGGCTCTTAATATCTTTTCCATTTTGCGGAATCTTTTTACTAATTAAAAAGCAGAATAATTGGTTTTTACTAGAGTTACTCTTAGTTTGATGTAATTAGTAATCTTTAACAAAAACCTCATTTTCATCAAGCTTTTTAATTGCAGAGTAAAGTCATAGACGTATATATATATACTTCTACTTTACAAATTCTAATTAAGTAGTTTAAAGAACTTACTATAAATATAATGAAACCCCTTTTTTTTTAGAAAGTTTGATAAAAATCAGAAATTATAAGACCAATGCAGCTGATGGGATTATCTAATCATATTTCTTGTCTCCAGGTTTTTGCCACTCTCAGAGGGAACACTATGCCTGGTCGGAGCTGCGGCATTCACATCAGAGTACCTCCTCTTCTACTTCCACTCAACCGCACACACAGGTCTCGAAGGATACTACCATCTCCTCCTCGTAATTTTGGTAGGCCTCTGTGTACTCACTTCTGTAGCGGGTGCGCTTTTCCCCTCATCATTTCCTGTTGATCTTGCAAACGGCATATCAATAACCCTCCAGGGCCTCTGGTTTTACCAAACCGCGTTCACTCTATACGGATCAATGATGCCGACTGGGTGCAAGTTGGAGGACAATATGATAGAGTGCCGTGATAAGGAGACCCAGCTAAGGGGCGAGTTCCTGGCGAACTTCCAGTTCTTCGGGCTCATTGTGTTGACATTTTTGTTTACGATTGTGTGCTATGCTGTTGCTGCACTTAAGTACGGGCATGAGGACCTGAGGATGATTCATGCTTCTGATTTTGATGCGGTTTGTGGAGTTGAGGATGAGGATAGAAATGGCGGTACAATTGAATCTTGTTAGGATCACGCGGTACGTACATCTTTCTTTCTTGTTAAAAATTAAGGGATAATGATTAAGAGAATTTTTTTTTTCTTTTTCGGGGATTTCATATCCAGATAATTTTTGATGTAAATCTCTTATACCTGGTGAAGTGTTTATTGATCTTGTACAATTCCAAGCGTGTAATGTTTCCTTCTTGATGAAAGAATAATCAAGGCAAAAAGTTTTCGTTATATGAGGTGAGTACTGAAATACTTGTTGTTGTTGTTTGTCTTTTTTTTTTTTTTGGTTTATTGATTAATGGGTGTGAATGCAGGATATATTTGTCAATTTTAATGATTATACGTCGAGAAATGAGGTTCTACGAAACACAAAAAAGTTGGTCACTCAAGTTTGATTTGTTACTTTTTAGTCACTCAACTTTGTCATTTGTTATAATCAAGTCACTCTATATTTTTCTGTTCAAAATCTTAACGGAATATGCTTATTCCGTTAGTATTTTGAATGGAATATGCTCATTCCTTTAGTATTTTGAACATAATGAGTATATTCCGTTAATATTTTGGATGGAATGAGAATATTCCATTAAGATTTTGAACGGAAAAATATAGAGTGACTTGGTTGAAACAAATAAAAAAGTTGAGTGACTAAAAATGGACAAATCAAATTTGAGTAACCAATTCGTGACAAATAACAAAATTTAGTGACCTACAACGAAATTTACCCTAAATATAGCTTCATATTTTTTTGTGCGTAATATTTGTTAATTTTATTCATTTAGGCACAAACATATTGACATTGTGCTTATTATTATCGACAATATATCTATTAGTTTTAGTGATTATATGATCAAAATGAGGCAACAATTTATAAAAAGCTTTAATAAACACACCCCAACTCGTTAAAAGCATTCCGACTGATTTATGTGCGTAATATTTGAAGAAACTTTTATTTTAGCGCTAGAAATTCAAAAAATTGTAATTGATAATATCTGTAGTTAGTGTGTGTATGTATATGTATATTTATATATGTCGATTTTGGTGAATGTATGACTTAAATGTTGCCTCAATTCATTAAAAACATGAATAAGAGCGCAAAAAATGTTGTAAATCTATTTCAACATAATTCGTTTAGTGCGTAATGTTTAATCTATTTATTTATTTTTAAGGTTAAACAAGTTCACAACCAAGTTGTGATGGGATTTAGGGTATATATATATGCTAATTTTCATAATTTTGTGACAAAAAATGGGGCCCCAATTAAATAAGAATGTAGGAAACACATACAACTGTTGTAAATGCTAAAATGCATTGCATTAGATTATTGTAATTGATATTTGAAAGAATCTATTTTATTTAGTGCAAAAATCTAAGAATGTTGTAAATGAATATATTTTGTCTATTTAGTTTTGATGGTTTTGATTTGAAATGTGATCGTAATTCATTAAAAATTGTGAATAGAAGCACAAAACACGCTCTAGATGCAATACAACGAAATTTTTTCTCGTAATATTTGATGTATCTATTTATTTTTGCTTATAAATTGTTATAACCCATAATTTTACAATGAATTAATTAGTGATTAAAAATTTAATTAGAAATAATTAACTAAAAGTGGATTTACGAATGAGTAAAATTTTAAACTTTATAGACGGTAAGTAAATCTAAGCGTACAAGCATCAATAATTAAACAAGAATTATTAATGACTCAAACATAGCAAATTAAAAGCTTAATTTGTAGAACAAAGAAACTTCAAATTTATATAGAAGTTAAAACACATTTGGTTAATTAAATCAAAACAAGCCAACAGAAAACTCAAACGTAATTATAATTAGAAGTTTCTAATTTAAGGAAATAAATATTTAACAGTTAGCATAGAATGAATTTTTTTCCTAATTAAAATTTTAATAAATAAAAACCAAATTAGATTCTCAAAAGATTTGAAACCTTAAATTTCAAAGGGGATTGAATTTTACGAAAACAATTTGGTTAAAAGAAATAAATAAACCGACCCGTCGCACGAAGGACCACGGGATCCTACCCTCACCCTCTTTCCCTTTCCTATGGCTCCCCTCCCCCACTCCATTTCCTTTCTTTTCTTATTGGAGAAGGAAACAAAATCACAGAAATTTTTATTAATAGGAATATAAATAAAAAAAATATCGGTAATGAGGAAACATTTGACGGAAATTCGAGAAACGTGATAGTCATAGGACGTTATGGACCATCACGGCTAGGTTAGTGAGAACGGCTTATCATTAACGGAACGCAATTAAACAGCAGAGGCCGTTTTGATCTATCACGGCCTGGACAGTGAAAAAAAATATATAAGCGATGTATATATTTATTGTGTCCTTAGAGGAGTTTTAAAAAAAAAAAAATCTTTTCTATTAATTAAACACTCGTTGCAT
The DNA here is from genome assembly GCA_025461045.1 of Carex parvula. Lineage (NCBI taxonomy): Eukaryota > Viridiplantae > Streptophyta > Magnoliopsida > Poales > Cyperaceae > Carex > Carex parvula. The sequence continues at coordinate 819,637 of JAJGRW010001083.1, read as the reverse complement.
GGGCAATCACCCATCAACCTTTAAAAAAAAGACAATATAATTAGAAATAAGACGTCAATTCATCAAAAACATTAATAGGTGCACACAACTTGTTGAAATGTATTTATAAACATTTTCGTACGCTAATATTTTATTTATAATTTTGCTTTAGCTAAAAAAATTAGAGTAACTTTTGTTGGAGGTCACTAAACTTTGTCACGAATTAGTCACTCAAGTTAGATTTCTATAGTCATTGAACTTTTCATATATGTCAATAAAGTCACTATCTAACATTTTCATTCAAAAATTAACGGAATATAACTTTTTCGTTAGTATTTTGGATAGAATGAGCATATTTTGTTAGCATTTTGAACGTAATAAGCATATTCTATTAATTTTTTTAATGGAAAAGTTAGAGAATGACTTGATTGGAACAATTGAAAAGTTCAGTGACTATAGAGAGACAAATCAAATTTGAATGACCAATTCATAACAAAAAAACAAAGTTTAGTGACCTCCAACAAAATTTACCCAAAAAATTAGGATCATGTTTTTGATGATATTTAGAATATGAGTGTAAGTTTCGATAATTATATGATCTTAAATGAGGTTCCAATTTATTAAAAATATGAATTGACAGCCAACTTGCTTTAAAATTATTCTAGCAAATTTTTGTACGTATTATTTGACAAATAATTGTAGCACCTGATATCATATTAAAGAATATACTTGTAATTAATCATACAGCTACTTCGGACAGGTGACTCAGATTAATTTTTAACTTTAGTAATTCAAATATTTGTTTGTAGATAAAAAGTTTGATCATGATATATTTTTTGTTTTTAATTTACTAGTAGGAATTTTATACAGCAGTATTTCGGTTTCTTTGAAATTTATTTACCACAACTTAATTAACAAAACATGAAAAAAATTGAACAAAAATGTAGCAATGTTATTGCTGGGCTTCTTTTAGAGAAAAAAATGACACAAAAATAAAGATGGGCCTTAAAAGAAATTGTTTGCATTATTACGGGCTTCCTTCCGAACTTTTTATAACTTGAATAGATAGAACACCTAAAAACCCGATAAATTTATACATATTATTTAAAGATGACTTTTTAAATTACTAAAAATAAAAGAAAACTGAAAGATGGCCGCACTGTATTTTCCTTTCTTGTAGAAAAAATCGAGCTGCGGCCCAATCAGGCCTTCTATTTTTGGGTTTGTCTCGGGCTCTGTATATTGAGAAACGGGCCTGACCTTTGGGCCTGTCTAACATATTACAGGCGCCATCCGATGTTTCTGGTGACCTTCGCGTGAAATGAAATCCATGCAGTTGCCAGCTGCGGGAAGAGGTTGCTTAAAGATTCGTGTCAATTTATAATGAACGATCTTGATTTAACTTTAAATTTTGAATTATTTTTGAAGATCTGAATTGAATTTGGAGGGAGGGTTGTTGCGAGTGCATATCCTCTGAAATATCTCCAATTTTTAGGTGACCGACGTGTCCAGTGCCTATTCGGGGATGGAGCAGGGCCAGTATTATTTTTGCTTTGAGATTCGTGCAGAACTTATTTGAACGGTTGAGATTTTCCAGAAAATAACATCAAAGTTTGAGATATCTCAGAGGATGGGAATTCGGTTGTTGCGGAGGGAATCATCACGCTGGATTCATGATACAAAAGATTCGTCTACGTCAGGTGGAGGGGAATGTTTGTCTTTTGCGCAACTACTGTCAGTTTGAATTTCCAATTTTTCATTTTTTTTTTATTTGCCTTTGGTTTCATTTTGACGGAATGTTAAATTGTGTTCACAGGGCAAATGAGTTGAGTTTGAGCGAGTTAATTTCAACTTGTGTTCAGCTTCTTTAGTTAATGAGCAAGTCAACTTGAGTTGCGATGATAATAACGAGCTGTAAAGTTAACTCGAGTTTAGCTCATTACCAACTCAAGTTGGTTCACAACTCGTTTATAACTCGTTTGATCAGTTAATTTTCTTAGTTATAGTTATATACTAGTAAGAAAAAATTATTTAAACATAAACAATTCAAATGACTTAGTAAGAGTTTATCTAAACACAAATAATTCAAACATAATTAACAAGACAACTAACAAAACAAACAATCTAAACAGCAGCTTAGGAGTCATTTAGAAGGGCATGTGATTTATTGTGACAAATTTTGTGTAACTCGAGTTGTTAATGAGCGAGTTGGGATATGTTAAAACTCAGCTCATTTATTAAACGAGTCAGTCAACTCAAGTTGGAACTGACTCAAATTGTAAATGAACGAATTAAAGCGACAAGTTAGTGAGCTAATTATGAGCGAGTTGTGAGTTTGAGCGATTTTGTACAATCCTAGGGCCCATGTGTCAGGGCAACCATTTTCTCAGACGACACCAGACTTAAATTAAAGGAGCGACCTTAATTTGTGGGGACACATGTCATGTTAGTTAACGGCGTCAGTACAACCAAATTTCGGGTTTGAATGTTTTGAAATCCTCAATGCGTGTCCAATACAGTACAACTTTTCTGGCAATCTCATTCTTCCAGTCATGTGCACCTCGTGTGAGAGTGAAGATTTGTTGCTAGTAATAATGTAATATCGATATTTTCAATAGATTTAGAGTGTCTTTTATGTTTCATTCTAAAATTTATCAAATTGACTTTAAAATAATGCATTTAAATTATTGAAATTGATATACTTTACCTTATTTCTACTCTATGTTTTCTTTTTCTTTGTTACAAAGAGGTGTTGGTCCCTAAGTCATCTAGAGGGGGGTGAATATGGGTCTTTTTAAATTTTAACTCTAAGTAAATATATTTAACGTGTGCGTAAGTTATTCTTGACGGAAACAAAAAAACTTAAACTAAGCAAGTGTGCATAAAATAAATAGAAGAGTTAAGAGACACTTGACACGAGAGTTGTTTACGGAGTTCGGTACTAACGCCTACGTCTCCGGGGCTTTCACGACCTTTCTTGATGGCGCGTCTTTCTTTACCCAATGAGAAAGGAGTACAAGGTGGAACCGGTGAGCCCTTACAAATCTTGGGAAGTCAGATGGCCCGAGCACATAATTGACTCTTGAGCACTAAAGGCTCTAGTGTTTGAAACAAACAAGAGATCTCACATAAATCACTCTAATTCTTACACAAGATTGAGTTTGGTGGAGTATGTTTGAGATTGTTGTAAGGATATTGAAGTTTGATGCACAAGCAACAATGAAGAATTATAGATCTGAAAAGAATACAAAATATTACAAATGGAGACGGCTAAATTGTTATCTCAAACCTAGATTTTGCTTCTATTTATAGAGAGAGAAACAAAACTTGGTAACTGGCATCAACCGTTGCAACGGTTAGTCCCAATTAATAGGTTTGGCTGCGCTGAAAACCCTAACGCTTGTTAAACGTTACAATGGTTGCTACAACAGAACTCTCTGAAAGTTTTGGGGTCCGAAAATGATTTATTCTGTTACAACGTTTGATTAAGAGTTGTAACGAAATAAATCGATTATTCTGTGTAATTTCGGATATGACTTATTCCGTTGCAACAATTCCTTAACTGTTGTAACAGATTATGTAAATTACCTCAATCTCAAGCATACTTTACTAATTTCACAGATTTCTATTAAACTAAGTCTTCTTAGTCCATTCCTTGGTTCATTGTACCACATCCTTGATATGTATAGCATTTGTACATGCATCCTTGATGTTTATTGAAACTTTATATATTTATGAACCTGCATAATATCTCAAGAAAAGAAACTGTAAAATTCAACAAATATATATTTTGCAAATATAGTCAAACAGACTAAGTAGATTATTGCATAGTCCAACAAGAGGATGAATGACATGTTTGAGATTAAATAATGAAGATATCACAAATGAAGATATCATAAATAAATAATATTATTAGAATTATATCTGTGATTCTGATATAATGAAGATATCATAAATAAATAATTTACTTTTTCATAACGCATTTAAATATTTAAAATTACTAAAGGTTTAGAAAAAAAAACAATTCTAATAATAATTCAAGAATAATTTCTAGCATTCGGGATCATTTTAGTGAATTTAGAAATTCATCTAACTTGTTCATTCATTTGAAAAGATGTTGATAACGAATAACGAATAATTTATAATTTTTTTTCGAATTTTGTCACTATGCACACAATAAAATGTAAAATTTTTAAAGAATATTTGTATGGAAATATTGTAGAGTAACTTTAAAATGTTGTAAGCTATAAAGCATAATGTTGTAAGCTACTAATATAGATTTAAAATATGAGTATTTATGCACAAAACGGTAGATATAAGGTATAATTAGAAAGCTTGGATATTAATTTTTTTTTAGTAAGTGTTGAAAGTTAAGCCGACATTTTTATTAATATCCAAAGTTTAATACAAATTATTAATTATACCCAGAACTCAACTCAATATCGATATATACCCAAGCCGGCCATTTTCTGGCCGGCTATGTTCCCTTCCCTAAGCCGGCCATTTTATGGCCGGCTATGTACCTTTTTTTTTTTTTTTTTTTTTTTTTTTTTTTTAGAGAGACACTATGAAGATCAAAATATTGAAATCTAACTCTGAAAATTTGAAATTTTTATTTAAATTATTTGTTATATTACTTCTTTGATGTATAATTAGCATATTTATACTAAAATACAATAGATTAATTGAAATTATGTTGAATAACACTAAATTATGTTAAATTACGTTAAATTACATTAAATTACGTTAAAATACGGTAAATTACGCTAAAATACGATATGAATAGGGACGATATCTTCACTAAAAAGGAGAAAAACAACGATGAAACTTCAAACGGTCATAAAACGGCGCTCAAGTGTCCGATTTCAGCAAATGACCATTTTTCGGAAAGCTTGCGAAAATACGCATGCGTCTGTGCCAGCTATGCTGGATTTCGAAATTCAGAATCGCCAAAAACAAAGAGAAGAGCCTCAAAACTTGAGTTGAAGTTTTCGATTAAGATTTTCATTTCTATCATTCAATCCAAGTAGCTCAGTAAATTAGTTACATAATGAACTTGCAGATTACCAAATTTTACTATTTTTGGAATTTTTTTACTATTTTTTATGATTCATGAAAGATGAGCAAAATCAGTCTACTATAGCGTAATTTTGTGTAGTTTAGTGTGTTTTTTACTGTATTTCAGCATAATTAGCGAAGTTATTATAATTTAACGTAATTTAGTATAATTGAACATAATTTTGTAATATAGTGTAATTCAACATAATTTCAAGTATTCTAGCGTATTTTAGTATAAATATGCTAATTATACATCAAAAGAAGTAGAGGAGGGATCAAGTTACAACAACTATTTTTTTCATTTTCAAAGTCCAAATCGTCGATCCAAACCGTTCAACATGATTATCTAAATAAAATGTGCTTGCAGATCAAATTTTACATTTTTTTGAATTTTTTTACTATTTATTAAGATGGGTACAAAATTCAATGGTCTGAATATGACTATTTTTTGTAAAATACTTAATAAATAGTAAACAAATTCAAAAAAATGTAAAATTTGATCTGCAAGCACAGTTTATTGTGAAAATCATGTTGAACGGTTTGGATCGACGATTTGGACTTTGAAAATAAAAAAAATAATTGTTGTAATTTGATCCCTCCTCAAAGAAGTAATATAACAAATAATTTAAACAAAAATTTCAAATTTTCAGAGTTAGATTTCAATATTTTGATCTTCATAGTGTCTCTCTATAAAAAAAAAAGAAAAAAAAAGAAAAAAAAAAGAAAAGAAAAGGTACATAGCCGGCCATAAAATGGCCGGCTTAGGGAAGGGAACATAGCCGGCCAGAAAATGGCCGGCTTGGGTATATATCGATATTGAGTTGAGTTCTGGGTATAATTAATAATTTGTATTAAACTTTGGATATTAATAAAAATGTCGGAAAGTTAAGTCACTTAATTATTTAATATGTACAATAATTTTCATTCAGATTTCAAACATGCGATCTCTTACACGAAAAATATTGTTTTTGTCACAATCAGTAAATTGAAACGTATATTAGTTATGTATGAGTTGATCGGAGCAAACTAGATAGTTAAAGGGACAATTTTAACCAAAAGAAAATATTAATTTAGGAACTAATTTTAATCAATAATGATTGTTTAGGAGACAAAAATAACATACTTTTAATTAATAAAAAAAATGGTAACTATCAAATATAAAATATCTCGCTCTGTTTAAAGTATTAAATAAATAAATCATGACGAGATTTTAAATACTGTTTGTAACAATGTAAATCTACCAAAAGTTCGTAATAGGAGAAACAAGAAATGGTGTGAGAAATCTTCATATATATTTTTTCCTATATGGAATGCTTTTAATTATCAAGCAAGCATGTGGAGGGGTCAGATTAGATTACCTATAATTGCTATTATTATACATTTAGACCTCCCAATTGACAGAGAAGTGAAGCGAAAACAAAATTATGATGGTGATTGCTATAGCTAGCACCAACCTTGGTGTAGCAACTCAAGATTTATTGATTAATTAATGGGGAGAGTATATAATTTTTGGAAATTAAAAAACCTATTTATGAGTAACCAAATTGATAGTTTATTTTTCAAAACTAGTAAGGATTGAATATATGGTTTGATCAGTAGCCTCTACCAAGCTCCAAGCTGTCAAAAAAAAAAATCTATGGTTGGATCAACTCCCACATAAACAAAATTAATATTTTAGTGCACTCTTTGTCACGTCTTTACACAAATGACAACACACAAAAAATCGAGGAGTGGTGACCGGTCACCTCTCATGGACCGAATTTTCAAAATTCAGGCTCCTCTTCCTTCTTTTTTGTTTCAAAAATCAATACGGGAGGTGACTAAACCATTGATTTAGTCACCTCTGGACTGCATTTTCATAATCCGATCCTCCTCTTTCCTTCTTCCTTTCAAAATTCGTTCCAGGGTGATCGAGTCAATAGTTTAATTACTCTTATTTCATGAGATGTGTTGCTAGTGGTGTGGATGTATGACTAAGGGATAATCGAATTATTGATTCGGTCCATCATATCCTGTACCCAAATCAGTGGTTTAGTCATTGCTATTTTTGAAAAAAAAAAGCCATGAATTTGTTTCCTGATGAATCAATTTTTAAATTTCTAATAAAAAAATTAGAGGATAGACGTACATATTATAATTTTCATACAATATTAATGTATAAGTAGATATACGAATTAATACAGTAACACAACATTAAATAGTATCACAATAATTAAGTTAAAAGTATGATAACATAACTCGGTGTATACTATATGAGCGGGGTTAAAATTCATCATTAGTTTTGTACTTCAATCATATTTGATATTCTTATCTTTGTTTTTAAAGTCCGAACAATCGATCTAAACATTCAACACGGTTTTCATATTAAAGTGTGCTTGAATACCAAATTTTATATTATTTTTGGATTTATTTTTTATTTAGATAGATACAACATCGCTATCGCTGTTTTCACATGATCGATTCTTTTAAAAACATTCTTGCTAGAATTAAACTTGCATTCCTCCGTAGAGAGGCGATGCCAATCACCATCCATATTAGGCTTATGGTTCACTATACATTGTTTATTTGACTACTATTAAAAATGCACAATTGTCTATTCAATTTCTTTAGTCAAATAAAAAATTTAGAGAGTGGGGACTTGGCTAAGTATAATAATATTAAAAAAGAAAGACCATGCTTGGTAGTTATTTTATTGTAGCGTACTTAAAAAAGTTATTTTATAATATTTATTAACAAGTTCATTGTTTATAGTTATAAAGAAGTAATTTTTAATCATTAAAGGTTGCATCCTCACACACGATTTGTTAATTTCGTTAATCATTTCCCAAAAATTAGTTTATTCAATTAGAAGTAATTGTTAATCATTTGATAGTTGAAGCGTCGTAGTTAATATCTTATAATGCTCTTACCAAGAGGCCAAACTAAATTTTAACAATTCATCATAAATTAATAAGATAAGATAATCTATTCTTTTTTGTTTAGTTTTTACTTTTTAGCGATCTAATTACATGTAGTAATAGATAGGGGTGAAAACAGTATGGATAATATCTGATCTGTATTCGATCAGTATTCGAAAAATCAGATGTGAATATCCGATATCCGAATATTCGTGTGGATATGAATACTGATATGGTTTTATGTTTCAATTATCCGTATCCGAATAGTAGATATATATCATATATTTTAATATATATTACGAACAAATATTGTTATTCACCATTAAAATTAGATAAATATTATGAACTTTGGTATTTTTTAATATTATTTTAATAAATATCCGATCCGATCCGATCCGATCCGTATTTGTATCTGTATCTGTATCCAGCTGATTTCTGATCCATATATGAATCCGAAAAATTAAAAAGAAATATGAATATGGTTTTACCACTACCCGCTCCGTATTCGCTCCGTTTTCACTCCTAGTAATAAATCATTAAAACTAATGATGTAACCCAATAGATTGTAACAATTAGTAAAGGGACACAATTAATAAAAAAAACTAAAGAAGCTATGGGTACTTGATTGAACAACATGGAGATTTCTTTTCCAAGAAAAAAAATGAAAATAGTACAATGGATTATTAAAATTTGAGGTGGACTACGTTGCTTTGTAATGTAAAACTCTTGTTTTATTTTCTATTCATATTTTATGTCAAAGTCCAAATAGTCGATCTGAACCGTTCAACATGATTTTCATATTAAATGCACTTGGAGACCAAATTTTACATTTTTTTTTAAACTTTTTACTATTTTTTAGAATATTTAAAAACCACTGTTTTCTTATTATCTACAAATTTTCTAAAATATTTATGATTTTAGTCCATTCCGGGTCTACCTGTTTTTAAAGGTCCTTTTTAGATCTACAGTAGTAGACAAGAACCAAACAGAATTAGCATAGCGTTATTATTATAGTATGACTGGAATAAGATAATCATCTTTTTTCCTTTTTTGTTACCTCCTTTTCTGCTTTCCCTTTTCTTAAAGAGAACAAAAATAGAAAAAAAAATTATAATAATTAATGTAGTGTGTACAATGAAAAATTATTCTGAAATGCCCCTTCAATCCAAGATATATACATCTCCAAGCTCTTGAGAGAGAGAGAAGAGGAAAAAAATAAAAAAATCAAAACCTCCTGAGTGTTGGAAGGAGCAATCAATTCTCTTTTATTTTCTTCAAAATAATTTTGTAGGTTTATAGAGATAGGAATCTAGATCTACATGACACAAAATTGGATCCCTTGTACTTGAAGGCTGAAGCTGGAAAGAGACCCACACTTCCACCACCGCCCCATTTCATGATACACATTCCCTCTTTAGTAATTAATTTATCCTTTCAAGTCAAGCCACATTACCTCTCTCTCCTTCTTCCTCTCTATAAATTCAAAGTCTGCTCATAAAGCTTAATTTCATCTTATATATTATAAAGAGAGAGAGAGTGAGAGAGAGAGATGAAGACTTGGGCAATGTACTTAATGCTTCTATTGTTGGTGATTTCGAAGATCAGAGGCGAAAGCTATGGCAGCAATGTGGAAGCATGCGAGGGAGGAGAAGGGATAGAAGAAATAGGAGAGAAATGGTGGGTTGAGGAAGAAGAAGAAGAAGAAGAAATCGGCATTGAAATGTGGGGGGCTGATGTGTCAGGAAAGGTTTCGGTCAATGTCGACAGCTTCGGCGCGGTCGGGGACGGCATAGCTGATGATACACAGGTTGGTACTCGGTACAGTAATAATTATTTTTATTGGGTCCTTCTTGCATATTAACAGTAACGTTAGTTTGCATGTGATATTTTTCTTCTTATTTTTAGATAATCAAATTCATATATAAGGCTTATATGCAGACTATTTAAGTCACTTTTCTTCATTTATTCCTTTCTAATAATAAACAAAATGGTAAACAGTGAGCTATATATATATATATATATATAGAGTAGAACTAGGGTGCTCCTAAGCTCACCAAGCCCTTCGTGAGCGCGACTCTAAAACCTATCGAATTGACTTCAAACGACATTTTCAAACCGTTATGTTCAATCTATATTAAAATGTGCTTGGAGACCAAATTTTATATTTTTTGAAATTTTTTTACTATTTATTAAGATGGTTTGAAAATCGCTGTTTTTATTAAAATTCTGCACCATTGGAAAACAACGATTTTCAACCATCTTAATAAATAGTAAAAAAATTTCAAAAAATGTAAAATTTGGTCTCCAAGCACATTTTAATATAGATTGAACATCTAACGGTTTGAAAATGTCGTTTGAAGTCAATTTGATAGGTTTTAGAGTCGCGCTCACGGAAGGGCTTGGTGAGCTTAGGAGCACCCTAGTTCTACTCTATATATATATATATAATTAGGAAATGTGATATTATTCTACCATTATAGAATAATTAGCCTATATGCACGAATCTTAATTTTTTAAAAGTAGGTCAAAAAGGAAACATTATATATGATTAGGCCTCACTAATCAGGAGAAAGGCTTGGGTCCAATGCCCATCGGACTAAAATTTGGGTCCGATGGGCTTGGGACCGTCCGATTCACGTTAAAATTCGTGCGCACGAATTTTAAAGCAGATGTGAAAGTTGTGGGCGCGAATCCGAAAGCAGATGGACGGTGAGCGAACCTGTCAAACTAACTTTGGTCCGATGCCCATCGGACCCAAATTTCTCCCGCTAATCAGATAAGTGGTAACGCTTCGGCAATTGTTTTTTTTTTCTTAAGAAGCCGAAAAGAACGATCCACGTGATTTTCTCATAAAAAAGAGATTGGAAGAATGATAGCTCTTCCAACCGGAATAAGTAGATCTTATGTGGCATAACACCTTTAGTAATTCAAATTTTTTGTTTATATCAAATTTTGTGATCTCCATTATGTTTTGTTTGATGATCATTTACGAGGTGGGGTTACAATCAATTATTTTTTTAATGCCATATGATTTGAATATTAGAACACAAACAACATATATACCATTTTAATATTAAATCCAGATTCCACCACAATTACATATATTTTTTACGGTCCAATTCACAAAAAAATGAAGATAGTTGATAAAAACATATCTAATATTAGACTTTTTATTATTAAAAATAAGACGAACATTCTGAAAAAATTATCACAAATTGATATAACCTTAAAGAAATATACACATTTAAAATGCAAAATATCAATCCGCCATGAGAATGTTTTCATTTTGGCAAAATCTTTTTTTTTCTTATTTATGACTAAAACTGTATTACTTTCCGTGCTACGGAAAAACAATTAACTAAATATCAGCTTTAACATGAAAAGCCATACAAACTAAGCCGCAGACGATTCCAACGGACGCTGCCAAAGCCCTATGGCCAATGACGAACCGAATTCGCATCCTCTGAGATATCTCAAACTTTAGTGTTTTCCTGGAAAATATCAACCGTTCAAATACGTTATGCGCGAATCTCAAAGCACAAATAATACTGGTCCCTGCACTATCATCGAATAGACACCGTACACGTCGGTCACGCAAAAGTTGAGATATCTCATAGGATAGGCACTAAAAGACAATAGCTTCTTTAAAAAAAACCCGTAGGACAGTAGGAGTAGGGGTGACAACGAGCTGGGTCTAGCTTGAACTCATCACGAGCTGGCTCGTCCGAGTCACGAGCGAGCTGACTTTAGGATCCGAATGAAATCAAAGCTTGAAATCATCACGAGCTGGACCGAGCTAGCTTGCGAGCTGTCTTGCTGGATTTGGCTAGATCTTATTTTAAGAAGAAAATAAAATTTACAAACATTTTTGACCAAGCTAGACCGAATTGTTTTTACAAATTTTACAAATAAGTTTTAAAAATAATTATTAAGTTTCAATATATAGTATAAAATGCACACAAATTCATACAAATTCACAAATTGATGTGGAGCCGAGCTAGCTTGCGAACTGGCGAACGAGTTAGTGGCGAGTGAGCTAGGTCCCAGCTCAGTTTAGTAACGAACGAGTCACGATCGAGCCACGAGTAGGGGCTTCTTTAATGCTTCAACCAATGAAGCTGTCGTATACCCCCACTATGATCAGCGTTGCAAGAGACTGTATGGACACAAATTAGAAAGGAATCAAACCATTCCAATTAAGGTAGGCATTGACTCTTTTGGTTGTGGGCTGGCCAATGGGCATGCATTTCTGAAGGGGTGCAGAACTTATCCGAAGCCATTTGGACCATCTTCGTCCAAAGAGGTGCGGACACCCCATGATTTAGATTGTTGCTAATTAATTTTAACCGTGATTTGATTATCATTTAATGAGATAATAAATTCCTTCCATTTTTACGAAATGTTGTAAATCCATGGTACAGCAATACAGCATGTTACTTAAAATTTCTGTTATCCTAAAAATGGAGGTCTCCATTGTTCTATTTGTCATATACTATATTTCAAATGGAAGCAATTGTGCAATTGTTTCGTCAAAAATTCAAAATAAAAAATAATAATTAAATATTAACTATTAAGTAAATAACAGTTTAGTTTCACGAATTAATAAATTTTCTATATGATAATAATCTATTATAGATAAATTTAATTATGAATACTAATAATTATGAATTACGAATATTGTGAAACAATCTATTGTTCCTATTATTGATATCATTGTAAAAAACGCACTTAAAATAGATACAATAGTTTAATTTTTTCCACAATCTCGTAATTCATAATTATTAGTATAAACAAATAGATTTATTTACAATAGAAGAAATTTATAAGATCATATGGAAAATTCATTAATTTAACGAAACTAAAATTGTTATTCACTTATATTATTATGTCATTTTGAATTTTACAGTTCGGACCGAACCAATTGATTCCATCCTGTTAGTATGAAAATAATGAAATACAACATTTGATAAGATAATGCAGGCCTCCATTTTTAGGGTAATGGAGATTTTAAGTACATATTGCAGTTGGATTTACAATGCAAAGAAAAGACTTTACTCCAATACAAAGCAACTAATTTACGGTTTGATTGATTATCATCCTGCGGTGCTTATCACTCTTTGGACAAGAGATGGTCCAAATGACTTCGGACAAATTCCGCACCCTTTCTGAAGTTGATAATTTGTAGGCTTTTTTGGATGCGTGGCAAAAAGCATGCTCTCTGGAAAATGCAGTATTTCTCGTACCAGAAGGGCGCAGATACAAAATCAATGCCACCAGGTTTAAGGGTCCCTGCCAAGACAAGCTAACAATTGAGGTGAATCTAAATGTTCTATTTTAGTACTGTTTACATTTTCTTATCCTTCTCAACCATAAAAAAAAAAACAAAAAAAGATTATAAATTATAGTTAACTTGATCCTTTTATTCATGGACTCTTGATCTTTTGCAAAATGATTTAACAAAATTCATAAAAGTTTACATGGATGCATGCAGAAGAACGAGATCAATGTTTCAGATTTGTAGTTTGAATTAGTAAATTTGAAATATTAATGCAGAAGAGAGGTGCCAACTTGTGGTATCAAAAAGTCTGGTCACTAGAACCCTCCTCACCTAAATTTTGAAAAATTATACATGACTTTGAAATTTTTTTTTTAAATAGATAGAAGGAACAATAATAGCACCCGAAGAGCCGGCACTGTGGGACCCAAAGAGCCCAAGGAACTGGCTCACTTTCAACAAGCTGACAGGTGTCAGGTTTCAAGGCGGTGGTGTAATTGATGGTTCAGGGAGTAAATGGTGGGCTGCCTCTTGCAAGATCAACAAAACTAATGTAAATTTAGACACCCCCTTCTTTTCCTTTGTATTTTTTCCAATTTCCACTTGCTTTGGATTTGACAAAGTAAAAAAAAACCAAGTTTCTCAAAGAAGAGAGAAATATTACCACAGATATAGTGAAGTATCAGTCTGCTAACAATGCTGGTGCTTGTGCTATTAGCAAGATTGCAATATTTTTCTAGTTCTCCTATCAGAAATTCAGCATGAAACAGTAAAATGTGTGATAATTGGTCTCCTTTCTATCTGAATTATATATGTATTTTCTTTTACTCAAGTTGAGAACCTGAATTGAAGTTAATGAGCGCATATCTGGCAGACTTGTATTTGGTGTGGTTGGTCAAGGTTAGGTTTAGGTTACGATTACGATTACCAAAAAACAATTTTTTTATTATTTTGATTGATAAAGTTTATCCAGATATCAGTGTTTCTAGTGCCATTACACCTTAGACATGTGATCAGCTATTCCTTGGCAGTCATTTTAGTGGTGCAACTAGAAAATAAACAAGACTAATATCCAAAAGAAAAATAAAATAAAAGGGAAAATAAATTGGATCAGGGATTAGCCATAACCTGTCAAAGCATGATTGTGTATCATGAGCTAAGCAACTAATAATTTCTCTATATTCAGAGTTAAAAAATACCTAGTAGGATTATCTCTTTAATTAAACAAAGGGAGAAACAAAGAGTAGTAGGGCTCCTTGCTTTCATTGAGATTAATATTTTGAACACAAATGAACCAACTGTCCACTTAGTTTCCTTTTCATGCCTTTCCCTTCAGTAAGCTCTAGCAAAAAACCACACATTGTTTTCCATTTATACCCATGTTTTGATAATGATGTCTGACTCTGCATATTTATTTCTGTTCTTGCAGCCATGCAAAGGAGCTCCCACGGTAACTCTTTCACCCTTATAACACTTATTAAATCCAAAAATTGTCATCTCACCTAGTGGTATTATTCCTGTGCCAAGTATAACAATACTTGGTCAGAAACAAAGAAATATCATAATTAAAACAGGGGAAAAAAATGATGCAGGCTCTGACGATTGATCAATGCTCGGGAGTAAGAGTAAAGAAGCTGAATTTTCAATACTCGCAACAAATTCATTTTCAAATCTCTAGATCGGATTCAGTAAGAATTTCGGGTGTAAAAGTGACAGCTCCCGAAGATAGCCCCAATACAGATGGCATTCACATAACCGAGTCTACCAATGTTGCAATCCAGAATGTACATATTGGAACAGGTGAAATGAAAATACATAATTCATTACCAGTTTGTTCTGCAGCTTCTGATTAATTTTTCTACAAAATTTTATAGCAATTAAAATTGAAGATTTTTAATAGTTTATTGGAATGATATATTTCTCTAAAGGAATAATTTAGACATTTGATAACAAGTTTGTGCAAGGTAGTAATCGAGCAACTCAGATTGAGTTAAAATGAAAATAACCAGTAGCAACTTGTCAGATTTACTTAACTATAATGTGGGTTTTGTTGCAAGTATGCAATATCTTTATTTTTCTTCGAAAAACCAATTTTTGTAATCGCACAATAACATTTTTCATGTTGTATTTTGAGATTTAAGGCAGAGATCAAAGCTTAATCAAAAGATCAGTTGGTATTACACAAATTGCAGTTTGTACCTGAACACCTTAATTTTGATTTGATCATTTAAGAAAGGAAAATAATGTTGGACATACAGGGGATGATTGCATCTCCATCGTGAATGCGAGCTCCAATATCAAGATGAAAAACGTAAAATGTGGGCCTGGTCATGGAATCAGGTTTACAGTAATCTCCTCTTTTTTTCAGCTTTTATTTTTGCCCATGATAGCTCTGAACCTAAAACTGTTAAGAAGAAAAGTTTTATCAAGATATGCTTAGTAAAATTGATGCCATAATCATAATTAGTAGTACCTAGATATGATACCTGGGCATTTTGGTACCATTCTGGTGACATCTGGTACTTGTAGTTGATGCATGTGCTCAAACTCGCAATGGTTGGGCAATACACTACTACTCAAGTCCATATCATACTTGTACTATCTGCTTATTAACATAATATGTCAATTCTTGTATTCTCGATTTTTTTTTTTATTAGCATAGGGAGCCTAGGGAAGGATAATTCAATAGCTGTGGTAACTTCTATTGTCTTGGACACTGCAATAATCACGGGTACTAGTAATGGTCTGCGAATAAAGACTTGGCAGGTACTCAAAGTTTAAAATCAAGTCCTTAATGATAGAAGTTCAAATCGTGTGGTGTAATCTAAATGAAAGCCCTTCTAATTTTGGCTGCTTGACTTAATTTATACTAAATTAATTCGAAAGTGTAAAAATTTTCGCATGTAGACACATCACTCGTAAGGTAGATGAGTTTTAACAGTTCGGATACGTCGTTTGAAACCAATTCGATAGGTTTTAGAATTGAGTTCACAAAGGGGCTTGGTGAACTTAAGAACACCCTAGTTCTACTCGAATTTGAAATGTAAAATATACCTATTTTTTAGAAGGCAAACATGGAAATGTTCAAAATAATTGTTTGAGTTAAGTGGTAATAATTGATATATTGGTTTCTTTTTCCTTGATAGGGAGGTTCTGGATATTGTAGAGGTGTGCGATTTCAAAATGTGAAGATGATTGATGTCAAGAACCCAATAATAATTGACCAGTTTTATTGCGACTCTAAAACTCCTTGTAAGAATCAGGTATGGTGGTCCTCTCTATAATCTGAACATAATAAGTATGAGATAAGTTCAAGATAAAACCTACATTAGATTGACAAATGAGAAAACAAACTACACAATTTTCAGTTTACTTAATACTTCCAGAAAAAAAAAATGGCTGATAAAATTGTTTCCTAAAACATCTTCAAATGGAAAAAATCAGGAAAAAGTATACTATGTTAAAAACTTGTTACAGTGTAATGCAGAAAAAAATAAAAAATTACTATGTTGGGAAAGGAAGGTTCACTAGACCAAAATAAAAACAGGTATTATAGGGAAAGGTTGGCTACAGCAATTCTTTTAGTGCATTTCTCGTTGCAGAATAAAATAACCATTGAAAGACCTAACTTTCTTGAATTTTCTAAGACCAAATATGACACATCCAATTCACAGTAAATTGCTCTTCTGAATTTCTGAACTAAAAAAAAACAGACATCAGCGGTGAAGATAAGCGGGGTGATTTTCAAGAACATTTGTGGAACATCAAAAACACCAGAGGCAATGAAATTTGCTTGTAGTGACACAGTTCCTTGTAGTGGCATTGTACTAGACAACATCAACTTAGAAAGAGAAGATGGGATTGCTGAGACTTATTGTAACTGTGCAATGGGGATTGACTATGGGGTTGTGAAGCCTCCAGCAGACTGCCTTAAAAGTTCAGCATGTGGCGGTGGAGATAAGGTTGACGAAAATGAAGAGATTCTACATACTGAGTTGTAATTGTTTTTTGTTTTTTTTGTTTTTCTATGACCTAGATATACTGTATAGAAATTGGTATACAAAGGTTTGATTGATGAGTTTGCCCTAATATAAATGCAAAATGTTGTTCTGATATGAGTTGTTTTTACTTTCTCATTGGCTGCTTGAAATAATATGGTAGTTCATACAAGATTTCTTATTCCCTGGAAAGCCCTTAAGCATTGCATTGAGCATAGAACCAGGGAAGTTACATAGAACGAGATAAAAAGAATAACTTACAAGATATATACTAGCAGAAGCAGAAATACATAGGAAAAGACACTTAAAAAGCAGCAAGAGCTTTCGTGCAACCTGGAAAGCAGCAAGAGCTGGTAACTGCAATCTCCATTTTTTTTGCTGTCAGTGAAGGTAAACAGTCG
The DNA here is from genome assembly GCA_025461045.1 of Carex parvula. Lineage (NCBI taxonomy): Eukaryota > Viridiplantae > Streptophyta > Magnoliopsida > Poales > Cyperaceae > Carex > Carex parvula. The sequence continues at coordinate 802,029 of JAJGRW010001083.1, read as the reverse complement.
GCAATGCATTTACTTGCATACTTAACTTCCCCCAAACCTCTTCAATTACAATCAACATTCTCCTTTTCTACATGTCTTTGTATATTTCACTCGCAACAGGAAGAGATTTGTCTGTGGAAAAAAGAGCTTCCCGTGGTTATCAAAGAGACAAGTGGAGCTGACTGTTCTGGCAAAAAACAATTGGTGTAAGAGATGGACAAGGAGAAGCAGGTAGTGGCAGGAGATGAAATTGTACTGGTACTGAGGAGACGGTGAGGATAAGTGTGTTCAGGAATCTCTAAGGCCGAGGGCACATTTATTTGTCCAAACATGGCATGTAACAGTGACCACTCTCTGCACTCTAGGCCATCTGCCATGTCACTGACACCTCAGCTCTTGCTTCTTCCCAACCCCACTGCCCCTCTCCCTCCCTCACACCCTGCTCTTTTTTTGTACCAATCACATAACCATAGCCCAATCACAGGCAGTCCTTGCTCTGTCCCCAACTAAAAGCCTCGTCGATTGTCACTATTGAGTACAGGTCTACAGGACAGATATTATCATCTCCATAACAGCATAGGCTGATAACTGACTGACAAATCAGATTCTTTTGATGGAAGAAAGAGATAAAGTTCTTTCTAATCTGATCGAATAGAAGAAAGATTTCCTGAATTTGAATATCAAGCATATTTTTCACTAAAAATACAGCCACAAAGATTGGGCTGAATTTGAATATCTCCATTTGCAAGCTCTAGCTCTTCTTCTTCAAAACTCAGGAGACTGCCAAATTTCTGAAAGGTAAATATGTTAAATTGTTAATTTTTTCCATGTAACTAACAGGTGCCGGAAACTGGGATTGTAATGATTCATGCGGCTTGAGGTGATACATTTTTTTCTTTTTTTCTTTTTTGCTTGCCACATTTTTATTTTTATTTTCAGAAAACAAAACACAGTCTACGATATTATATGGTCATCCGTTAAATGATTTGAAAAGTAAACATATCAAAATGGTAAACACAGCAGTCAAACAACGAAAAATATATTGATTTAAAACGATTGTTTCCATTAAGATACCAAAGAAATTAAAAAATTATCCAATAAAAAATAGAAACAATATTTGAAAAAAAAAAATTCATCTCAACCAACATAAAATTTTAAAATAAATGAATGTTGCATAATTCAATCAATATCTCTTTTATTATTATTTCAAGAATCATCTTTGAAACAACATTTATTATCCTCTAGCAAATCTCTTATTACCCCTCATCACATACCTCGCTCACCACACATTACTAGATAATCACAAGCCCACAACACATAACAGATTACAAACATCACCAAACATCACCTTTTAAATTATACTATCTCCTCCAAACACCTAATCACAAACCCAAAACAAATAACAGATCACATACATCACCAAACATCACCTTTTAAATTATAATCGCCTGTTAAAGTGTTTGTAAAAATTCGTTTAATTGGCCTCATAATTATAAATAACTTAGTGGGATCTTGTCTGACTGTAAGGGCAAATTTCCTAACTTCCAAATTAAATAATGTTCCTGGTGGTGAATGATACAATGCAATACAAACTGATCAATGATAGCTGGAGCTGGGCTGAAGCTAGCCCAACAGGATGAAATGAATATTTATTGGAATACTCGTCCCCATGTCATACCATTATGATAACGAATATTGTAGAGGGCAAAGTTGAACCCGAAAATAGAATTATAGATTTGTTGTTCATCATTTGATAGACTTGTATATCAAATCTCATGTAATTTAAAAGTCGTTTGCTTGATGATCAAAAGCCAATAGAACTAGACTGTTAAATTATTACATTGCTCGATGGATGACTAATTAATTGCATCAAGTTTAATATAAAACCTATTTAAGCGACATATAAAGTATAAATAAATTTATTTTCCATATTTTACATATCTTTAATTTTTATGGACGACACTCTCTAGTATTTAAGTTTTGCATATGGATGACATGTCTACCAGAAAAAATGGCTCGAATAAAGTTGGATGATATGGAGATTGATGGAGTAACCATTACCATCGCTTATGAGTTTGCACAGATCTTAGCACATTGAATCTGGGTACTTGGATTTATACATATGCTGTGCATTATGATTAATTGAGATTTAAATCAGAGCCCTTAACTGAATTGGTGGTGTAATACCAATTTGATTATGTACCAGTATACCATTTATATATTTTAACTATTTATCACATGACAAGTTTGTAAAAACCGGGCTTCACAATTGAGGATGACGATTCCAATATTGATATAACAAACATAATATGCCAGCTTGTTAATGGGGATCAGGTGCGTCATATATTTTATTATTTTTATGCACCTATACCTATTTACCTAGACTCCAATACAAAATTTCAACAAAGATAGTTAAATAGATTGTACAAGGTACCAAGAAGGAGTGCCATAACTTTAAATGCTAGTACCTGGAAACGAGTCCTGAGACAGTACCGTTTTGGTTTTGCTGGCGCTTGCACTTACGGCACCAGCCGAATTCTGCCTAGTCTATGATGTACAAATTTCTGCATATAGTTTTACATATGAATTCCTGAAATTTGGAAAAATATTATTAGCATTGATGCTTAGAAACTAGAAAGAATAATTCCATAACTTACTAACTGTAGTTATCTTGGACAATGCAACAATCATGAGCTTCGCTTAAAAATAAAGTAATTGGCAGGTACTAGGTTTACAAATAAGTCTCTTGCAATTTAATTTCCAAGCTATTTAAATACAAAAGAAATTTCATAGGGATGTTCTTGAAGATATAATAATCCCATATTCATGGGGGAAAATTGGTACCATCATGTTCATTTTTCCTTAACAGGGAGGCTCAGATATGTCAGAGATGTGTGATTGGAAATGTGAAGGTTGTTGATATCAAAAACCTTATAATAATGGACCAGTATAAATTCCGACTAGAACACTCAATGCAAGAATTTACAGTAGTAGTACATCTATGTTCTAATGCGAATGGCAAACTTTTAGGAGAATATTTACATTTGAATTCCTATGAGCTGAGTTTATATCAATCTAGGGTCCTATAGAATTCGAAACACAACCAATCTATTGTTGATTTGACTGCTTGATAAATTATATGATACTGGGTAAAGCCCCAATGGGAAGGCAAACTAGGTGGGTTGGGGATGGAAAATTGTAACAGAATTGCAATTAAACTCTTTCTCTATTTGATTTTACAGCTGATATGTTGTACAAAAAAAAAAAAAAACAAGCTCAACTGACAATGTGTTAATTTGAATTGCAATAGAATGTGAAATACTTTTCTATGCGAGTGACTCTATTTAATGTATTTTCTATACCATTGTCATGTTAAAAGGTTGGGCTATATCTTACATTGACAAAAAAAATAAAACTATATAAAGAATGATTGCCTTGCATCGTTATTCATTCCCCACCATCCAAATCAAAATTGCTGAATGTAAACATCTCAGAGTCGCCTAACAATGACTTGGAATTCTCTGTTATGCCCTTGATAATCTCTTTCAACTTGTTATGTTCGCATTTTTCCCCATCACTTACCACAAATTCACGCGTTCTACTCCCAATCTCAATCAAACTACATCCGGGCTGTCTTCTTCGCATAACTCTAGCCCTAACACTGATCTTCTCTTCCCAAAAGCCTAATTTTGCATAAGCATTTGAAATTGCCACATCATCTCCTGTATAGCCTGGCTCCAGCTCAGCTAGGTTGGCTCGGGCCTGGCTGGCTAGAGTAATATTTCCATTAATGCTGCATGCACCCAATAATGTACGCCATATCATGGCATTTGGTTTCATAGGCATGTCAGTTATCAGGTCATATGCCTCCTCTACGAGCCCCATGCGACATAGCATATCTACCATGCAGCCAAAATGGGTAATTTTGGGCTTAATCCCGTAATCTTTTTCCATACTCTCTAAGTATCGCCATGCCTCATTAACTAGCCCTGCATGGTTACACGCCATTAAAGCTCCTAAAAAGGTAACATGGTTAGGAGCAAACTCCTTCTCCATCATATAAAAAATGTTCAGAGCCTCCACAGCAGGGCCATGCAATGCATAGCCCATGACCATGCATGTCCATGTGGTGACATCTCTCTTATTCGCCATGTCAAAGATACACCGAGCTGCTTTTACATTCCCGCATTTAACATACATGTTGATAAGTGCATTTTGTAAAATCAAATCCTCCAAAATACTTTCTTTACTCCAGTTACGGCATATGTATGTATAGATCCAGGAACCCAAATCCAACGCTCCTAGATCTGTGCAAGCTGAGATTGCAACGGTAATTGCAACTCGGTCGGGCTCCACATTGTTCAATTGCATGTGCCTGAACAGCTCTAAGGCTCTTCTCGGGTAACCATGCCGTTGGTATGCAGATATCAAAGAGGTCCAACAAACAGCTGTTCTATTGGGCAATTCATCGAACACGTTATGTGCATGGATCAATGAGTACGCCTCAGCATACATAGTCACGAGAGCTGTTGCAAGGTATGAGTTAGCGTTGTGACCAAGTTTTAGAACGAGCGAATGGGCTTGGACCCCACATGTCAGTGAAGGTTGATCCGTGCTTGCCTTGATGAGGCTGCGAAGGGTAGATGGAGATGGGTCGTTGTAACCCGAAGAGAAATTTTCTCTGCTTCTTGTCTTTGCTCTGTTATTTTTTATACTTGTGTTGTTCTGGGTGGAACTCGAAAAGAGATGAAACTGGAAATTATAAATGGAGAATGGGTGCTTTGGTGGAAATTGGAGAATTCGCGACATGTTCATTGTTTTATCACCTTTTACTCGGGACTCGCTAAACAGCTAGACTAGGCTGCTTGATATGTTGTGATAAAATTTTAGACGTCAGATTACAATCCAACGGTCTATGCAATAATGATGTTAATATGTTATGACCTTTTCCACTACTTGTTCAAATTTCAACCTCTGGTCAAACAAATGGAGTCCGTATCCCTCAGGTAGGTACCTGAGCTGCAATATATGTAAATAAACGGTTCAATTAATTCTAGCTGTGTCAAACTTAAATCCGGTGGCTACGCAAACTATAAAGGATCTGTTTTGAGATTCGTGCCAGTTTAAATGAACGCACTAGATCTACTAATCTCACCTCAGGTACCTAGGGGATCCGAATTCATACACGAGTGATTCCTTCTTTAATATTGAATTTTTTTTATTGTCCAATTTATCCTTGAGTCTACGCATGTAATGTACACTAATACGTAATTAAAATGTAAAATAAATTCCAGCAAATATAAAATTTAGAAATCTATTATTGACGTAAATGATAATTAATTAAGTTAAGATGAGGGATTTGAAGGATAAGAATTGTTTGACGCTCTTTTTATTTAAATGAATCCAATTTTAGTGTATTAATTATTCAATACTAATTCATTCAGTTGCTTAACAGAATAATTAATCTAATAATAAATACAAATATATATATGTTAGATATCTTCTATTTTTTTCATGTCAATATATTTGACCAATTTCATATATATATAATATTCACCTGACCCGGGTCCTCTTTCTCTCTCTTTTACTAGCTAGGCTGCAAATTAAGTGCACCAATTAATATAATATAATTCCCCAGTGGAAATTAAAGATGGCTATCATGTTGCTTCGGCGGTCGGAACGGATCAGGAACAGGGCCGCCGCCAACTTTATGCTGCGGCAGACAAACAATCAAGGTAATTAATTATTCTTTAATTACTTTTTCAATATGCATGTTTAGTTTAATTATCCTGCCCAAATGGTTCATACTTTGACTGATATATGCATCTTAATTTTATTTTTATTTTCATCTTGTAATTAAGGAGCAGGGACTTGTATCTCCTCATCTGATCAGTGCAAGAGAAACAACAAAATCCAAAGGCCCAACCAAGCAACATCGCCCTTCAGCACGCTCCCAGATGATCTGGTGATCGACATCCTCTCTCGCTTGCCACCTAAGACCTTCTTTTGCTGCAGAACCGTCTGCAAGTCATGGCTCTCCCTCTCCTCTCATGCCCTTCCGCTCAATGAGCACCTACGACCAACTTTGGCCGGTATTTTTTACAACAATTCCTACTACGGGGATTGCTTCCTGAACTTATCTCGTGGCGTTGGCAAGGTGGAAGTTCATAGCATGATCAGCGCCTTACCTAGGTATGATGTATTTAGAATAATCGATTGTTGTAACGGGCTCCTCCTTATTAATGCCTTAAAAAGGAACGCCCCTCTAATAAACAATCTATATGTCTATAACCCGGCAACCGGGACTCTCTTTACCGTGTGGTCCATGACTAATGATTATGACCATAATTCATTCAATCGAACTTTCTCTTTAGCTTTCAACCCACGAGTACAGTCACAGTTTCACATCATCTGTTTCACATGCTGGATTGATAATGATGAAATGTGTAGCTCCATTGACATTTTCTCGTTCGAGAAAGGCAAGTGCACAAGTCAGATAGAATTGGCATGTGTCCCGACCATCAAATTTATTTTGACAGGCACTTATGTTGAAGGAAGGGTGTATCGTGTAACAAAGCAAAACAAAATTTTGAGCATTGATCCATCCAAATGCTCTTATGAGGTGATTCAACCGCCAGACATGGAAAACTATGATTTAGTTGGAATCGGACAGTCCCAAGGGCTCTTGCATTGTTTGTTTTTGTGCCACAAGAAAGGATTGTTGTTCATTTGGGTTCTTAAGAGCTACACTCGAAAAGAGTGGACGTTGAAAAACAAATTGAACCTTCATGAAATTTATTCGGTTCTCCTGCCTCGTTTCGATGTTTATCCTTCCTTCCTTCGTTATTCATTCTTGGGGCATTTTAAATTTCATCCTGAGCAAGACATCATATTTATGCCTGTGGTAAATGACGATTTATTGTCATTGGAAATGAGCACAGGCAAATTAAAAAGAGAGTTGGGTTACTGTAACCTTGGTGATTATAAGTTATTGCCTGAATATTATTGGTTTTACATGCCTTGTTACTTGGTATGATTCAATCATATCTCAGCAGATGTTGGTCTGTGCTTTTGCATATAACATGTTTTAAGTATTAAGAAAGATGGTTAATTGTGCAATTTTTTTAGGATGGTTTAATTTTTTTTATTGTCCTATTTGTCCTTGACTCTACGCATTTAATGTACACTAATACGTAATTAAAATGCATGCTAACTAGAAGATGACAATAGACCTAGCATGAGTTATAATATTTAGGGAAAATTGATTATTTGCCACTCCAAAACCTTGACATTGTAAAAATGCCATCCCGAAATTTGAAATTGTAAAAATGCCACTCCAAACTTCATTAATTTGTAATTTTGCCACTCCAAATAAATAATAACTAAAATACCCTCCCTTCTTCTCCTCCTCTTCTTCTCCCGAAATTTTTGTGCTTTGAGATTCGTGCAGAAAGGATTTGACCAGTCCGAGAATGCAGGGGGGTCAGTATTTTTGTGCTTTGAGATTCGTGCAGAAAGGATTTGATCAGTCCGGATTTACCACAAATCAATATTTGAGATATTTCATGTGTTCGAATTTCCCGCAGCCAATATTTGAGATTCGTGCTTTGAGATTCGTGAGATATTTCATGTGTTCGAATTTACCACAGATCAATATCTGCACGAATCTCAAAGCACAAAAATTTCGGGAGAAGAAGAGGAGGAGAAGAAGGGAGGGTATTTTAGTCATTAATTATTTGGAGTGGCAAAATTACAAATTAATGAAGTTTGGAGTGGCATTTTTACAATTTCAAATTTCGGGATGGCATTTTTACAATTTCAAGGTTTTGGAGTGGCAAATAATCAATTTTCCCTAATATTTATATGCAAGTTTCTTTTATTTGAAAGCGATTTCCAATTTGTTATAGTAAAAGTGTAAAAGAAATCATGTAAATTTAAGAAAAATTGAGAAAGATTGGAACCAAAATAATATCTGACATTAGATACCTCCTCATTATTATACAAGTAGAATTAAAAAATTTCCAATTGATATTTGATTAAAAAAAAAAAACACAAGTAGCAATTTTACCTATCATATTTTTATAAGTGCATTGCTCTTGTAAACTTTCTTGTCATATTATTCTTTTAGTCTTTTTAGATAAAATTTACATATAATTTTAAGTACATACTTGCTAGTATTACTTAGTTTGTTATTCACATTAGAAAATAAAAAGGCAACAACAAATTATTTCTGAATTTTTATTTTAAAAGTATTTAATAATTCTATTCACATACGTGAGAATATATTGATATATAAAGTTTAGATCAAGTAAAAGAAATTGGAATAATAAGAATAAATTAAATATTTCTAACAATAACAATTTTCGAAAAAAAAACATCTATTCCATTTCTGAACGAATATTTAATAAATTTTGAAATTAAAAGATTTTCACTTTACATCTCTCTTCCAAATCCTTCCAATTTGCGGCGGGGGGACTTTGTTTGTTATGTAAATACTAGGGAGCACGATAGTACTTTTCGTCAATCAAAGTACTTTTCGTCTTTCTGTTGAAGAATAGCAATAGAAGAAGGATTGCATTCCAAAGTCTTTTTTTTTATACTCTGGAAATTGAAAGATATGGTTTTAGTAAATGGTTTTTTTTTTTTTTTTTCTCTTTAGAGCAATATCTGATTATTTATATCCTTACGTAGAAATCAAATTTGTTGATTTGCACAAATTGAATCCAGATTTGGAACAGATTCAGGGTTCAACATAGCATACTATATTCTCCACCAAGTTTTCAAATATTCTTGTAGAATAAGTGAAGACTTCAATACTTCTGGTCCCGTTTTTTCTCATAAATGTTTCTTAGTAAACGAAGTTGTAATCACTTTCAATCGTTGTGTTCGCATTTTTCCCCATCACTTGCTACAAAAGTTCGCTCCTAGTTTTGTTTAAAGGAGGTATGCTAAGTGCAGGTTTTAGCTCAAACTCAATCCCTCCAATTTGCAAAGACATGTCAAGCTAACATTTTTTTTTTTTAAGTATTTCGTTGCTGAAAAAGCTAGAGAAGAAGGAAGGAAGATAAGGTCCATTTGATTGACATCTTGCACGAATCTCAATGTTGAACCAACAGCCGATGACAACTCCTGGGCTCAAATTTTTTTAATTACCATCCCATTAAATCCGAATTAACCAAACACCACTTATTCAGTCATATTTAAATTCTTACCACCCACGCATTCCTAGTCGGCGCATTAAATTGGGCTGGTGCGCAAACTGAAATGCACTAATTTGGTGCGCGGACTGAATATGCGCACCGAATTTGATATGACAAAGACTAGCTGAACAATGAGCTTACCCAATGGCATTGGTGCGCATCCCAAGTCTGCACGCCAGTCTAATTTGGTGCTCCAACTGACTATGCGTAAGCGTAAGTGGTAGGAATGAAAAAACCATGGTTTTATGAATTTACTTGAATTTGGTTGGGTGGTAACTAAAAAAATTTCGGCTCCTGGGCATGGACCCGTATTCTCTGCGGAGTTCTATAAAACTCCGCAGCTGTGGAGCAAAACGAACGGACCAGATTAACTCTCAGCCGCTTTGAGACTCGGGCTAACAGAGGGGCAGTATTATTGAGCTTTTAGATTCGTGCCAAGTCAAAACTAACGGACCTCTAAGGGACCAGATTAAAAGAACCACAGATGCGGAGTTTTTGAACTCCGCAGAGGATAGCGTTCCTCCTGGGCATAGCCGTCTTAAAAGGTTTATATATTTCGACTGTACGTCGTAAGTTCACGCGGTTCGAATCGCTAAGTTGATTCATTTCCAGTGTTTGCAGCTTCCTGCTCAATCAAAACTACCACTACTAACGGGCTGGAGAGAGAGCGCGACATTGTCTCCATCAATGGCGCTTCTCTGCTTCTTATTCGATTTACGAAACATTCCTCCTCCTCTCCTTCGCAACCTCAAGCTGGTATTTCTCTTGCTTTGTAAAACTTAAATTTTCTGTAGTAATTTCCTAATTTATATTGCGGTACACCTGATTGGATCATCTCATTTCTGTACAGTGCTTGCTTCAGCTTGCTAATTACTATGCGATTTCCCAAGAAAATCGTACGGATAGCTGTTCTTCTTCAACCTCACATCTACCGGATCGGCTTTCTCTGGCCTATATCCATCGGATCAAAAGTTCTCCTTCTTCTGAGGTGAGAAATTTTGTCGGGAAGGTTAGGCGGTAACCTTCCAAACCTGAAAATTTTAAAATTGAACCTTCGGACTTGTCATTGATGTGAATTTGTTACTTTATGGACCCTCCTTTTCTACCAAATTACTTAAACTTTAGAATTCTGGATACTTGTGCTCAACCAGTATTGTAACAAAATGTGTATTACGATGAAGTTAAGTGTATCATCTCCGCCCTCTTGTATCATTAGTATTTAGAAGTAATGATCCAAGTTTCAATAGTGTGGTTAATTACTTTTTTTAAGTGGTACCCTAATATAGAGAAGTCATCAGGCATTGCAACATTCCATCACTTCTTTTTTCTCAAGTAACCTTTGTAATTTACTCTTTTCTATTTTTTGAAAATAAAAATTTCAGCTGAAGATAGCTTATACTCCTGGAGAGAGATTTAGTTTAAGAGATTTCCATCAGGCTGTTAATAACTTGCCTCAAGATAGCTTTTCTCATGAATTAGGAGATCCTAATACTAAAACTACAGACCAAGGTTTAACTTTCTTCACCTCATTGTTGCGAATATGCCTTAATTAAGCCCCAACTAAGCTTCATGCACAGTTAAACCTTAGTCATGGCCCAACTAAGCTTCCAACTGTGCAATAAGCCTCGAGTAAGCATTAATTAACCTTGCTTTGTGCAAATAGAACTCTGACAAGCCTAAATAAGATTCAATTGTGCAACTAAACCTCAATAAAGCCCCATTCTGGCTTCAAACTTTTAATGAAGTGAATTCAAATGAAGTGGGTCTGGCCCAAGTCCACCTACCAATTGACAGGCCTCTTCCTTCTTTTTTCTTTTAATGATGACTTGAGAGTAGGTCCGATGGGCATCGGACCTACTCTGGTTCGATGGGTTTAATCACCGTCTATTTGCTTTAAAATTCGTGCGTGTCTGTTTCAATTTCCGTGCGCACATATCTTAAATTAGATCGGACGGTCATCATGTCGTTGAACCTAAAAGTAGGTCCGATGGGCATCGGACCTACTCCGTTCTCTTTAATGATTGGGTCTCATTTGAGGTGCTATAAATTTAAGTTTGAACTCACATATAGCAAAAACCACTTGATGTAGCTATCTCATACTGAAACTAAGTTGACTACTGGTATGTAGTGGTTTTGTACAGTAAACACTAAAAACTTAAAAAAAAAAAAAATTCTCATAGGGGGGAAGAAAAAGAAAGGTAGAAGTACTTTTGGAAATGAAATTTCATGGAGAATCACTTTGACTTTGCACCTTTTTGGGTCTTAAATTTGAAACGCATATTATACTGTATTTGTTGCAGATGTTTTATGGGGAAATTTGCTTAGCAACAAAGCTTTATATACATGGTGTAATGATGATGTGTCAAAGAAAGTCATTGCCATTTGCATGTCGCCATATAATGACATTGAAGCACTAAGAAGATCTCTCATGGTACGAAAAGATTCTTTCTGTTTTACATTGTTTTGTATATGACGAATTTGGTTCAGTAGAACACCAAAATTGCCTTGGCCTATTTTTGGAATTTTTGCTTCTTTTTTGTTTATAGGTTAATGTTCAGTAGCTCTGTTAGACTGCACCTGTTTTTTATTTATATCAACTACATGACAAAACAAGAATAGTGAATATTGCAATGATTCTGATGACTATATGTTGTCATCATGTGAAAAAATTCTGGTGCAAAATTCTACAAGATTGGAAGTTATGAAATTACATACGACTGTGTAGGTTGCAAAATGAGAATACTGTGGCCTCCCAAAAGAGAGGATCTCTAAGTGATATTTTTCAAAATATGAAACGTAGTTTGCACATCTGTTTTCCATAAAGTCTTGAAAATGTACCTAGAAGGCAGTTTTGGTATTTTTTGAAGAAATTATGTAAATGAGGACGTGATATTTGCAATGATTTCTAGTGAATACGGAAACTTTGAAGAGCTAAGGGTATCCATGTTATTTATTTTAATCTGAATTTCAGGATGCAGCTGATCAGTGCATTTCAGTCGAGTTTGTTATACTTGAATCTGCTTACATTTCACCAAATGACAGAATCATGGAATTTTGCAACAAAATTTGCGACCTTGAAAATTGTGTCATCAGGCAGTACACTCCTGGTAAGTTCCAAACAAATATCCCAGACGCGTGGCCTGCATTGGTTGATATTAGTGGTATATTATTGCATCTGAGCACAGCAGGCTTGGTGAGATAGATTTGGTGGTAACTAGGTTGTACTACTTTTCTTTTGCTCATTTGTTTTTTAAGAAAAATAATAAAGAAGAAGGACCAACGCAGTATAGCAATTAGTTTTTGGTATGGTTCTTTATGGGCCTGTACAATGTACAACAACATAGACCCTTTTCATTACTTTACCTGATAAGTTTGAAAAGGTGTATAGCATATAAATGAATGGCGTAACAGTCTATTAAGTATGGAAATCTGCACTAGGCCAAAAAATGTATCAACCACATTAGGGAAATATACTGGGGTAAGCTGGGTGGTGCCTCGTTTGTCAGATATAAGCTGTATTTTTTTAATTTTTAATGTTCAAGTATTATGTAGATACTCCAGTGTTGCATGGCTTATTTAAGATATGGTTAGAAGAGCTAAAGAGCGACATAGAGGAGCCACTTCAGGCAATTTTTCACTTCAAGAATGCTATTTTTGGTTCTTCAAACAAAATATCTTGCAATTTGGTTGCGACTACCAATTATATCATGGATGGTTTCATGCCATGTCAGGTATGAGCAGTTTCGGAATTGAAACTTGTTTGCAAATATTGTTTTTAATTTTTTTTACTTTCCAATTAAACACTCTTCAAATACCTGCAATTGGTACTTGACCTTGGTTTTATGTGGTGGTGCTGGTGCAATCTGTTAAAATGTCGACATATTGCTGCCTCTAATTGTGTTATGCTTTCCCCCAAGCCTAATGTGAATTAAATCAAGCAAAACAGTTTGAGAATGTTATGTTTTCAGTTTACATGTAAAATAAAGATAATGAAAAGAAGAAATGAAGATTTTTTAAATAGGAAACTGTAGCTATTTAAAGGATAAACCCAGAGAAAACAAACAATAGCATAAAAAAAAGGAAAAGTGCGCTTGTTAGTCTATAATCTGATTGTAAACTAATTTAGAGTAAACCAGATTTCCTGATCTTGTAAATAGTTTTCTTATTAATACAATTGTTAGTTGGCAATTAACCATTAACCTTCAAAAAAAAAGGGAAAAGAAAAGGAAAATATTGAGATATCTAGAAGTAATTGTCATAATCTTTTTAAACCAGTAGGCATGCCAATGCCATGGCCTCCTGATCAGTACGTCCACCACCACTGGCAAACAGAAAATCTGGTGCCAAGTCTCCGGTCACGAGCTAGAGTTTTCAGACATAATTGAGAATTCAATTAGGATTGGAAAGGACAACATCCTATTCCTTCCCTCCTTTGACAGCGGCTCCAGTATGCAAAGAGTCTCTTCACCTATCTCTTTTAATGTGATAGAGCGTACCAGTTTGGCCTCACTTGATGAAGGTACTAGTTATGTGGGTTATTATAACATGTAACATACTGATTATGTTTAGTGAAATAACACCCTCAACTCACTGCCTCAATAACCCTGCCCCAGCCCCAAACGGGAGCAACAGAAAAAGGAAAAGAATAATAATTGTTAGTATAAATAAGAGCCCAAAAAAAAGTGAAATTAGATGGGTCCCAGCTAAGTTGAAAAGAATGCTTTCATTGATGGCTTTTATAAACCTCAAAACGGAATGCATATTGTGATACAAGTACAAATACATGCACCTCAATACCATAGAAAATAATGACTATCTCCAGTTTCGCTGGAGATACCAAACCTTACCCTATTTAACCAAAAAAGAAAGGTGAGGTAGTTTCAGGCATTTTTGAATAAAACAATAAAGCAGATATAATTTTGTAAGTTTATATAGATTTATAAATTACAATATTGTCAATGATTTCTTGGTCTGTATGCATTTCTTGATTTACAGGATATACATGATAGTTTGAGTATTTTGAGTGGCACAGTTTAACTAGAAACACACAGCCTTACCAATAAAACAATAAAAATAAGAAAAAACTGTCTTTACTGTTATGAAATTGCAAATGTCAGTACTATATGTTCAGTGATGAAGGAAGCTCAAAAGCCCCACTCCATTTTGTGACACCGGGGTGTTGAATCCATGTCCTATTGGAACTCGTGCCAATGGCTTACCACTTGAGCTAGTTTGGCTCAAAAGTCAGTATTTGTACAGTCAAGCACTTGAATATCTGCAAGAAACAATGTTTTTAAAAAATCAGTTGAAAATGTTGTTATGTACTCTAATATAATATGGCTACTGATAGCATAATGCCCTGGTACCATGCCAATCATGTATTAACAGGGACTTGAGTTAGATAACATATTGGTGTTCATAAGCACCGCAGATAAAGGTGCCAACCACCATGGGCAACCTTTTACATTGAATTGAAGGGCTCTGAGCTTCTGCTTAAATTAATGCTTTAATAATTAACTCTGTTTTACTGAATAATAATAATTGGAAGATTGAAAATTTACCAGATCAGATATAATTCAATATCCATCATATAAGTTGAGGTATAATTAAATTATGATTTTTGCTTAAGGTGTGATCATGGGCTCATCATACAGAGTATCTCCATCTTCCAGCGAGGATGAAATGGGTTTGGATGATGCACCCGACCAAAATATCCAAAGTCCGTATATCCTTTTCTTTCCTTTCTTTTGACTTTCAAATTCATATTTTGGTTTGCTATCTGTATGGACCTTTTTGGTAAGACCTTGTGGGTTTCACAAATTGTATACTCAAACACTCATTTCAATTAAGGGTAATTGTTAATTTCTACATTTTATGCAGTCCTTAAGAGAAATGCCTGACATGGGCATGTTTTTGCAGATTTGCGGTTTTGCTCTCTAGTGTTTTTATTTTTCTTTCTTTTGCTATTACTTGGGGTTCTTAGGTCAAGTAAGAGTTCTTAGGTCTTCTAACTAGAGGGTCCTTTTCGAACTACAATTCTTAATATTCCATGGTTCAAATATTTTTGTTTGAGCAAATTAACTCTAATAAAGCCTCCATTATTTTTTAAATCTAATGTTGTATAAGCCAGCTATCTATTGGGCTATTCTGTCATAATTTTAGGACCAGCTTTGTTTTTACATGATTAACCCCAAAGTATGTCCTCCAGGCCTCAGAATTGATTTTGCATTGTTTTACCTACTCTGCACTTGAGCCTTGGTTAAGACAGTACTTGGCTTTTTGCTTAATCTGCCTTTTGAGTCCAACCAAAGAAAAAGAGAGAGATTTCACTAGCCCAGAGTAATATTGTCTTGGGTTCCCCCATCAATGGACTGAGCTACGTAAGTGTGAATTATAGTTCTCAATTAAAACAAGTAGGGTTGGCACATTTAAGCGACTTGGTGCCACCATAGATGGACAAGCCTAAGGCAAAATTACCCTGGTGAGTGAAAATTAGCTTCCATCAACAAAAAGAGCAAGTCAATAGAAAAACAATGATAAGTAGTTCTGATGGTACTTAACTACATTTGCAGTCGTCTTTTAACTTTCTTGTTTCCCTTGAAACATTCTCCTGTTTGAATTTTCTGAACTGCAGTTTTTAAAGGGCTGTGTGGGGCCCTCTTCAATCTGGACCAAGGCCTGGTGTGCTCTTCTACATGCAATACAGAGACAATGAGGGATGCTTCTTTTCTGTGCTATTATCTCCTTTTACCTTCCCAAACCGGGCAAATGCTTCTCCGGGTACTCAAATTTATTTATTTCTTTTTCTTGTGATATTTTTTGAAGTTCTTGCAAAAGAAAAAATGATCATCTACTGTTCATCACCAAGATAAAATTCAAGAATTCTGAAAAAAGATATTTTCGCCCTTAGTTTCATAAGTGGGGATATATTTAACCCATGTAGAGGTTATTCTCGGTAATAAAGAAAAAAGGGTCCATAGGTAAAATGAGAACCAGAATTATAAGATGGAACCACCAATAATGCTTCAATTCAATTAATGCGAACATATTTTTAATCCATTAAGATCTCGTGCAACGGTGCTGCTAAACTGAGTACCGCACCCTTAGTTTTTCTTTCCCTCTTGCCCTTTGTACCATTTCTCTATCGTAAGCACTTTAATGAGAAGCAAATTGATATTATAAACTCATTTCTGTAAAGACATGGAAGGTGCATCAGATTTTCTACCAAAAAGTAACTGTAGTTACAAAATGAATGTTCTGACTTATTCTCCATTCTCCATGTTCATTTGCAACTGATCCCCCCCCCCAAAAAAAAAAAAAAAAAACTTGTGGATTTTTGTTTCTGCGAGAGTGGAAACAACTGATGATTTAATTTTTGAAGCACAGAAAATTGTAAATATCATTTCTGCATTGTTGATTTCTTGGTTTATTCTTTCTGAGGGTATCATTGCTAGTATGTGTTTATATCATGCTATTAAGCCTGATTCTTCATTGTTGCAGTGTGCATCTTTTGTTTATTTTTATCATCTTCATAAGACAATAGATGTTGCTGGTTATTGTTGACAGAGACTTGCTGGGTCAGAAGAGATACTACCTATGCCAGATATGAGCCATACCTGTGATCTAAGATTGTCAAAGGAGGTTGAGAGCTCCATTCAAGCTTCTCTGTCAAAGGTTTTTGTGTTTTTTGATATATTCTTTCAAAAGCATGTTGTATCTTTAGACATCATTTCTTCCCATACACATTTCTCCCCAGATTGCAGTGAAAAAATATAACCCCCTGGAGCATGAGAGAGGTTTCCACACAAAGCTTAATGGGCTAGTGAAGGAGAGTCTACAGTTCAGGTAAAAACCAAAACCCTAGTAGAAAATGCTCAGCAATCCATACTAATATAGCCTTGATTATGTTCTTTTGCTAAACTTTTCGCGTCCTTGCCCAATATAGCCTTGATTAGGCCATGATTAAACTTCAGCTCTGCAATCAAGCCAACATTTTCTGAATTTTCACCGTGTAGTTTGGTTTCACAGCAAGTCTATAAGAGAAACGGAAAAACATTAAACAGCCAGTAGAAGCCCCAATAATGGAAAAGCCTACAAAGCTATGAAAAAAAATTATGAAAGGTTCAATTATTGAAGATAAGCTTCCGATTTCATGAAGTTTAAAAAAAAGAGTCTATGTAGCTTTGAGAATGTTGCAACATCATTCGGAAAGAATTTTAACGTGCAATGTAAAAACAGATACTAAAGTATGACTGAAAGAAATTATCTGTTGTCCCTATTTTTTTTGCTAATTACGAATTCTTAGTCATTTACAGATCTCTAGCTCCAATTTGTCCCAAGACAAACCTCAAGCCAAACATTCTAAAGTCAATACCCTCACCAAGGCCCAACATTTCTACTGAAAAAGAGAACAGAATCTCTTCATGTGTCACTGAAGATTGGGAGCAGCTTGTGATTTTGGATGACGATGGAAGTACCACATCGCCCTCTGTGAACTTGAAGTTGAAATCTGAGGCCACAAATTCCAATTTTTTGTCACAAAGTAAACCTATGGATGAGAAAACCACCAGAATTTTGGAGAGACTTGAGCCTCCCAAGCCAAAGAGACAACAGAAGAAGAATGCTTCTGCTGTACCTGTTAATGGTGTTACTGGGAAAATGAAGAGACCGCTTCTACCATTTGATTCAAATTCAAATTTGAATCTGACTCAGAGCCAGGCCAGCCAGCCTATAAGGCCCAGTTTTCAGAGAATGAAGAAAAGGCCCAAAATATAGAAGTGATTATCACAAAAACAAAAACAAAAATACATAGAAAGTGTTGCAAACACTTTAGTATAGTTTTTTTTTGTTCATAAAATTTTCTGCGTGATGATTTTACTACGTAATCAAATGTACACTGTTTCTTTGGGTCCCTCGATATAGGCTCTTTACTACATGTTAATCAACTGTAAACTGCAGATATATTGTACAGTTCAAAAATAAAGGAAAAAAGTTCTCTTAATTTTCTTTATTAGAGCAAGTGACAAACGAGGAAGTATCATTTTTTATCATTTCCAAAATCATTCATTTACATACCAGAATTCTATGTTTATTTATTTTATTCCTTTTTTTTTTTTTTTTTTTTTTTGCGGAGGAGAGTGATTAGTGACTACGTTTGGTTCGGTTGGCAGTTTTAATTTCTTTCATGGAGTTGACATTATTTTCCATTTTCATGTCCCTGCAAGTGCAAGCTACCTAATTTATGGTAACATTAACAAAGCATGCTTTTTGGACCATTAAAAAAATGATTCCTCCCAAGGTTTCATATAGAGTTTGCTGTGTTCTGCGCAGAACTCTTGGTCGTCATGCTATCATTGGATCATTAAAATTCTAGCTTAATATTCGCAATTGGAAGGAGCACTTTATATATAGTTGATAACATTAATAACATAGCCGTGTTTTGTGTTCGAGTTTGGATCTCCTAAAGTAACCCAATTTTTTAGTTTAGATCCGGACCGTCCGATTCGAATCGGGCAGTCAGATTAAAGGGACCCCGTGCGCCCCACCTCAGACCGGATTGGCTCGGATTCGAATCGTACGGTCCGGATCTAAACTCAAAAATTGAGTTACTTTAGGGGATCCGGACCCGTTTGGTACTACACATCTCATTTCAGATATTGAATTACCTATTTCAGAAGTTCTGTTTTATTTTCAAAATCTTATAATCATGTTGATATTAAATTTTGGAGGCAGAAAACAATTATTCAGAAATTATTAGTAAAATAAAAAGGAGGATAAAAGATGGAAGAACTATAAGTCTATAACCTTTTTAGAATTCATTAACCTAGGCTAATGTATCTTACAAGTAAAGAAAGGTCTCCATTCTTAATTTCATAGCTATGCTTGTATCTGCCACTGGGTTCTCTAAGTGGAACTTCCATTATCCATCGTTGTACTCCTGGGCTAATGAACAGTGAACAGGCAGAATTTCTGACGAAGACGAACAGTGTCGAGTCGGAATTTTTTTGCTTGTAATATTTTAAAGCCCCTAACTCACAAAAAAGGGTACAGGAAATTGACTACACTGACTTAAAATGTATATTTTACTTGAAAGTTGCGGTATAATGGCTCGGTTGTGCCACAAGATTCTACCGGGCTATTTTTGGGCCAGGGCCCAATTCAGTGCGAAGTAGAAATATGTCAGCACAATTTAGGTTACGGGTTATAATTACTACAATCATAGTAAAATAGTCTCTCAGGAATTTACATTAGGTCGAAATCTTTCTGCTAACTATTTCCAGCAAATCATAATTATCACCGAAGCAAATAATGTTTAGTCTTGAAAAACTAGCTTTTAGGGGAACGCCAATATTGTAAGAGAAACATCTGATATCTATATTTCTGTGACATTTTCAATTTCCTGGAAATAAGGGGCATAATAATTTGTTGACTACAAACTAACCATAGAAGTGAACATAAGCTTCATATCATAATTTAAACTTTTGCATTATATTTCTAAAACAAAACCTAATCATAAACTTGGCTCCATGCCGAATTACAAACACAACCCTAATTTGATAAAGTGCAGAGTTACAATATGCATAATAAAACCCCTAAATACAAAGGACCTCTCAATTCTAGCGAGGAGTGTGCACCTGAAGTGGTGTCACCATAGGTGATGCAGCACTAGCACTACTGGTACCACTTCTGACATACTCAAACCCAGCTTTCAACCCAACCTGGTGCAACTGGTGCACCACATGTGACATCCTAGGCCGCACTGACGGGACATGTTGGGTGCAAGCATACACCAGATCCACCACCTTCTGCACTACCCCCGGCTCTGGCATGTCTTGAACCACTGGGTCCACCAGCTCCACATATCTGTTTGCTTGTACCTGTATAGGCCACAAAAAATTGATGGGTGGGCATTTGTGTTTATACCCAAATGTTTCCGTAAAGCTTTAGATGCAATCTTCAAAAGGTATCTAGCAAATCAAAACTCAAGAGCAAAGTTGTAATTTCACATCTTGTCAATTTTAAGAAATTGCAATCTTATAGCTCATTTTGACATGCTAGAAAACTGTTTAAGGTAATTCTAATACTCTGCAAATTACAGCACCCCCAACATTTCTCATACTTGGTAGTTAGCACCCCCCAAGCATTTGGTGATATTTGCAATTAAAAGCAAACAATGACCAAGTTACCCCAACCTTACTCTACTAACTCAACATTTTTCATCTATAAAAGGCTTATTTAAACTCCAAACAACACACTAAACTCTGTTTTGCTACAGTTACTCCAATTTGTGCTCCATAAAAAACAGCCTGTTTCAATAGAAAAAGATAATGTTGCAAATATCTTCTATTTCCATTAATTTAACCCATTCAAGTATAAGCTGGGATCTCAGTTACTCGGGCTAGATGAGGCCCAACTTTACAGCCCTATTGGTACTTAAAAGCTCAAGGTAAACTAGTCATTTTATAACTCAACCTTCACAAAATTGGACAAGTAACTAATGCCAACAAGTCAACAGGATTCTTAACATTATCCATGTAGCAAATGTTGGGTTAAAAAAAAAACTGTTAACGTTATTTAGAAACGAAAAAAAGAAAAAAATAAAAAGTACCAGAGGGGTAGCCCATTCAAAAATCGTCTGAAATCCACCAACTGAATCGACAGACTGTGCAGGTCGCCTGCCGCTAACTATCTCCAGAAGGAGCACGCCAAAACTGTACACGTCACTTTTTGTGGTTAACTCATTGCGGTAAATGAACTCAGGGGCAAGATAGCCATACTTTGCGGCAGTGACAGTGCGCTCGTGCATGACATCCCATGGCACGAATTTTGAGAGGCCAACCCCCATGAGGTGGGCCCTGTATTCCTCGTCTAAGAGCACATTGCTAGCGCGTATGTCACGGTGCACCACTTGGGGTTTTACCTTGTCATGGAGAAACCTATTGGGTTGTAGGAGAGGATTATTGCTTTGTAAGGCAACACAAATAAAATAAACCAAGACTGGAAATTATTGCTTTGAGAAGAATCACCTTGTAAATAGAAAAGGTTTCTACAATATTAGTGTTATGAGAGCACTGACTTGAATTATTTCTCTCTAGAATTAATCTGATCCTAATTGAAAATAGGAGCTAGCTATTCTAGTGCGCGAGAGATATTCTTTACATATTATGTATTCATCTTTCTTCCAATAATAGACCAGACAACTAATGCCCACAAAAATGTCATGCAGACATAACCTGGGTTTATTCCAACCAAAAAAATGTAAAATAATAAAGATATTTATGCAAACATAATGTTCAAAAAAGTACTTCTCCAAAACCACAATAGTACCATACTTGATGAACATCAAGGTATTTTCAAAGCAGCAATCCAGTGGGCGGTTTTAAGTAAAAACTTTTGCATGTAACAGATTTTCAACAACATCACTTACGCAATCCCTTGAGCAAGTGAGGTTGCAACACGCATGCGCATTCCCCAATCCAAGATACGGCCACCTCTTGGTACGTGGTGCAACCACTTATCCAAAGGCCCATTGGTACGAACTCATACACTATATAACCGCTCACCATGGTCATAGCAGCACCCCTTTACGGCAACCAGTTGGGATGGTGTAACCTGCTACTCGACCTATTTCAGAGTAGAACTCTTTTTTCCTTTGTAGGCTTGATCTCTTTAGTCTCTTGATAGCCACACGGGACCCGTCTGGCAGGACCCCGCTGTAAGTTCCACCGGTTTTTGCATTGCCAGGA
>JAJGRW010001083.1:640052-775604 GCA_025461045.1 Carex parvula | reverse complement strand
TGTCAAGGTTTTGGAGTGGCAAATAATCAATTTCCCCCAAATATATAACTCATGCTAGGTCTATGTCATCTTCTAGTTAGCATGCATTTTAATTACGTATTAGTGTACATTAAATGCGTAGAGTCAAGGACAAATAGGACAATAAAAAAAATTAAACCATCCTAAAAAAATTGCACAATTAACCATCTTTCTTAATACTTAAAACATGTTATATGCAAAAGCACAGACCAACATCTGCTGAGATATGATTGAATCATACCAAGTAACAAGGCACGTAAAACCAATAATATTCAGGCAATAACTTATAATCACCAAGGTTACAGTAACCCAACTCTCTTTTTAATTTGCCTGTGCTCATTTCCAATGACAATAAATCGTCATTTACCACAGGCATAAATATGATGTCTTGCTCAGGATGAAATTTAAAATGTCCCAAGAATGAATAACGAAGGAAGGAACGATAAACATCGAAACGAGGCAGGAGAACCGAATAAATTTCATGGAGGTTCAATTTGTTTTTCAACGTCCACTCTTTTCGAGTGTAGCTCTTAAGAACCCAAATGAACAACAATCCTTTTTTGTGGCACAAACACAGACAATGCAAGAGCCCTTGGGACTGTCCGATTCCAACTAAATCATAGTTTTCCATGTCTGGCGGTTGAATCACCTCATAAGAGCATTTGGATGGATCAATGCTCAAAATTTTGTTTTGCTTTGTTACACGATACACCCTTCCTTCAGCATAAGTGCCCGTCAAAATAAATTTGATCGTCGGGACACCTGCCAATTCTATCTGACTTGTGCACTTGCCTTTCTCGAACGAGAAAATGTCAATGGAGCTACACATTTCATCATTATCAATCCAGCATGTGAAACAGATGATGTGATTTCGAAAATGTGATTGTACTCGTGGGTTGAAAGCTAAAGAGAAAGTTCGATTGAATAAATTATGGTCATAATCGTCAGTCATGGACCACACGGTAAAGAGAGTCCCGGTTGCCGGGTTAAAGACATATAGATTGTTTATAAGAGGGGCGTTCCTTTTTAAGGCATTAATAAGGAGGAGCCCGTTACAACAATCAATTATTCTAAATGCATCATACTTAGGTAAGGCGTTGATCATGCTATGAACTTCCACCTTACCAGCGCCACGAGATAAGTTCACGAAGCCATTCCCGTAGTAGGATTTGTTGTAAAATATACCGGCCAAAGTTGGTCGTAGGTGCTCATTGAGCGGAAGGGCATGAGAGGAGAGGGAGAGCCATGACTTGCAGACGGTTCTGCAGCAAAAGAAGGTCTTAGGTGGCAAGCGAGAGAGGATGTCGATCACCAGATCATCTGGGAGCGTGCTGAAGGGCGATGTTGCTTGGTTGGGCCTTTGGATTTTGTTGTTTCTCTTGCACTGATCAGATGAGGAGATACAAGTCCCTGCTCCTTAATTACAAGATGAAAATAAAAATAAAATTAAGATGCATATATCATTTGGGCAGGATATATATATAATTAACCTAAAGTAGATATTGAAAAAGAAATTAAAGAATAATTAATTACCTTGATTGTTTGTCTGCCGCAGCATAGAGTTGGCGGCAGCCCTGTTCCTGATCCGTTCCGACCGCCGAAGCAACATGATAGCCATCTTTAATTAATTTCCACTGGGGAATTGAATTGGTGCACTTAATTTGCAGCCTAGCTGGTAAAAGAGAGAGAATTAAAGAGCACCCAGAGGTGAATATATATTATATATGAAATTGGTCAAATTGACATGAAAAAAATAGAAGATGTCTAAAATATATTTGTATTTATTATTAGATTATTCGGTTAAGCAACTGAATGAATTAGTATTGAATTGATATACTAAAATTGGATTCATTTAAATAAAAAGAGCGTCAAACAATTCTTATCCTTCAAATCCCTCGTCTTAACTTGCTTCAAGAAATTTCCGGATTTTAATATAATTGAAGGGAATAATTAATTATTAATAAAGAGAATTTTTCAGATTTTGAAGAAAATACTTATTAAAAAAGATATTTCAATTAAATTTTCATATCATAATATTAAAGACATTAGATTTTGAGATTTTAATTTAAGATTGATCATAAATATATCCATACGATCTAGCCAGCTAAGAAGAATAATTTATAACCAAATTGATATAATTATCATATCCTAATCAATGAAATTAATGCAGTAATAATTTTATAAACATAATATAACATGTAAAAATACCTTAATTGCAGAAGCTTGAAAAAAAGCAGATAGCTAGGATTCAACCGGTTTGGCAAGTGGTGAAGTTTTGAGGAATCTTGTAAAGAGATGGGGCGGTTAAATCAAAACGAAGATCATATTCGGAGTTATTTTATAGGGGGGGAGGGGGTTGGTTAAAATCAGAAACTAAAATTGGAGTTACTGGATTCATTACAATAAAAATCTTTCAAATCCGGCATCTTAACTCATCTTATCATTTACGGTAATAAATAGAGGTCTTCAGGTCCAAAAATAAAAATAATTAACAAGCAAAATCTTTTAATTTTAAAATTTATTAAATATTCATTCATAAATGGAATAGATGTTTTTTTTTTTTGCGAAAATTGTTATTGCTAGAAATATTTAATTTATTCTTATTATTCCAGGTTCTTTTACTTGATCTAAACTTTATATTATCAATATATTCTCACGTATGTGAATATAGTTATTAAATACTTTTAAAATAAAAATTCAGAAATAATTTGTTATTGCCTTTTTATTTTCTAATGTGAATAACAAACTAAGTAATACTAGCAAGTATCTACTTAAAATTATATGTAAATTTTATTTAAAAAGACTAAAAGAGTAATATGACAAGAAAGTACAAGAGCAATGCACTTATAAAAATATGATAGGTAAAATTGATAATTGTGTTTTTTTTAATCAAATATCAATTGGAAATTTTTTAATTCTACTTGTATAATAATGAGGATGTATCTAATGTCAGATATTATTTTAGTTCCAATCTTTCTCAATATTAGGTAATCTCAAATAACTATCTTTTTAAAATTTATATGATTTCTTTTACACTTTTACTATAACAAATTGGGACTTGCTTTCAAATAAAAGAAACTTGCATTTAAATATTACAATTCGGTAGAAAGTGAAATGCGTATTAATTAGGAGTTATTTCATTAATTAGGACAAATAAGTTGCACATAATTTCATACTAGTACATAAAATATTATAACTTAATGTAGACAAAGAAAAAAAAAATAAAGCAGAAACTCCTAAAAATAAAAAATAAAGCAGAATTAGGAGTTTCTGCGCTCAAATCGGTAGAAAGTTGTGGCCTACGGGCATGAATCAAGCCAAAAAACGAAAATGAATTGGACCACCCGCCACTCGGGCCCCACTCACTCAAATCAAATAATAATGATTGAATACAATTTCAGAGTAATTATAATGACTAAATCTAGATTTAAAAAATCAAAATAATAATCTATAAGATTACAATGAATTATATATGTAATTACGTTTAGATTGTTTGAGTAAATATTAGAAATTTTGGATTTTCAAAGAAATTAATAAAAACAAAAAACTTAAGTTAAAACAATATTATCCGTATCGTGTACGAAAAACATTGTTCTTAAGCGTATTCCGTTTCTATTGCGTAATATTTGGAATCGCCACCAACATAATTCAGAATTATCACTCCTTAGGACATGACAATGAAAGCGACTGACGATAACTCCGTATAAAATATCGTCAAAATGTTGCTTTCTTTATTCATATTATTTAAATTGAATAAAACGGAAAAAAAATATCGGTAAATCACTAAAACCGAATAAAATCGTAAGATTAAAAAGACAAAATGTGGTGTATGAAATATGAAAGGTACTCATTATTTATCATGATAACTAACATTTATTTGATTTTGATGTTCTATTTAAAATAATTAATGAAATGTTACTATAGTTATCTCATATATATAGCCGAGGATTTTAATGCTATGAAATATTAGAATAACCCTATATACGGAATAAAATTATACCAGCATAATGATGATGTATGCGATTAATTTTGTTTCACAATAATGTGATTAATTATTTTATGAAGTTATTTTCAAATTATTATTATTCATAAGCACACCTTATAATATGAAATATTTTGTTTTGTAATTAAAAAAAAAAATTTGAAACCGTAAACAACAAATGATGACTTATTGACATGAAAAGCTTGATGATAGATTAAAATTAAAGTTCTTACATAAATTTCATTGAGAGGGTAGGTTATGCTTTATTTGGTCTTCTTGCGGTAGCAGCCTAATATCTGATAGACAAATTCTTTGAAAGAAATTTAGTGGGTAATAACAAACTATAAATTGGCCAAAAGATCACATGTTTTTAGGAGCATGACTCCAATCACGTCCCTATGGTGAGTGTGCTTTATGTAGATGGTAGAATGAGCATTTTAGTTTTTAATGAGGATCGATGTGGTAGTTTTCGTAAGATGTGACTCTACACACATCCTTGGTAAAAAACTCATCTATACGAGTGTCTGTATACAACCGTGTGGTGTGAGGCACGAGTAAGCCTTCAAGTATCTCTCATGAAAAATCCAAAATATTTGTGCAAGACCATAAATGTACAAACCTGCGATGAGAATCTTCATAATGTGTGTAGTGGTAGAATTTGGATCAAAAGAATGAGTTCAAAGCATAGTTATCTCTATTTCTTCCAATTTAAAACTATCAATCCTATATGAAATTCTAATTTGGTAAAATACTTCACACAATAAAATATTCAGCAATTTGTTTCTATAAAGTTTCATATTTTATAGTGCCGTTATTAATTCAACACATCCTTTCTTCGTATTAACAGGAATGATCATCAATTACACTAACCTAGCTAGCAACATATAGCATCTGATATACAAATAGCCCACCATAATTGACATACAACCTTATACATCATTACAAAGGGATATAAAAAATAACATCTTTTATGATGCTTTATAACAAATCACATTAACTCATAACTAGATTATAACGAAGACGAGAAAAGCTCATTTAACTTTTACTCTCTTATAATAAAATCAATCAGCCACCACTTGTGTTATCAATGGCTTACCTGCAAAAAAAGCTTCAAAATTTGCAATACAAATTTGGATAACATCTGACAAGGCCTCAGGAGTAAACACAGCCTTGTGTGGCGTTAGCACAACGTTCTCCATTTCGAACATCTCCTTCGGCACGTTAGGTTCGTTCTCAAACACATCAAGCCCAACCCCTTTAATCTCTCCTTGTACCAATGATCGGACCAACTCAGGCTCATCAATATGAGCCCCACGCCCTATATTTATGATAGTGCCTTCCTTGCCGAGGGCTTGCAGAACTTGCTTGTTTATGATGTGGTAAGTTTCTTTGGTTAGCGAGCACGACACAACTAAGACATCAGATTCAGTGGCCAGGTCAATGATATTGGGAACATACTTGTAATTGGCAGTTGGCTTTGATTTTCTTGACAAATACGATATTTTGCAACCAAATGCCTCGAGTCTCTTGGCAATCGCAGACCCAATGCTGCCCAGTCCGACAATGCCTACCCGTTTACCTCCTAGCTGGAAAGTTAAAAGAACAATTTATATACTTCGCCAAAAAAAATAGAACAACTTGTATAATCATGCATTTCAACCTTTCAGGCAAACTTTTATAGACATGCAAATATCCAATCAGAACAAGCCGGCTTTCTCAATAAAAGGAAAATACGAGGTAAAACTCAATTCAACCAATCACTACTGGAATTTGGACTTTTAGCAAGAGTAACACTTACTTGTTGCAAGGGTAGGAACGGCCCTTGCAAAAGAAATGACATTTCTGACACAAGAAAACCTTTTGCAAGGGTGTCCCTTGGAAAAAGCAACCCTTGAAAAAGATTTGATGTTTACTCTTGAAAATGTCTCTTATCTACCCTTGCAAATACTAATTGAAGACCCGTGACCCGCTAGCAGAGCCAGATATTATATTTTAATGAATGTCCTTGCAAAAACCTCATTCCATGCCCTTGTAATAAGTCTAAAGATTTGAGACAAAACAGTTGCAAGGGCTTACCCTTGTAACAAGTTTTGAAGATTCCGTTTTTATTATTTTATTCTAAAGGCCCTT
The DNA here is from genome assembly GCA_025461045.1 of Carex parvula. Classification (NCBI taxonomy): domain Eukaryota; kingdom Viridiplantae; phylum Streptophyta; class Magnoliopsida; order Poales; family Cyperaceae; genus Carex; species Carex parvula. The sequence continues at coordinate 769,474 of JAJGRW010001083.1, read as the reverse complement.
GTAAGAAGTCCTACACTACCCTTGTAAGAAGTCTGGTTATTCTGACAACTACTAATTGCAAGGGCTTACCCTTGTAACTTGTTTTGTATTACAGTGAGCATTTTCTGTATATTTTTAATGTCTCCCTTCAAATTGAATTTATTTTGTAAACCACAGCAACAAGAATTACAGCAGTAGTTTGAAAAGAGTATGAGATACATAAATATTTAAGATACACAAATAATTCGGAAACTTAAATTGGAATATTTGTCTTAAAAATAGTGAAACTTTACAAAGTAATTGAGATACAAAACAATTCTCCAAATTGCCATACATCACATTGTTCCAAAATGAAAGTCTACCAATTAATAACCATCTTCATCGGATTCATCGTCGAGGTTAAACCAACCAAGTGATTCCTCAACTTCATGCATGTCATACTCTTGCTCCGTATCATAACCTTCATCACCTTCCTCTATGGGGTTGTCGTTATCCGCCAATGTTTGTGGTGCATGTGATGTTGTTGGTGTAGTCTCCATCGTATCGTCTACTAATTCGAACTCGTTTTCTCGAATTACCACATGATCCCAATTGAAGCCCTCTTCATTTGGTTCCAATACCGGGTTATCCATCCTTTCCTCTTGATAAAATTCAAAATTTTCATCGGGGTCCTCCTCGACACGAAACTTCCCTTTTGGGCTTGTTTTCATTGCCACCCACCATGGACGTCTATCACGATTATCTGATGCATAAGGAATATAGACTACTTGAATTGCTTGACATGCCAATATATAAGACTCAAAACCTTTTAGCCGAGAAGTGTGTTTCACCTCCACAATTTCATGTTTTTTGTCCTTTTTTACCCCGTTGATTATGTCAAACCAAATACACCTAAATAGAACGACATTGTTGCCTCCATCATAATTTAGCTCAATTACCTCTTGGAGAATTCCATAGTAGTCGTGTTTCTCCCCATTTTCATCCCACTCTCCTTTGATGCACACACCGCTACTTTTTGTTGCCTTGTTTTTTCCATAATTTTCGGTGTGAAATCGAAACCCGTTGATGTCGTACACTTCGTAGTGCTTCGCTTGTTTCGATGGCTTGAGTCCTGCCTTTCGAATGTATTTATCACAACTATCATCGGAGAGTACCTTTGTTCGTAACCAATCTCCGTAATTCTCTTGACGAACTTTGTCCAAATCTTGTGGTCTTGTACCACTGTTGAGCATGCATGTATCGAAGTCTCTACAATTCCAGCATATACAAAAATAAGTATTTGATAGATTTGACAAGATGCAAGTCTTGAAATTTCCCAATATTATGCAAATAGGTAAAGCATGACAAGATAAGCATCGCCATGCTAAATGTTCCATTTATATGAATTTTTGTGATTTTAAATCGATTTTTGAATCTCTGTTCAGAAAAATAAAAACTGTGTCAAAGACTGTGAGTCGTCATGTGTACTACCCCTAACAAATCTCTTGATTACACATAGCTGCTGACCTTAATATTTTTTTATTTTTTTGTGGCATATAGTACATGAGGTGACCATCATTTCTATATGAAGCACTAAAATTCTGGTTTAGCCAATTGGTCACAATAAATTTCTAAAGGTCAGTTGTTCAGAATTGTCAAAACAGCTAGCACTAGTCAAACTCTAACACAAACTCAAACCAAAAAAAATGTAAAAATTGCAGAAAAGTTTTAAATATGGTTGTAAATGTCTTATGGACAGTTTTAAATGTTTTATACATGGTTTTGGCCATTGGTTGTTTTTCATATCATTAAGATAAACATTAATTAGGTTTGTACCTTTCATACTTGTCACGGATCTCGAAACAGTTGTGAAGGACATAGTAGTGTGCTGCTTTGTAGTCCTTATCATCGAGAACAATTCGCTTTTCCTTTCCAACGGGACGTCCCAGATTATCAAATATCGAAAGCCCTCCTTGCGAAGGGTTACTCTTTGTAACTCGTTGTTGGCCATTTCGAGGTTTTTCTTCAAAATAATGTGAACAGAAGGTAGATATCTCTTTGACAATTGTCGCTTCGACAATTGAACCCTCAACACGTGCCTTGTTCGTCACTCTCATCCTCTGTTCTTTGTTACGCCTATAATTTCAAGAGTTGTCCCGGTAGTTAGTTAGACATACTATTATGGGTTTGATTGGTACAAACAAATCTTGGCAGCGAAGTGTTTTATTATGTAATTATAAAAAAATCGAGGCAAAAGTGCAAACCTTTCACACGGGTACATCCATCGGGACCCTACTGGCCCACCCATTCTAGCCTCGTGTGCTACATGCACCACAAGATGCTCCATTGAATCGAAGAAACTTGGCGGAAAAATCTTTTCCATTTTGCAAAGTGTGACGACAATATCCTTCTCTAATTGGTCGATACGGGATGGTAAAAGCTCCTTGGCACATATCTCTCTAAAGAAGCTTGAAATCTCGCATAGAACGTCCCACACTTTCTCCGGGACAAAGTCTCGAAATGCGACGGGAAGTAGGCGCTCCATGAACACATGCAAATCATGGCTCTTTAACCCAATTAGGGTGTTTGTTGTGAGGTTAACACACCTTGACCAATTCGATGCGTAGCCATCGGGAAACTTTACTATCTCCTTGAGCCATGTCAAAACCTTCCGCTTTTGTTCTAGAGTAAGTGCGAAGGGAGCCTTTGGTTTACGCATCTTTCCTGGGTGTTTGAGGTCTGGGGTCAGGTGTTGATTGCCACGATCGCAAATGAGAGCCAAATCTTTTCTTGATTTCTCATTATCCTTGGTTTTGCCTCCTATGTCTAAGAGCGTGTAAATCAAATTATCCGCAAAGTTCTTTTCCAAATGCATAATGTCAATATTGTGCGGCAAGAGATTGTCTTTCCAATAAGGTAACCTCCAAAATATGCTCTTCTTTTGCCAATGGTGGGTATCGGCATAACTGCGAATCTGGTTGTTTTTCTTAGTTCTACCCCGTACGATCTCATCTAGTTGGCTCACTTCCTCGAGCATCTCCTCACCCGTTTTGTTGGGCGGTGGCCCACCATATTCGGCTCTTCATTTTATGAAATTTTTCTTATCTCGACGAAATGGGTGACCCGGAGGCAAAAAACATCTATGACAGTCGAACCAACTTGCTTTCCCACCATGCACTAGTCGAAAGGCCTTTGTTGCACCTTGGCAATAATAACACCCTAATCGTCCATGTGTACCCCACCCACATAACATCTCATAAGCGGGATAATCACTCACCGTCCAAATAAGTGATGCATGCATCTCGAAGTTCTCTTTTCTAGATTCATCCCATGTCATTTCTCCAATCGCCTCTCTCTGTCTACTTCGCCCTCTCTCTGTCTGCTTCGCCTCTCCGCCAAATCGCCTCCGCCTCTCCGCCAGATCCAAATAAAAAAGGAAAAAAGAGAAGATTCGGTGGTGCATTCCGGTGCTGCTTCGCCTCCGCCTCTCCGCCTCTTTTCTTGGTGCTGGGACCCGTTAAGGCCAGGTTACCCGACCCGACCCGTTAAGGACAGGTACTGGACCATTCCTTGTTTCCTTACCCCCGGTACCGACCGGTACCAGACCTGGTACTGACTTTGAAATGACAGGGACCTTATCGTGATATTTGTAAATTGTTTGAGGGCTTTTGTATAAAAATTAGGCCCTTGTGTAAATTAAAAAGAATAAGGGACTAAAATGCAAATTGGTGATTTTTGAATAATTGGGCTTCGGCCGAATTGTATATTGGCCATGACTTGGTAAATTAATTAGAATTTTAATTAAATAATAACTTAAGTAGTTAGGTTTTTAAAATAATTAGTTAAGTAATTAGATGTTTTAAATTTAGTAATTAGAAATTATAAAGTAGGTAAGTAGAAATTTTAATTAGAGAAAATGACTTCCAATTAAAACCGTGATTTTTATTTTTACCCAAAAAAAAAATATTTTAATATAAATAACAACGTTTTTAAAAGAATTTTATTTCTACCCAAACCGCAAATAATATTTGCGGTTTGAATTAACAATTCAAACCGCAAGGAATATATGCGGCTTGAATTGTGAATTCAAACCGCATATATTATTTGCGGCTTGAATTGTTAAAAATAACTTTAGGGTTATCGGTGAATAAACTTCTAGGGTTATCGGTGAAAAAATACCATTTAATAAAATAATAAATGAAATTTTATATTATTGATAAGTTTTTATAGTATAATTTTTGTAATAAAAATAACTTTAGGGTTATCGGTGAATAAATTTCTAGGGTTATCGGTGAAAAATTACCATTTAATAAAATAATAAATGAAATTTTATATTATTGATAAGTTTTTATAATATAATTCTTTGTAATAAAAATAACTTTAGGGTTATCGGTGAATAAATTTCTAGGGTTATCGGTGAAAAATTACCATTTAATAAAATAATAAATGAAATTTTATATTATTGATAAGTTTTTATAATATAATTCTTTGTAATAAAAATAACTTTAGGGTTATCGGTGAATAAATTTCTAGGGTTATCGGTGAAAAATTACCATTTAATAAAATAATAAATGGAATGGTGATTGGTTAACCGATTTTTATAAAAGAGATTCAAGCCACTAGGAATCCTAGCGGTTTGAATTATTATTTCAAACCGCTAGGATTATTGGCGGTTTGAATTATTAATTCAAGCCGCTAGGATTCCTAGCGGTTTGAATTGTTAATTCAAACCGCAAATATTCCTAGCGGTTTGGGTAGAAATAAAAATCTTTTAAAAACGTGGTTATTTATATTAAAATATATTTTTTTGAGTAAAAATAAAAATCACGGCTATGAAGGTAGTGCATGTTCGGCGCCACCCTTTTTTTTTAATATCCAACATTAAATAAAAATTAATAAAAATATTTATGACTTTGTGAAATTTTTAAAAATGTTTAGACCGCCACCACTTCATTTTTGGACCGCTAGGATTCTCGACGGTTGAAAAAAGAAGTGGACTACCGAGTTTCTCAGCGATCTGGATAATATATATATATAGGGGCTGGCTACTATGCTTATATAAGCATATGCCCACATATGCTTATAACTCATTTTTGTGTTTCCAATGTTCAAATGGTCGATCCGACCGTTCATCTTGTTCTCCATATTAATATGTGCTTGGAGACTAAATTTTACATTTTTCTGAATTTTTTTACTATTTATTAAGCCACTTTGAAAATTGCTGATCTGGGTGAACAGTAAAAACAGTGTTTCCAAAATTCTGAACTATATGATCAGCAATTTTCAAAGTGGCTTAATAAATAGTAAAAAAATTCAGAAAAATGTAAAATTTGGTCTCCAAGCACATATTAATATGGAGAACAAGATGAACGGTCGGATCGACCATTTGAACATTGGAAACGCAAAAATGCTCATTTAAGCATATGTGGGCATATGCTTATATAAGCATAATAGCCAAGCACTATATATATATATATATATAGAGTAAGGCTACCGTGCTTTGCAAAGTAAATGGCCTGTTTTACTTCGGGTTTAGGGCTGTTGGATCTCCATCAATAATCGTGCAGATCTGATGATGAACTTTCTAATTTTTTCGGAACTGGAGCTGTCCAGTTCGGAGCAAAAACGAAATTCAAAGCTCTCTTCTCCAGCAGCGATTCTCCCAGCGACAACCCTAAGCTGATGAGCTCGGCGCCTCTCCTCTCCAGCAGATCTGATCAGGCGAACTTGCTCTCCTCTCTCTCCAGCGAACTTGCTCTCCTCTCTCTTCTCTCCAGCGACTCTCTCTCTCCAGCGACTCTCCTCTCCAGCGATGATGAACTCTCCTCTCCAGCGATTCATCATACTCTGATCATTTATCAATTGCTCTCCACTCCAGTCTCTCTCGGGTAAATTTTGAGCTTTTCTGATTTTTTCTTGATTTAGTGTCCGATTCTCAAAATCTGGTACCGGCCTTGCTGGTTTGAACTGGTACCGGCCTTGCAATGGTTGTGAAGAATGTTGATTTAGTGTCCGATTTAGCACTGGTACCGGCCTTGCACTTGCACTACTCATTTGTATACCATGTTTGAAATATTATCCAGACAAAATCCAAAATGTGAACAAAGTAGAATTACCAGTAAGATGAAGTTCATTTACTGGAGCTATTACAACACCAAGTCGTTGGAATTAAAGATTAATTTGAGTGTCCCAAGCAGTTAAACTGGTACCGATTTAGCACTTGCACTACTCTTTCTTGTCTTTTCTTTTCTTGTTACTTTTATTTAGTAATGGTTGTTCGTTACACAAGTACCACGTATGTTTTCTCAACTTTATGTTTACGCAAGTAACATCTGTGTTATTTTAATTTATATTTTCTCAGACTGATGATATAAGAACCAAGGGAAGAGATGCAATTCAACCACGAGTTGACAAGCTGAAGGAACAAATGAGTCCCTTTCGATCTTGGGTTAGTACATTATAATACACCAAGTCATTCAATTATTAGATCAATTTTGCTCAAATGCAGCAGTTCAATTATATTTTTGTTGGAATCTCAGGTTGAGAATATGTCGAGAAGATGGCACGTAGAAGAAGGAAATAAAGAAGCAAAGGAGAATCCTCTCATCAAGGAGTTTTCAAAAGCAATTGGCGTGAAGACATCGAATTGATGCTTTCTAGTCACTCCTCCATAGTCTCTTTTGACAAATATAGCACAAATATAGCATAGTTTATAATACAAGTGATTGTATTTTTTTTTCTGTACATGTATTATCACGAGAGAATAAATGAATACATTTTCTAGTGTATACAGTCTATTTATTACATTTGTACATATGCAAAAGAACAATGATGGGTTTATTAAACGTGTTGTACAATGATGAATACATTTTCTAGTGTATACAGTCTATTTATTAAACGTGTTGTACACTTGCATCTATAATACAAATCAATAAGTGTAATACAATAGTGCATTTTTACTGCAATAGATTGGAATTATGATTGATACATGCACAGATACAAGTCTATCAGTATAAAATCTCCTCTGATGCCAAACTTGGATTTTTATAAAGGTAAAGCAGGTTATTTCACTAAATCGGAGATCAACATGATTGAATCAGAGGAAAGTTTGAAGGGTTTGGAGGAAAACCTCAAGTGCATTAATGCTGAGATGCAAATGCTTGAAGCTGAATACGAAAAACAGTTAAACGACCATAGTGAGGCAAGTTTTTCCTTTTGGTCTTCTTATATTAATCTTGTAAACATCTTTTACAACTCGAGAATTTGCATTGGTCTTTATTTAGGTCAGCAAGGAGCTCGGGAATTTGAGAAGGAAGAGAATTCTTGTGGAAGCTATTATAGAAGAGTCTAAGCTCTTGCCGGAGCTAGCGGGATATCCTTTATTTATCACCAAACAAAAGATTTAAGATAATTATGAAATGCTTCAGTTAAATCATTTCAGATAAGAGGAAAAAAAAAATTCTTTGACAAAAAACAAGCAGACAGCTGAACTGGAAAGAGAGCATGCTTCGCTTGGAGAAGAGCTGGAGAGAAAGTACGCCTGCCCGAGTTGTGGTACAAACAACATGGCCAGTATTCAGAATTCGTAACATTGATTAAATGACTTTTTTCTTGGAGGTGTAAAGAGTACAAGATACCTTAAAGCGCAATCAAATAGGTGATTTCTTTGACACAGTAAGTCATGGCACCGACAGTCTTGAAAATTTGTGATATTGACTCGATAAATTTCTGATTCTCGTATGTATAATGAATACAGGATTCTTTTCAGTGATAAATGCAATCTGATAGTGATTTCATTGCCCGTAACAAGTGCTGGGTTTTGTTTGGCAAGTTTTGAGTTTAGTCATAGGTTCCACAATACATACAAATGTGTTAAACATAAAATGTGCTAGTCAGACTCCTGCAAAGAGAAAAGATAAACAGGAACATCTACTGTAAATCCCCGAATTATACAAGAATGGCGAGCTTTGCAGTTTTAAACACATTGTTTTTTATGTTTTTCAAGACCGAATTGCTTTAAATGTTTAAGAATGAGCATTTTTTTTTTCTAAATATACTAGGAAATATATACAGCATCCCAATAAACCCATCATTGTTCTTTTGCATATGTACAAATGTAATAAATAGACTGTATACACTAGAAAATGTATTCATTTATTCTCTCGTGATAATACATGTACAGAAAAAAAAATACAATCACTTGTATTATAAACTATGCTATATTTGTGCTATATTTGTCAAAAGAGACTATGGAGGAGTGACTAGAAAGCATCAATTCGATGTCTTCACGCCAATTGCTTTTGAAAACTCCTTGATGAGAGGATTCTCCTTTGCTTCTTTATTTCCTTCTTCTACGTGCCATCTTCTCGACATATTCTCAACCTGAGATTCCAACAAAAATATAATTGAACTGCTGCATTTGAGCAAAATTGATCTAATAATTGAATGACTTGGTGTATTATAATGTACTAACCCAAGATCGAAAGGGACTCATTTGTTCCTTCAGCTTGTCAACTCGTGGTTGAATTGCATCTCTTCCCTTGGTTCTTATATCATCAGTCTGAGAAAATATAAATTAAAATAACACAGATGTTACTTGCGTAAACATAAAGTTGAGAAAACATACGTGGTACTTGTGTAACGAACAACCATTACTAAATAAAAGTAACAAGAAAAGAAAAGACAAGAAAGAGTAGTGCAAGTGCTAAATCGGTACCAGTTTAACTGCTTGGGACACTCAAATTAATCTTTAATTCCAACGACTTGGTGTTGTAATAGCTCCAGTAAATGAACTTCATCTTACTGGTAATTCTACTTTGTTCACATTTTGGATTTTGTCTGGATAATATTTCAAACATGGTATACAAATGAGTAGTGCAAGTGCAAGGCCGGTACCAGTGCTAAATCGGACACTAAATCAACATTCTTCACAACCATTGCAAGGCCGGTACCAGTTCAAACCAGCAAGGCCGGTACCAGATTTTGAGAATCGGACACTAAATCAAGAAAAAATCAGAAAAGCTCAAAATTTACCCGAGAGAGACTGGAGTGGAGAGCAATTAATAAATGATCAGAGTATGATGAATCGCTGGAGAGGAGAGTTCATCATCGCTGGAGAGGAGAGTCGCTGGAGAGAGAGAGTCGCTGGAGAGAAGAGAGAGGAGAGCAAGTTCGCTGGAGAGAGAGGAGAGCAAGTTCGCCTGATCAGATCTGCTGGAGAGGAGAGGCGCCGAGCTCATCAGCTTAGGGTTGTCGCTGGGAGAATCGCTGCTGGAGAAGAGAGCTTTGAATTTCGTTTTTGCTCCGAACTGGACAGCTCCAGTTCCGAAAAAATTAGAAAGTTCATCATCAGATCTGCACGATTATTGATGGAGATCCAACAGCCCTAAACCCGAAGTAAAACAGGCCATTTACTTTGCAAAGCACGGTAGCCTTACTCTATATATATATATATATATATATATATATATATATATATATATATATATAGAGAGAGAGAGAGAGATGAGCTATGCTACTCTATGGAGTAAAACGCGTTTGTACTTCACGCCGTATTTTTATTTTGAAAGTCCAAATGACCGATCCGAACCGCTCAACATGATCTCCATATTGAAATGTGCTTGGAGACCAAATTTTACATTTTTTAGAATTTTTTTACTATTTATTAAGCCACTTTGAAAATCTGAAAATCCGGGTGAACAGTAAAAAACAGTAAAAAATTCTGGACTGCCGGATCAGTGATTTTCAAAGTGGCTTAATAAATAGTAAAAAAATTCTAAAAAATGTAAAATTTGGTCTCCAAGCACATTTCAATATGGAGATTATGTTGAGCGGTTCGGATCGGTCGTTTGGATTTTCAAAATAAAAATATAGTGGCGTGGAGCACCAACGCGTTTTACTCTATGGAGTAGCATAGCTCATCTATATATATATATATAGAGTATGGCTAATGTGCTTCCTCTAGAACTTCGGCCTCGTGCTTCCGGGGGCATATTTTAGTGTTTGATGTTCAAACAACAAATTCAAACCGTTAGATGTTCAATCTATATTAAAATGTACTTGGAGACCAAATTTTACATTTTTTGGAATTTTTTTACTATTTATTAAGCCACTTTGAAAATTGCTGATCACATGGTCCAGATTTTAGTTGCACTGTTTTTACTGTTCATCCGGATCAGCAATTTTCAAAGTGGCTTAATAAATAGTAAAAAAAATTCAAAAAATGTAAAATTTGGTCTCCAAGCAGATTTTAATATAGATTAAACATCTAACGGTTCGAATCGACCGTTGGACTTTGAAAACCCGAAAACAACTTGGTTGCACCGGGGGCTAGGAACAAACGTTTTGATATTAGCCACTCTATATATATATATATATGAGAGTTCAAATGCACCATAATTTTTGTGCTCCAATATGCTCCACATCCTTTATCTCTATTTTCAAAGTCCGAACAGTCGATCCGAACCGTTCAACATGATCTTCATAATAAAATATGTTTGGAGACCAAATTTTATATTTTTTAGAATTTGTTTACTATTTTTTAGATAGGTACAATATCACTTTATCAGATGGTCCAAAATCTCCTTAAAAAAGTAATATTGTACCTATCTAAAAAAATAGTAAACAAATTCTAAAAAATATAAAATTTAGTCTCCAAACATATTTTATTCTGAAGATCATGTTGAACGGTTTTGATCGACTGTTTGGACTTTGAAAATAGAGATAAATGATGTGGAGCATATTGGAGCACAAAAATTATGGTAAAGCATTTGAACCCTCCTCATATATATATATATATATATAGAGGAGGAATCAAGTTACAACAAAGTTACAACAATTATTTTTTTCATTTTCAAAGTCCAAAATCATTGATCCAAACCGTTCAACATGATCTCCACAATAAAATGTGCTTGCAGATCAAATTTCACATTTTTTTGAATTTTTTTACTATTTATTAAGTATTTTACAAAAAATAGTCATATTCAGACCATTGAATTTTGTAACCATCTTAATAAATAGTAAAAAAATTCAAAAAAATATAAAATGTGATCTACAAGCACATTTTATTTAGATAATCATGTTGAACGGTTTGGATCGACGATTTGGACTTTGAAAATGAAAAAAATGATTATTGTAACTTTGTTGTAACTTAAATTTGTTGTAACTTGATTCCTCCTCTATATATATATATATATAGAGTCTGGTTAAATTGCTTCCAGAAGCACTTCGATCGAAGTGTTTACGGAGTCAAATTTTAATAGTTGTTTAAATGTGTGGCGATATTTTTTAAATTTGTGGCGAATTTGTTGAAATTGAGTAGTTGTTATTTAACGTATTGAGTGAGTTATGTTTAAATGTTAAAATTGAATAGTTGTTTAAATGTGGCGATATTTTTTTAATTGTCATACAAATAAAACATAGCGGCAATATGAGTTATGTCTTGTGACGATATTGTGACGATTTTATTTATTTATTTATATGTTTTAGTTTTAATCAATGTTATTTATGTTTGTTTTACCAAAGAGACATACAAACATAAAATACCAAACATAGTATACCAAATATAAATATTACAAAATAATTTAACTAAAACTACAAAGAGGTAAAATCGGTCAGCTGGCACTACCCTGTTTTGTCTGTCGAATAGCTGCCAGGAGTCCTGTGTAGGTGTAGTGGCCTCGACCTCGGCCTAAATTAAACTACATTATACTAAATTACACTATATTATACAAATTTATACTAAATTATTAATAAGTTATACTAATTATTTTAATTTAATCTAAATTAAACTACATTATACTAAATTACACTAAATTACACTAATTTAGTATTAAAATCAATTATACTAATTAATAATAAGATGTACTAATTATATTAATTTAAACTAAATTATACTAAATTAAACTAATTAACACTAATTTTAACTAATAAATCCTACAATATACTAATTTACACTAATTTTAATACTTTTCTAACAAATTATAACCATTTTGGACTAAAAACAATAAAAAAAATAAAATGACTTGCATGAAAAAGTGCAAGAGCCTAGCTGGAGCAAGAGAGAAATAGAGGAGGGAGGGAGAAAGTTTTTGGAATGAATTGTAATAAATTCTCTTTGCCCCTTCTTTTATAAACACTCGGACCGCTGAGATTTTCAGCGGTCCACTTCTTTTCTCAACCATCAAAAATTCTAGCAGTCCAAAAAAGAGTGGTCGGTCGAGAATCTCAGCTATCTGGGCATTTTTAAAATTTCCAAAAAATTGTGGGCATTCTATTATTTTTATTTAATGTTGGATATTAATAAAAATTTCAGTCTCCCTCCGTTAATTCCTCCATTAATGCTTTTTATTTAATGTTGGATATTAATGCTTTTCAGGGAAATTTTATCAAAAGTGGTATTAAATAGGAGAGGATTTCAACTTGATATGAGATGTGTTCTCTGCTCATCGTGCCAGAGAAAAACAACTATACACCTACTCTATAGATGCCCATATGCCATCACGGTCTGGAGCAGAGTATCGTTATTATTGAAAGAACCAATCCTTACTCAGGCAAACTCAATTCAAAAAACCTGGACAAGATCCTGGGGTATTGTCAAACGAAGAAGAGGCATGAAAGGCAAGACTTGGGCAGCCAGCTTTATGTGCACCGTTTGGCACATTTGGAAGCAAAGAAACATAGTGGTTTTTGGAGATACGGTCACCAACCCTACTGTAATTGCAGAGCGATGTGTGCGTGAAGAAGCACTGCACTGCTGAGATGGCACATGATTACGTGTAATATTTAAATGCAAGTTTCTTTTATTTCATGATATTACTTATTTGTCTATAGTCATTTTCTAGTTAGCATGCATTTTAATTACGTATTAGTGTACATTAAATGCGTACTCAAGGACAAATTGGACAATAAAAAAATTCAATATTAAAGAAGGAATCGCTCGTGTATGAATTCGGATCCCCTAGGTACCTGAGGTGCAATTAGTAGATCTGGACCGTTAATTTAACGTGGCACGATCTCAAAACAGATTCTTATAGTTTGCGTAGCCACCGGATTAAGTTTGACCCTGCTAGAATTAATCTGAACCGTTCATTTACGTATATTGCACCTCAGGTACCTGAGGGATACGGACTCCATTTGTTTGACCAGAGGTTGAAATTTGAACAAGTAGTGGAAAAGGTCATAACATATTAACATCATTATTGCATAGACCGTTGGATTGTAATCTGACGTCTAAAATTTTATCACAACATATCAAGCAGCCTAGTCTAGCTGTTTAGCGAGTCCCGAGTAAAAGGTGATAAAACAATGAACATGTCGCGAATTCTCCAATTTCCACCAAAGCACCCATTCTCCATTTATAATTTCCAGTTTCATCTCTTTTCGAGTTCCACCCAGAACAACACAAGTATAAAAAATAACAGAGCAAAGACAAGAAGCAGAGAAAATTTCTCTTCGGGTTACAACGACCCATCTCCATCTACCCTTCGCAACCTCATCAAGGCAAGCACGGATCAACCTTCACTGACATGTGGGGTCCAAGCCCATTCGCTCGCTCTAAAACTTGGTCACAACGCTAACCCATACCTTGCAACAGCTCTCGTGACTATGTATGCTGAGGCGTACTCATTGATCGATGCACATAAGGTGTTCGATGAATTGCCCAAGAGAACAGCTGTTTGTTGGACCTCTTTGATATCTGCATACCAACGGCATGGTTACCCGAGAAGAGCCTTAGAGCTGTTCAGGCACATGCAATTGAACAATGTGGAGCCCGACCGAGTTGCAATTACCGTTGCAATCTCAGCTTGCACAGATCTAGGAGCATTGGATTTGGGTTCCTGGATCTATACATACATATTCCGTAACTGGAGTAAAGAAAGTATTTTGGAGGATTTGATTTTACAAAATGCACTTATCAACATGTATGTTAAATGCGGGAATGTAAAAGCAGCTCGGTGTATCTTTGACATGGCGAATAAGAGAGATGTCACCACATGGACATGCATGGTCATGGGCTATGCATTGCATGGCCCTGCCGTGGAGGCTCTGAACATTTTTTATATGATGGAGAAGGAGTTTGCTCCTAACCATGTTACCTTTTTAGGAGCTTTAATGGCGTGTAACCATGCAGGGCTAGTTAATGAGGCATGGCGATACTTAGAGAGTATGGAAAAAGATTACGGGATTAAGCCCAAAATTACCCATTTTGGCTGCATGGTAGATATGCTATGTCGCATGGGGCTCGTAGAGGTGGCATATGACCTGATAACTGACATGCCTATGAAAGCAAATGCCATGATATGGCGTACATTATTGGGTGCATGCAGCGTTAATGGAAATATTACTCTAGCCAGCCAGGCCCGAGCCAACCTAGCTGAGCTGGAGCCAGGCTATACAGGAGATGATGTGGCAATTTCAAATGCTTATGCAAAATTAGGCTTTTGGGAAGAGAAGATCAGTGTTAGGGCTAGAGTTATGCGAAGAAGACAGCCCGGATGTAGTTTGATTGAGATTGGGAGTAGAACGCGTGAATTTGTGGTAAGTGATGGGGAAAAATGCGAACATAACAAGTTGAAAGAGATTATCAAGGGCATAACAGAGAATTCGAAGTCATTGTTAGGCGACTCTGAGATGTTTACATTCAACAATTTTGATTTGGATGGTGGGGAATGAATAACGATGCAAGGCAATCATTCTTTATATATTTTTATTTTTTTTGTCAATATAAGATATAGCCTAACCTTTTAACATGACAATGGGATAGAAAATACATTAAATAGAGTCACTCGCATAGAAAAGTATTTCACATTCTATTGCAAATCAAATTAACACATTATCAGTTGGCTTGTTTTTTTTTTGTACAACATATCAGCTGTAAAATCAAATAGAAAAAGAGTTTAATTGCAATTCTGTTACAATTTTCCATCCCCAACCCACCTAGTTTGCCTTCCCATTGGGGCTCTACCCAGTATCATATAATTTATCAAGCAGTCAAATCAACAATAGATCGGTTGTGTTTCGAATTCTATAGGACCCTAGATTGATATAAACTCAGCTCATAGGAATTCAAATGTAAATATTCTCCTAAAAGTTTGCCATTCGCATTAGAACATAGATGTACTACTACTGTAAATTCTTGCATTGAGTGTTCTAGTTGAAATTTATACTGGTCCATTATTATAAGGTTTTTGATATCAACAACCTTCACATTTCCAATCACACATCTCTGACATATCTGAGCCTCCCTGTTAAGGAAAAATGAACATGATGGTACCAATTTTCCCCCATGAATATGGGATTATTATATCTTCAAGAACATCCCTATGAAATTTCTTTTGTATTTCAATAGCTTGGAAATTAAATTGCAAGAGACTTATTTGTAAACCTAGTACCTGCCAATTACTTTATTTTTAAGCGATGCTCATGATTGTTGCATTGTCCAAGATAACTACAGTTAGTAAGTTATGGAATTATTCTTTCTAGTTTCTAAGCATCAATGCTAATAATTTTTTTTCCAAATTTCAGGAATTCATATGTAAAACTATATGCAGAAATTTGTACATCATAGACTAGGCAGAATTCGGCTGGTGCCGTAAGTGCAAGCGCCAGCAAAACCAAAACAGTACTGTCTCAGGACTCGTTTCCAGGTACTAGCATTTAAAGTTATGGCACTCCTTCTTGGTACCTTGTACAATCTATTTAACTATTTCTGTTTAAATTTGTATTGGAGTCTAGGTAAATAGGTATAGGTGCATAAAAATATATATATATATATATGACGTACCTGATCCCCATTAACAAGCTGGCATATTATGTTTGTTATATCAATATTGGAATCGTCATCCTCAATTGTGAAGCCCGGTTTTTACAAACTTGTCATGTGATAAATAGTTGAAATATATAAATGGTATACTGGTACATAATCAAATTGGTATTACACCACCAAACCAGTTAAGGGCTCTGATTTAAATCTCAATTAATCATAATGCACAGCATATGTATAAATCCAAGTACCCAGGTCCAATGTGCTAAGATCTGTGCAAACTCATAAGCGATGGTAATGGTTACTCCATCAATCTCCATATCATCCAACTTTATTCGAGCCATTTTTTCTGGTAGACATGTCATCCATATGCAAAACTTAAATACTAAAGAATGTCGTCCATAAAAATTAAAGATATGTAAAATATGGAACATAAATTTATTTATACTTTATATGTCGCTTAAATAGGTTTTATACTAAACTTGATGCAATTAATTAGTCATCCATCGAGCAATGTAATAGTTTAACAGTCTAGTTCTATTGGCTTTTGATCATCAAGCAAACGACTTTTAAATTACATGAGGTTTGATATACAAGTCTATCAAATGATGAACAACAAATCTATAATTCTATTTTCGGGTTCAACTTTGACCTCTACAATATTCGTTATCATAATGGTATGACATGGGGACGAGTATTCCAATAAATATTCATTTCATCCTGTTGGGCTAGCTTCAACCCAGCTCCAGCTATCATTGATCAGTTTGTATTGCATTGTATCATTCACCACCAGGAACATTATTTAATTTGGAAGTTAGGAAATTCGCCCTTACAGTCAGACAAGATCCCACTAAGTTATTTATAATTATGAGGCCGATTAAACAAATTTTTACAAACACTTTAACGTTCTTACTAATATATGTAAAAAAATAAAAATAACAAATTCAGAAAATTAATTGTTTCTGTAGTCTAGAATAAAAGTATGTGATGTAAATGAAGTTCAAAGCACTGGGCATTCTTTCATATATCATACTGTAAATTTTATGATTGTGCAAATCATGCGGCCTTTTAATCATAAAACAGCGGGCTAATTGGTTTTTTGGCGGCTGATTTTGATTTCAAAATATAGTATTATTGTTCATAGTTCTAATCTTTTTTATGATTCTGCAGATTATACGGCCAATTAATAATAAAAGACAGATTATAGGTCCTTGGGTTTTATTTTTCATTCAAAAACTGCAAGATACCCTTTGCAAATTGTATACGTGATTGTGTGATCCCCGAATCCAACTCATTGGTCGCCAAGACCATTTTTTACAGCATTGCTAGTGCTAATTGATTGAGTAAAGCCTCCACCAGATAGGACCTCCACCAAAGGTACTATATAAATCACATTCAATGAATAAATATTTTTTATTGCAATTTTACAGTTTTAGATTGTGTAGCGAATCAACTGCGGATGATAGGATACATTGAATTACAAACCTTTTCATTATTTCTTTTAAAACATACCATTTATTAAAAAAAAATTAAAATCTCGCCAAACCACTATAAATTGCATAATCCCTCCTCCATGGGCTCCAACCTCTCCAAAGAACCCTAATTCCGGCTCTCCTCTTAAATTTTCCTCGCCGCCTTTTTAGAATCACATAGAATGTGAGACAAGTTAAGCTCGAGTTTTGTGTGATTTTAAAAAAGGCGGTGAGCAAAATTTACGAGGGGTGTTGGAATTAGGGTTCTTTGGGAGGTTGGGGTTGGATGGTGGCCATGTTTTAGAGGCAATTGGAGGGAGGAGGAGGCAGGGTGACAATAGTTGTGCAGGGTCTCTGAGTATGTACAAGATCGGTATAGTTTGGTAGTATGGTTTGAGTTTTTACATTATGTATCACATGTAATTTGAAACTGTAACGTGCCGGTGTCTAACATATATCATGCTTATGTCCACACAGTGATCATGTCTATTGGATACAATCATAAAGTGCGTATATATGTCACCACATATCTGTGTGGGTGTCATATTGGACATCTCTGTTTGTTATAAGCATGTTGCAAAAGTAAAAGGCACAAAAGAATCTATGATATGATTCCGTGTATGACATGATTGGGTATTGGCAGTTGTTAATTTAATTTTCATCGGAGGAAAGATGTGCATGAAAGTTCATTTGTTGTTGCTGAGCTACAGTGACAATTAGTACAAGTTGTATCCAGTATGTCATGCAGTTTATATGACAGGTATTAGGTGTTTGGAGGCGATTATAATTTAAAAGGTGATGTTTGGTACAAAAAAAGAGCAAGGACTGCCTGTGATTGGGCTATGGTTATGTGATTGGTACAAAAAAAGAGAAGGGTGTGAGGGAGGGAGAGGGCAAGTGGGGTTGGGAAGAAGCAAGACCTGAGGTGTCAGTGACATGGCAGATGGCCTAGAGTGCAGAGAGTGGTCACTGTTACATGCCATGTTTGGACAAATAAATGTGCCCTCGGGCTTAGAGATTCCTGAACACACTTATCCTCACCGTCTCCTCAGTACCAGTACAATTTCATCTCCTGCCACTACCTGCTTCTCCTTGTCCATCTCTTACACCAATTGTTTTTTGCCAGAACAGTCAGCTCCACTTGTCTCTTTGATAACCACGGGAAGCTCTTTTTTCCACGGACAAATCTCTTCCTGTTGCAAGTGAAATATACAAAGACATGTAGAAAAGGAGAATGTTGATTGTAACTGAAGAGGTTTGGGGGAAGTTAAGTATGCAAGTAAATGCATTGCCGACTGTTTACCTTCACTGACAGCAAAAAAAATGAAGATTGCAGTTACCAGCTCTTGCTGTTTTCCAGGTTGCACGAACGGACTCTGGTACTTCTCCAGTAAATAGTCATGCTACCTTAACCTTCTCTTTTATTTTGATTTTTAAGTGTCTTTTCCTATGTATTTCTGCTTCTGCTAGTATATATCTTGTAAGTTATTCTTTTTATCTCGTTCTATGTAACTTCCTGGTTCTATGCTCAATGCAATGCTTAAGGGCTTTCCAGGGAATAAGAAATCTTTGTATGAACTACCATATTATTTCAAGCAGCCAATGAGAAAGTAAAAACAACTCATATCAGAACAACATTTTCATTTATATTAGGGCAAACTCATCAATCAAACCTTTGTATACCAGTTTCTATACAGTATATCTAGGTCATAGAAAAAGAAAAAAAGAAAAAACAATTACAACTCAGTATGTAGAATCTCTTCATTTTCGTCAACCTTATCTCCACCGCCACATGCTGAACTTTTAAGGCAGTCTGCTGGAGGCTTCACAACCCCATAGTCAATCCCCATTGCACAGTTACAATAAGTCTCAGCAATTCCATCTTCTCTTTCTAAGTTGATGTTGTCTAGTACAATGCCACTACAAGGAACTGTGTCACTACAAGCAAATTTCATTGCCTCTGGTGTTTTTGATGTTCCAGAAATGTTCTTGAAAATAACCCCGCTTATCTTCACCGCTGATGTCTGTTTTTTTTTAGTTCAGAAATTCAGAAGAGCAATTTACTGTGAATTGGATGTGTCATATTTGGTCTTAGAAAATTCAAGAAAGTTAGGTCTTTCAATGGTTATTTTATTCTGCAACGAGAAATGCACTAAAAGAATTGCTGTAGCCAACCTTTCCCTATAATACCTTTTTTTATTTTGGTCTAGTGAACCTTCCTTTCCCAACATACTAATTTTTTATTTTTTTCTGCATTACACTGTAACAAGTTCTTAAACATAGTATACTTTTTCCTGATTTTTTCCATTTGAAGATGTTTTAGGAAACAATTTATCAGATTTTTTTTTTCTGGAAGTATTAAGTAAACTGAAAATTGTGTAGTTTTTTTTCTCATTTGTCAATCTAATGTAGGTTTTATCTTGAACTTATCTCATACTTATTATGTTCAGATTATAGAGAGGACCACCATACCTGATTCTTACAAGGAGTTTTAGAGTCGCAATAAAACTGGTCGATTATTATTGGGTTCTTGACATCAATCATCTTCACATTTTGAAATCGCACACCTCTACAATAGCCGGAACCTCCCTATCAAGGAAAAAGAAACCAATATATCAATTATTACCACTTAACTCAAACAATTATTTTGAACATTTCCATGTTTGCCTTCTAAAAGATAGGTATATTTTACATTTCAAATTCGAGTACAACTAGGGTGTTCTTAAGTTCACCAAGCCCCTTTGTGAACTCAACTCTAAAACCTATTGGATTGATTTCAAACGACGAATCCGAACTGTTAAAACCCATTTATCTTACGAGTGATGTGTCTACATGCAAAAATTTTACACTTTCGAATTAATTTAGTATAAAGTCAAGCAGCCAAAATTAGAAGGGCTTTCATTTAGATTATTCACATCTTCTGAACACCACACGATTTGAACTTCTGTCATTAAGGACTTGATTTTAAACTTGAGTACCTGCCAAGTCTTTATTCGCAGACCATTACTAGTACCCGTGATTATTGCAGTGTCCAAGACAATAGAAGTTACCACAGCTATTGAATTATCCTTCCCTAGGCTCCCTATGCTAATAAAAAAAAAAAAATCGAGAATACAAGAATTGACATATTATGTTAATAAGCAGATAGTACAAGTATGATATGGACTTGAGTAGTAGTGTATTGCCCAACCATTGCAAGTTTGAGCACATGCATCAACTACAAGTACCAGATGTCACCAGAATGGTACCAAAATGCCCAGGTATCATATCTAGGTACTACTAATTATGATTATGGCATCAATTTTACTAAGCATATCTTGATAAAACTTTTCTTCTTAACAGTTTTAGGTTCAGAGCTATCATGGGCAAAAATAAAAGCTGAAAAAAAGAGGAGATTACTGTAAACCTGATTCCATGACCAGGCCCACATTTTACGTTTTTCATCTTGATATTGGAGCTCGCATTCACGATGGAGATGCAATCATCCCCTGTATGTCCAACATTATTTTCCTTTCTTAAATGATCAAATCAAAATTAAGGTGTTCAGTTACAAACCGCAATTTGTGTAATACCAACTGATCTTTTGATTAAGCTTTGATCTCTGCCTTAAATCTCAAAATACAACATGAAAAATGTTATTGTGCGATTACACAAATTGGTTTTTCGAAGAAAAATAAAGATATCCCACATTATAGTTAAGTAAATCTGACAAGTTGCTACTGGTTATTTTCATTTTAACTCAATCTGAGTTGCTCGATTACTACCTTGCACAAACTTGTTATCAAATGTCTAAATTATTCCTTTAGAGAAATATATCATTCCAATAAACTATTAAAAATCTTCAATTTTAATTGCTATAAAATTTTGTAGAAAAATTAATCAGAAGCTGCAGAACAAACTGGTAATGAATTATGTATTTTCATTTCACCTGTTCCAATATGTACATTCTGGATTGCAACATTGGTAGACTCGGTTATGTGAATGCCATCTGTATTGGGGCTATCTTCGGGAGCTGTCACTCTTACACCCGAAATTCTTACTGAATCCGATCTAGAGATTTGAAAATGAATTTGTTGCGAGTATTGAAAATTCAGCTTCTTTACTCTTACTCCCGAGCATTGATCAATCGTCAGAGCCTGCATCATTTTTTTCCCCTGTTTTAATTATGATATTTCTTTGTTTCTGACCAAGTATTGTTATACTTGGCACAGGAATAATACCAATAGGTGAGATGACAATTTTTGGATTTAATAAGTGTTATAAGGGTGAAAGAGTTACCGTGGGAGCTCCTTTGCATGGCTGCAAGAACAGAAATAAATATGCAGAGTCAGACATCATTATCAAAACATGGGTATAAATGGAAAACAATGTGTGGTTTTTTGCTAGAGCTTACTGAAGGGAAAGGCATGAAAAGGAAACCAAGTGGACAGTTGGTTCATTTGTGTTCAAAATATTAATCTCAATGAAAGAAAGGAACCCTAATACTCTTTGTTTCTCCCTTTGTCTAATTAAAAAGATAATCCTACTAGGTATTTTTTAACTCTGAATATAGAGAAATTATTAGTTGCTTAGCTCATGATACACAATCATGCTTTGACAGGTTATGGCTAATCCCTGATCCAATTTATTTTCCCTTTTATTTTATTTTTCTTTTGGATATTAGTCTTGTTTATTTTCTAGTTGCACCACTAAAATGACTGCCAAGGAATAGCTGATCACATGTCTAAGGTGTAATGGCACTAGAAACACGAAAATAAATCTGCTGCGATTCCGAGGTAGATCGCAGGAACCTGCGATCCCATCTCAACTGTTGGTATTTATCGAGATGCGTGCGTGAAAATTTACTTTTTAAGAACGTTTCTGAGATCCGCGCTCGAGAAAATTTGAACCGTTGATCTCGGGATCGCAGGGTCCTGCGATCTGCCTCGGAATCGCAGCAGATTCGGACTCCTAGAAACACTGATATCTGGATAAACTTTATCAATCAAAATAATAAAAAAATTGTTTTTTTGTAATCGTAATCGTAACCTAAACCTAACCTCGATCAACCACACCAACTACAAGTCTGCCAGATACACGCTCATTAACTTCAATTCAGGTTCTCAACTTGAGTAAAAGAAAATACATATATAATTCAGATAGAAAGGAGACCAATTATGACACATTTTACTGTTTCATGCTGAATTTCTGATAGGAGAACTTGAAAAATATTGCAATCTTGCTAATAGCACAAGCACCAGCATTGTTAGCAGACTGATACTTCACTGTTTCTGTGGTAATATTTCTCTCTTCTTTGAGAAACTTGTTTTTTTTTTTACCTTTGTCAAATCCAAAAGCAAGTGGAAATAGCAAAAAGTACAAAGGAAAAGAAGGGGGTGTCTAAATTTACATTAGTTCTGTTGATCTTGCAAGAGGCAGCCCACCATTTACTCCCTGAACCATCAATTACACCACCGCCTTGAAACCTGACACCTGTCAGCTTGCTGAAAGTGAGCCAGTTCCTTGGGCTCTTTGGGTCCCACAGTGCCGGCTCTTCGGGTGCTATTATTGTTCCTTC
This sequence comes from Carex parvula, assembly GCA_025461045.1. Lineage (NCBI taxonomy): Eukaryota > Viridiplantae > Streptophyta > Magnoliopsida > Poales > Cyperaceae > Carex > Carex parvula. The sequence goes on along the minus strand of JAJGRW010001083.1, from coordinate 746,724 downwards.
TATCTATTTAACAAAAATATTTTCAAAGTCATGTATAATTTTTCAAAATTTAGGTGAGGAGGGTTCTAGTGCCCAAAAGTTGGCACCTCTCTTCTGCATTAATATTTCAAATTTACTAATTCAAACGACAAATCTGAAACATTGATCTCGTTCTTCTGCATGCATCCATGTAAACTTCTATGAATTTTCTTAAATCATTTTGCAAAAGATCAAGAGTCCATGAATAAAAGGATCAAGTTAACTATAATTTATAATCTTTTTTTGTTTTTTTTTATATGGTTGAGAAGGATAAGAAAATGTAAACAGTACTAAAATAGAACATTTAGATTCACCTCAATTGTTAGCTTGTCTTGGCAGGGACCCTTAAACCTGGTGGCATTGATTTTGTATCTGCGCCCTTCTGGTACGAGAAATACTGCATTTTCCAGAGAGCATGCTTTTTGCCACGCATCCAAAAAAGCCTACAAATTATCAACTTCAGAAAGGGTGCGGAATTTGTCCGAAGTCATTTGGACCATCTCTTGTCCAAAGAGTGATAAGCACCGCAGGATGATAATCAATCAAACCGTAAATTAGTTGCTTTGTATTGGAGTAAAGTCTTTTCTTTGCATTGTAAATCCAACTGCAATATGTACTTAAAATCTCCATTACCCTAAAAATGGAGGCCTGCATTATCTTATCAAATGTTGTATTTCATTATTTTCATACTAACAGGATGGAATCAATTGGTTCGGTCCGAACTGTAAAATTCAAAATGACATAATAATATAAGTGAATAACAATTTTAGTTTCGTTAAATTAATGAATTTTCCATATGATCTTATAAATTTCTTCTATTGTAAATAAATCTATTTGTTTATACTAATAATTATGAATTACGAGATTGTGGAAAAAACTATTGTATCTATTTTAAGTGCGTTTTTTACAATGATATCAATAATAGGAACAATATATTGTTTCACAATATTCGTAATTCATAATTATTAGTATTCATAATTAAATTTATCTATAATAGATTATTATCATATAGAAAATTTATTAATTCGTGAAACTAAACTGTTATTTACTTAATAGTTAATATTTAATTATTATTTTTTATTTTGAATTTTTGACGAAACAATTGCACAATTACTTCCATTTGAAATATAGTATATGACAAATAGAACAATGGAGACCTCCATTTTTAGGATAACAGAAATTTTAAGTAACATGCTGTATTGCTGTACCATGGATTTACAACATTTCGTAAAAATGGAAGAAATTTATTACCTCATTAAATGATAATCAAATCACGGTTAGTATTAATTAGCAACAATTTAAATCATGGGGTGTCCGCACCTCTTTGGACGAAGATGGTCCAAATGGCTTCGGATAAGTTCTGCACCCCTTCAGAAATGCATGCCCATTGGCCAGCCACAACCAAAAGAGTCAATGCCTACCTTAATTGGAATGGTTTGATTCCTTTCTAATTTGTGTCCATACAGTCTCTTGCAACGCTGATCATAGTGGGGTATACGACAGCTTCATTGGTTGAAGCATTAAAGAAGCCCCTACTCGTGGCTCGATTGTGAGTCGCTCGTTACTAAACTGAGCTGGGACCTAGCTCGCTCGCCACTAGCTCGTTCGCCAGTTCGCAAGCTAGCTCGGCTCCGCATCAATTTGTAAATTTGTATGAATTTGTGTGCATTTTATACTATATATTGAAACTTAATAATTCTTTTTAAAACTTATTTGTAAAATTTGTAAAAACAATTCGGTCCAACTTGGTCAAAAATGTTTGTAAATTTTATTTTCTTTTTAAAATAAGATCTAGCCAAACCCAGCAAGACAACTCGCAAGCTAGCTCGGTCCAGCTCGTGATGATTTCAAGCTTTGATTTCATTCGGATCCTAAAGTCAGCTCGCTCGTGACTCGGACGAGCCAGCTCGTGATGAGTTCAAACTAGACCCAGCTCGTTGTCACCCCTACTCCTACCGTCCTACGGGTTTTTTTTAAAGAAGCTATTGTCTTTTAGTGCCTATCTCAACTTTTGCGTGACCGACGTGTACGGTGTCTATTCGATGATAGTGCAGGACCAGTATTATTTGTGCTTTGAGATTCGCGCATAACGTATTTGAACGGTTGATATTTTCCAGGAAAACACTAAAGTTTGAGATATCTCAGAGGATGCGAATTCGGTTCGTCATTGGCCATAGGGCTTTGGCAGCGTCCGTTGGAATCGTCTGCGGCTTAGTTTGTATGGCTTTTCATGTTAAAGCTGATATTTAATTAATTGTTTTTCCGTAGCACGGAAAGTAATACAGTTTTAGTCATAAATAAGAAAAAAAAGATTTTGCCAAAAGGTATGCATGAAAACATTCTCATGGCGGATTGATATTTTGCATTTTAAATGTGTATATTTCTTTAAAGGTATATCAATTTGTGATAATTTTTTCAGAATGTTCGTCTTATTTTTAATAATAAAAAGTCCAATATTAGATATGTTTTTATCAACTATCTTCATTTTTTTGTGAATTGGACCGTAAAAAATATATGTAATTGTGGTGGAATCTGGATTTAATATTAAAATGGTATATATGTTGTTTGTGTTCTAATATTCAAATCATATGACATTATAAAAATAATTGATTTTAACCACACCTCGTAAATGATCATCAAACAAAAAATAATGGAGATCACAAAATTTGATATAAACAAAAAATTTGAATTACTAAAGGTGTTATGCCACATAAGATCTACTTATTCCGGTTGGAAGAGCTATCATTCTTCCAATCTCTTTTTTATGAGAAAATCACGTGGATCGTTCTTTTCGGCTTCTTAAGAGAAAAAAAAACAATTGCCGAAGCGTTACCACTTATCTGATTAGCGGGAGAAATTTGGGTCCGATGGGCATCGGACCAAAGTTAGTTTGACGGATTCGCTCACCGTCCATCTGCTTTAGGATTCGTGCCCACAACTTTCGCATCTGCTTTAAATTCGTGCGCACGAATTTTAAAGTGGATCGGACGGTCCCAAACCCATCGGACCCAAATTTGAGTCCGATGGGCATTGGACCTAGTGGATTGCTAACGGGTACCTCGGGCAGGGCAGACCCGTACCCGTCCCGGGCAGCGGGCAGGACGGGTACGGGTACAACGGGTAGGCGGGTACAACGGGCACGGGTAGGCGGGTTTTTTTTTGAAAAACTCCGCCCTGCCCGTCTCAAACCCGTGCCCGTTGCGGGTAGACGGGTACAACGGGCAAGGGTACAGCGGGCACGGGCAGGACGGGTACGGGTAGAAATTTTTTTTTTTTTTTTTTTTTTGCTGTTTTCTGATTTGATTTCTGATTTTTTTAACCGTGTCGTACGAATATTATTACGTGTTTACGTGTCGTACGAATATTATTACGTGTCGTACGAAATATTATTTCTTTACACGAGTAATTTTATTTTATTTTCAAACTCTCATTCTAATTTTTATATATGAGTTACAAATAATAGTTCGGCTATAAAAATTGTATATATATATAATAGTTTATAAATAATACGATTCCGACATAAGAATGAGAGTTATAAACAAATCATAGTTCGGCTATTATTTGAAATAATACGCTATAATTTGTATATAAATAATAGTTTATAAATAATACGATTCCAACTATTATTCCGACACATCATATATAAATTGTATATATGAGTTACAAATAATAGTTCGGCTATAAATTAGAATGAGAGTTTAAAAATTTGAAACTAAACCAGACATAAGAACAAATACGCTAGACATAAGAACAAATACGCTAAATAAATAATAGTTTCAAATTAGAATGAGAATTTGAAACTAAACACATCTTTATAATTCCTAAATAAATAAAATTTGTAACTCATATATAAAAATTATTTGTGCGAAAATTTGTATATTTATTCGGCTAAGTACAAGTCTAATTATTTATTTCTTTACAGGAGTAATTTTATACTAAAATACGCTAGATTACTTGAAATTATGTTGAATTACACTATATTACAATAAATTATGTTCAATTATACTAAATTACGTTAAATTACAATAACCTCGCTAATTATGCTGAAATACGGTAAAAAAAACACTAAACTACTCAAAATTACGCTAAAGTAGACCGATTTTGTGCCATCTTTCATGATCATAAAAAATAGTAAAAAAATTCCAAAAATAGTAAAAATTGGTAATCTGCAAGTTCATTATGTAACTAATTTACTGAGCTACTTGGATTGAATGATAGACATGAAAATCTTAATCGGAAACTTCAACTCAAGTTTTGAGGCTCTTCCCTTAGTTTTTTGACGAATCCGACGGTCGGATCGGTCCCGAAAGGAAGTTAGCTTGGTACAGGGGCTGTGGAGCTCATGTCAAAATTTCAGCCCGATCCGACGGACGGATCAAAAGTTATGCCCTTTTTTGTGAAGCATGCGCATGACTTGATTAATATAACTTTGGATATTAATAAACTTTGGATATTAATATTCAACATAATTAATAATTTGTATTAAACTTTGGATATTAATAAAAATGTCGGCATTCTAATTATATAGTTTCATAATTTATTTATATCTCGAAATTTGTAGTTTACATTTTAAATTGATAATATATTTTGTAAACGTTCATTTAAATTGATAATCTAAATCTAAATTCAAATCTAAATTTAAATGCAAATTAAATTAAATCTAAATTCAATATAAATGTAAATCTAAATTAAATTTAAATTGAATCCAAATCTAATTTAAATCTAAATTAAATTAAATAAAAGAAAAAAAAAAACATTTTCAGCCTCTGCCTTTCAGCTTCAGCCTCTGCCGAATTTAAAAAAAAAAAAACAGAGCAGTTTTAGCTTCATGCAGAGCACTAATCATATGCAGCGTTGTCAAATTTCTGTACTCCGTGCGCTGCGTGTAGCCAAAACTGATCTGTTAAAATTACTGTAGAACCGGGGGGAAGAAAGTTTGAAATAAAGGGGTTCGGGTTCGGGTGCTACAGTACACGGGTAAACGGGTGCTACAGTACACGGGTAAACGGGTGCGGGTACACCCGTGGCGGGTGCGGGCAGACGGGCAGCGGGCACGGGTTTGCCGGGTACGGGTACACCCGGGTTTGGCACCAAAACAGGCCACCCTGCCCATTTCAAGCCCGTACCCGCGTACCCGTTTACCCGTCTATACCCGGGCACGGGTACGGGTACCCCGGGCACCGGGCACGGGCGGACCGGGTTCGGGCAGCCCGCGGCGGGCAGTGTCAAACCACTAATTGGACCCAAGCCTTTCTCCTGATTAGTGAGGCCTAATCATATATAATGTTTCCTTTTTGACCTTCTACTTTTAAAAAATTAAGATTCGTGCATATAGGCTAATTATACTATAATGGTAGAATAATATCACATTTCCTAATTTTATATATATATATATATATATATAGCTCACTGTTTACCATTTTGTTTATTATTAGAAAGGAATAAATGAAGAAAAGTGACTTAAATAGTCTGCATATAAGCCTTATATATGAATTTGATTATCTAAAAATAAGAAGAAAAATATCACATGCAAACTAACGTTACTGTTAATATGCAAAAAGGACCCAATAAAAATAATTATTACTGTACCGAGTACCAACCTGTGTATCATCAGCTATGCCGTCCCCGACCGCGCCGAAGCTGTCGACATTGACCGAAACCTTTCCTGACACATCAGTCCCCCACATTTCAATGCCGATTTCTTCATCTTCTTCTTCTTCTTCCTCAACCCACCATTTCTCTCCTATTTCTTCTATCCCTTCTCCCCCCTCGCATGCTTCCACATTGCTGCCATAGCTTTCGCCTCTGATCTTCGAAATCACCAACAATAGAAGCATTAAGTACATTGCCCAAGTCTTCATCTCTCTCTGTCTCCTTCTCTCTTTATAATATATAAGATGAAATTAAGCTTTATGAGCAGACTTTGAATTTATAGAGAGGAAGAAGGAGAGAGAGGTAATGTGGCTTGACTTGAAAGGATAAATTAATTACTAAAGAGGGAATGTGTATCATGAAATGGGGCGGTGGTGGAAGTGTGGGTCTCTTTCCAGCTTCAGCCTTCAAGTACAAGGGATCCAATTTTAATTTTGTGTCATGTAGATCTAGATTCCTATCTCTATAAACCTACAAAATTATTTTGAAGAAAATAAAAGAGAATTGATTGCTCCTTGGACCTTCCAACACTCAGGAGGTTTTCATTTTTTTATTTTTTTTCCTCTTCTCTCTCTCTCAGGAGCTTGGAGATGTATATATCTTGGATTGAAGGGGCATTTCAGAATAATTTTTCTTTTGTACACACTTCATTAATTGTTATAACTTTTTTCTATTTTTGTTCTCTTTAAGAAAAGGGAAAACAGAAAAGGAGGTAACAAAAAGGGAAAAAAAGATGATTATCTTATTCCAGTCATACTATAATAATAACGCTATGCTAATTCTGTTTGGTTCTTGTCTACTACTGTAGATCTAAAAAGGACCTTTAAAAACAGGTAGACCCGGAATGGACTAAAATCATAAATATTTTAGAAAATTTGTAGATAATAAGAAAACAGTGGTTTTTAAATATTCTAAAAAAACAGTAAAAAGTTAAAAAAAAAATGTAAAATTTGGTTTCCAAGTGCATTTAATATGAAAATCATGTTGAACGGTTCAGATCGACTGTTTGGACTTTGAATCATAAAATATGGACGGAAAATAAAACAAGAGTTTTATATTACAAAGCAACGTAGTCCACCTCAAATTTTAATAATACTTTGTACTATTTTCATTTTTTTTCTTGGAAAAGAAATCTCCATGTTGTTCAATCAGGTACCCATAGCTTCTTTAGTTTTTTTATTAATTGTGTCCCTTTATTAATTGTTACCATCTATTGGGTTACATCATTAGTTTTAATGACCTATTACTAGGAGTGAAAACGGAGCGAATACGGAGCGGGTAGTGGTAAAATCATATTCATATTCCTTTTTAATTTTTCGGATTCATATATGGATCGGAAATCGGCTGGATACAGATACGGATACTGATACGTCCTATCTCGGGAGATGAGGCCGTATGGGAATTATGGGCTAAGTCGGACTAGTCCTGTCAAGAGATGACAGGCCGAGGTGCGAGTTGAGTTATGAACTCGGGGTGGCGTGTGAGAGATTCTGACTCTAACCTGTATCCTCTCTCTTAGTAAAATTGCGTCCCCTGTTTCATGGGAATCACTGCCTTATATAGTCTAGCCATAACTGCCATCTCGGGCGTTTATGGGAGAACGTGGGCAGTTATGTCGTCCGTTACTGGGACGTGGGCATTAAATCGGCCGTTTCTGGGACGTGGGCATTAAGCTAGCCGTTTCCACGGCTATCCCGTATGTCGGTTGGCCTTAACCTATATTCGGGCTGTATGCTTTTGAGGCCTCTGAGTTGGGCCCCGGTTTAGTGAATCTTTGGGCTTTTTCATATGACGTCGGGTTGGCCTTGTAAAGGTCCGAATTCCAATCTTTCATGGCCCAGTTTGGAACAAGTAAAAGGGCCTGTGGAACATGGCCCTATCATTAGCCCCCGAAGTCGGAATGCATCGGCGAGATGCTTTCGACTTGAGGATGAATAACTCATAAAACACGGTTTCTATTTACCGACATTGGTGTGTTAGTCATGTTGTCATAACTCGAGTATGGCATATGTTTGTTGATATGTTTCTCATATGTTTGTTGATATGTTTCCCATAGTTTAAGTATCTCGGTATATATTACCGATACATATATATATATATATGTGATTTTTTTTTTTTTCGACAAGGAAAATTGTACCCGAGTTAGTTTTTGGCAAGAGAAATGATATCCGAGTTAGTCAAAAATGAAAGAAGTGAAACATTGAAGTTATAAGTAATCATTGATATTGCAAGAACATAACAAGTCTAAATATAATAAAACATCGAAATCATACAACGCCTCGATCGAGTAAAATATCGAAATCATACAACGCCTAATTAGACTAAACATGGGACATGATGCTATATAGCGCCTGGAAGAATATTTCCACTAAGAGCGCCATGTTTGTCATGTCGCGCCTTCCAAGCACTATGATGGCCATGTTCAGCAAAGAGACGGGTGTGATGTCGTTTCTCGTACCGCTTATACCCTGCCATGGTCGGTGTCTTCGAAAAGATTGTCGGCGTCGAGTTCATCTTGGGTAGCGGTGTACAAACTCGGGCCTCCAGTATTGCGGGATAAACACCCAGGACATTTCCAGAACCGACGGCGAGGGTCCGACCGGCCTTGGATGTCGTAATGGGTGAAGCAACTCCACTCATAGCACCCCCGACATTTCACCATCTCGTGCTGAGCATCTTTGTTACGGCAGATGATGCATCTACGCAACTTGGGTTCGAGATTGAATTTATAGATGTCGTTCTCGTCTTTCTTGGTGAACGAGGGTGCGTTAGCAAGGGTGAGGTCAATAAGGTCACCGATTTGGAGGTCCTCGTTTACGAGCATCCAATCCAGGTCTTTCTCGGGGAAATGTTGGAGGAGTGTCCATCTCTCAGGCCGAGATAGGGCCCGTATTGTGTCCCGAGAATATGGGGAATTGGGGGGAGGCATGTCGTGGCGACGTTTTGACGGTTGGTCATCGCTATTCTGACTTCGATTGAGAGGTGTTTTGTTTTTGGAAACAACTCTCTTGATAGGCATCTCGGAGGTTTTGAGGAAGGGGAAAAAGATAGGAAGAATGTGCGTTTGTCCTATTAGTGGCTGGTTATTTATAGGCGTCATGGGCGAAGGTTGCCATAAATACCGTGGGCCATATTGCCTAAAATAAGGAGCCGCCAGCTATTAGCCATAAATGTCATTGGGCGTTGTGTAAGTTATACGACATGACAGGCTTTCGGCGTTTCCGAGGTAGTTAAATTGACTTACGTCAGACGGTATCAAGTAGTAATGAAATGCCTATGAAACATATATTAATCAAAACAACACGAGGTAAAGACCTCGGCTGAAGGTTACAACATGGACAGATAAGTAAAATTTAAAAATTGACAACCAATTAAAAACAAAAGGCGGGCTATTCCCGCGATATTCTATATATATCTAAGGTTATTCATGGCGGGAGCGCTTGGTTCGGTGTTCTTGATCACGGCATTTTCTGCAGGTGAAGGATATGAAGCGTGGATCGCCATGGTTCCGAGGTGATCTACGGGCTAAACACCCGGGATGAAAAGCTTCTTCGCATCCGTCACAATGAAACATGTGCCGATAGTTCCCTCTGGATCGGCAAATAGCGCACCTATCCCATGCTAGTGGGTGATCGTCGTCCCTCTCGGACGGTATATTGGTAACGCGATGTTGACCTCGGGGTGTTAGTTTGTAATAATCTAGAAGTCAATAATACGATAATTTATTATATAAAGCTTTGTTCATGAATTGAATGATTAATAAAATGTCATTTTGTTTCCTTGAATATTATTGAATTTATGAATCATTTCGAGTTAATGACTGGAATTGTGAAACTTCATAATATAGATGATAATACTCTAAAAGGTCACTGACCGAGGTAATTAGCAGGAACACTAATTACCGCTACAAGGTTAGTATGTGGATTAAAAGATGGTCAAGTTTTACAGACCATAGACACAGAGTTGTCATTTTGATCACATAGATACATGTTCCAGGAACATGGTATTTGACAGACCCCGAATGAAACGTTATACGGAATTGTGTTCGTGTCATTAATGCTTTCATTTAGTGTTAAGTTCTACAGTATGAGGTATTCATCTTTCCTAACTAAGAAATGTGTATGTGTGATTGTTACCTAACGCTATCTGTAAAAAGTATCTATAACGGTAGCTCTTCGGTATACATAACTTAGCTGAGGTAGTGATGGTCTACCAAAAGTACTATTGTCCCTCGTATTTATTATACGAGTTATAGTGTCACTGGGCCCCTTGATAGAATAAGATTATCTGCATGCGGTATGATTAACAAGATTTAATCATATTTGATAATCTGTTCAAGATCAAGAAAAGATTAATTTACAAGGATGACACAAACCTACCTTGAATTAATCTGACAGCTATGAGACAAAAGAATTAAACACGAGTAAAATAGTTTACTGGATCATGATATTGTACTGTACGGCATCATCTGTGTAATTGGATGGTCATGATGCGTTTTGCCAGATGCCTCTCATGATTATAGAAGTTAAAACGGTTTTAATTCTATTTACCAACATAACACAGATCCTATCGGGTCACACCTATAGGAGTTAATCGGAGAATCTTATTGATTGATTATAAATTGATTATGATCAATAATAAGATGGTTTATAATTAATTATACTTGATATAATTATATTATAAATGTCATGTAAAAATGACAAGCAAAAACATTGGTTAATTTATAAACGTGTATGACACGTTGTATAAAAGTTAACCGGTTAATTTATAAACGTGCAGGACACGTTGTATAAATTACCGAAATCAACAACCGCAAGAAATATAATTATTCAGAATAATTATACGGATATTAATTGTGTTCGGGCCGAGGGCATTCTGGTCTTTTCAGATTCGTCCTTATCCGAATGACACGTCACCACATGACATGTCATCAATGACACCTCACCACATGACATGTCATCAAATGACACCTCACCCCCTAGGTGGCATGCCTTGTCATGGGGGTATTTTGGTCTTTTCACCACATTTCAAAGGCTATAAATAGAGGGGTAGGGGTAGAGAAAAATATAGAAATCAGATTCGACTCGATTCGATTCGGTTATAATATTTTCTCTCCCAAATAGTGTTGCGGTTTAAACGAAAGTTATACGTATCTGATACGTATTATCTTTCGAGTTGTTGAATAGTGTTTGCGGGATTTCGGTGAATAGTGTTTTCTTGAAAGTCGCGGTATTTCTGTTTTGCTTATTAGTAAAATCAGAATAACTGCCGGTCGGGAATTCTGCTATTTTGTCTTTTTCCCGTGAATAGTGTTTTTGCACAATACTGCGGTTTACGGTATTTCTGGCAAAAGAAATAAACCGCTCTCTGGTTAGTCCTGGTGGATAACCTATAGAGGCACCATATGTTTGGTGCTCCGAGAGAAGTCATTGCTCCAAAAGAAGACATTGCTCAGATCCGGTCTTCTCGCTCGGTCTCCATTCCAATTGTAATTTGGAAACAAGGTATAAATGTTATATAAATTTATTTACTTGGTAAATAGATTTAAGTTTTAGAAATCAATTACGGGAATAGATCCTTAAAGGATTAAAAGAACGATACCATCTTTTAATCCTTGGCTTGAGTTAGACGTAGAAATTTTTGTTCTACGGTCTTTCCGCAGCTTGAGCCTAAAAGTTAATCAACGGGTTTGAACAGTCAAAAACCCTACACGGGGTCCTCATGGCGGATATGTGCTTGAGGTGGCGGAATGTTATCTTGTTCCAACTTGATTCCGTCCTTCACTTGTTTGTTCTTGGCCATTGTGTCGTATTTCGAGTTGGACGTGATGGTAGTGATCGCTGGATGTTCCGTTAGAAGAAGACGGAAGGAGTATTTATAACATGTCGGCATTAAATGCTCGACGCCTCGTCTTCCGTTAACTGTCGTCAGCCATCAAATCAGTCAGGGTACGGGATTATGGCGCAATTCTCGTGTGACACCTGGCGCGCGCTAGCTCGGTGAGAGTCCGATGCGCGATAATCGAGGCATCGCAATGATGAAGGGAAAAGACGCGACGCTTCGTGGCTTCTTTTCAGAATTCGTGCAAGTATTGAGCGGGAAAACGGAGACCCCTATATATACTCTCCATCCCGATTCGTTCATTTATTCTTGTTTTTCTTGAGCTAATCAATCTCGGAGCAGCAGAGCGAAAGTGATCATAAAGCGGAAGTGATCTCGGGGATTACAGAGGGAGTACGAAGTTTGCAGGTGATTGCTCGTAGTTACGTCGGACAAAGGAGACCGAGGTGCGAAGAAATTTTCTACACCAGGTAAATTTTGCTATCTGGGTAGTTGTCCTTATGTTAAATAATTATGCATGTAGGTATTCATACGTATTGCCGAGTTTGAAAAAATGGTTGAACTGGTTAACCTTAGTATGATAATGTAGTTAATAGCCCATTACAAATTTCATCATGTCGGCAATTTGTGTGTATATGTTGAAATAATGATTTATAGCCCGGTAGTCCAAGCAAAACTGGTTACCTAAGCTAATCCTGTTTATTTATAAAATTTAGAAATGGCCGAAGAACAAGACGGATCCCGAGACCAATCATCTGGTGCCTCCTGGGAGGTACCCCCACTGTCTTATCATCCTCCCCGTCCAGGTCGGGGGAAGAGTTTGTATGGTATGACTCCCCCAAATCCCGACACCTTACTAGAAGACGTTGAGGGAGATCAAAATAGTGAAGCAAAAGAGGACAAAGAAAATCAATCTCGGGGAGAACTTGTCTCATCCCAAGCCGGAACGTCTCAAGGACCTAAGAAGCCAAGAAAGAAAAAAGGCTCATGAAAACATCGGTCTTCGCGAGGGTCGTCCACTTGACTTGAAGTTCCCCACATCGGCTGACATTGCTCCCAAACGAGTCGTTCAATGTGAAGATTACGCAAATGCCTTTTACGAGGAACTTGTGAATGAGGACGACAGAGAGGATTATCCCCAACATGCGCTTGATTTGGTAGCCCCGGGCCCGGATGACCGGGAACATGACTGGAAACGTGGGACATGCATCTATTGGAAGATGCCCAAGTGTGGGTTTAAAGTCAGGGTTTCTAGGTTCGTTCGAGAAATATTACGACATCTCGACGTGGCCCCTGCACAATTAACCGGGCCTGCTTGGTGCTATATCATGAGCTTCAAATATTTGTTCGATTATATGCCCGAGTTAAAGCTGTACTGGCCGAACGTCGGGTTGTTCTTTCATTATTTTTCTCCTATATATAATACCGAGAGTCATCTTGCAATTCGGAAGCGTGGTACAATTTCGCTTTTTGAGAGTATATCCAAGGTGGAGGACTGGAATCAGGGTTGGGTATACCTTGCGAATCCCGAGGATTTGCCTTGTTTCCGCGAGATACGGAGGAAATGGCGTTGCCTAACGAAGGAAACTTTGGTCCCTAATTCTCCCCCTCCTTTGACATCGGCTGATTTACAGGCTGTCGAAATTCTTGATACTTATTTTACAAGTTAGTCCTTCTTTGTTTTACCTCGTACCTGATATACCTTTGCATCGCATTTATTCATCAATCATTCCGTTATACATAAATTATTAATGTGTTTTTACCACAGGGCGCGGGTTTATGGCATTACCTTGGAAGGCCGCTCGTTCAATACTCGTCTTTGAAACCCCGGAAGACGGCTTCGCGAAAGGGAAGGAGGTTGCGACCTCTAAAAAGCCGGCTTCCTCTTCCAAGGGTCCGAAGACTGTAAAGTCGGGGTCTGTTAGAACTACAACAGTTCATCCGAAATCTACTACAAACACTGCAGCAGCCACCAAAGGAGCTAAGGGCAGTGTTTCTGGTTCTTCCAAGCTCGGGGGTTCCCAGAAGAGGAAAGAAGCTCCCGTTGACCCCCCCGTGCGTTTAACACGGCAAGAGAAGGGGAAAGGAGTTGAAGTAGAAGAACCTGAGCCGAAAAGGCAAAAGGTTCAGTCCGATATTGCGTTAGAAGTGTCTGGGGTTGCCCCGAAGGACACACCCCAATCTCGGGTTGAGGCTGCTGAGAAGGAGTTAGAAAGAATTATTGAAGAAGCAGCACGCGACGTGTGGGATCCCGCGAAGGAGCACGCCGAACATCTCAAGTCGAGTATATCAGAACAAGGGCGAAATACCGGATTCGTGTGGGGGACCCATATTTCGCAAGGATTTCCTGATAGTATTTTGGCGTATCTACCCGGATATTCTACCATGCAGGATGAGGAAGAGCATCCCGAGGTTCGGGCCGCATTTTCTCGGGAAACCTTCAGGCTAACCACAACCGCTCATCAAAAGAAGTGGGCGGAAGAGCATCCTGACCAAGTCGTTGGTCAGGTGTTAAGGTCGCTGCATGATGCCGGGGTTTTCTTTGGGTTCCTCAAAGATTCGCTTGAAAATCGCAGTGCTCTTACTATCACAACTGATCAAGAGACGATTAACAAGGCGATCATGGAGAGGGATTATTTTGTCAAGTTGGCTAAGTTAAAGGAAAGGGAAAGGAAGATAGCCACTGGCGAAGCCGCCGTTGCCTCGGCGAAATACGAGATGGTGCGGTTGGTAGGTTTGCGGGCTGACAAGGAGCGCAAGGAGAATGAGGAAAAGGCAAAGCGCTATAAGCGTAAAGCTAAGGAGTACAAAGACAAGGTCGATGGCCTTAACTCCAGGCTCGAGACCCAGGCCAAAGAGGCGGAAGAAATGAAGTCGGAGAACATTCGACTAAAGGCCGAGATGGAGGGTCTCAAAAAGAAAACACTTAGCAATTTTTTAGGCAGCAATGCCTTTGCTCAAGCCGTCCCCTATGCGTGTCAAGAAATGATGACAGAAACCGTCTATGTTTATCTGAGTCAATTGGCCCAAGTCTATCCCTTCAGACCCGAGCATATGGGTTTTGCTAAAGTGGAACCCGAGAAGCTTGTTATCAAGGATCTCTCGGGTTATAACTGGGACGAAGGGAAGGATGTGCTATTGAACCCGGACGGTACTCCATTCCGAAAGGAGTTGGTACTTGAGAACCACCCGATTGGGAGGATTGTTCACCCTTGGCCGAAAGACAAATGGCCTCGGCATCTCGATCTTCCCGACAATGAAGCTGCAGGGGAGGATGACGGGATTCCATCTGAGACCTCGGAAAGCGAGGAGGAGGATGATATGGAAGATACCGAGGTGAACACTGCTGTAATCACCGAGGTTGATATCGAGACGGACCCTGTAGCTCCGCTAGAGAACCCTATGGCTCCGCAAGGTGATGGAAAGGATCCGGAGGATGTTTCCAGCTTGCCTTGTGATGGTGGAGCCGGTGTTCTTGAGTTGGATAAGGCTTTAACTTCTGTAAGTAATATTTTATTATCTTGATTATCGAGATGTTTCATTCACGCTTAACCTCACTTCTTTCGTTTTTGTTTACAGGAAGGATAATGGCAAGCGATGGATGCAGCTTCAGTCTTTTTGTGCCTCCAGCGTGTGGAAGTTTTATTTATACCCCCGAGATGTGGGGGTTAACAAGAATATGTTGTAATGTACTGTCTTATTTATACCCCCGAGATGTGGGGGTTTAACAGATTTGAGATGTAATATGGTATTTGATACCCCCGGGATGTGGGGGTTTAACAGAACAATTTAAATGTACTTGTTTCTTTTAATCGCATGTTTCTTTGCTCGATCTCGATTTCTTTTCTGTCGATTTTATCTCGGTTGCATGCTTTGGTTTTCTTTGTGAACAAGCAAAATGTGCTTGATTGTATATCCTTGCCCCCCTTTTTTTTCTTTATTTTTGACAAAAATGGTCAATGTGGGGGGACAGGTATGTCGCGTAAACGTATGCGTTACCCCGCGGGGTTTTCGATAAATGTTCTCGACATAATAAAAATGATGTTACTGGTAAAACAGTCGTCGTCCCTTAGGACTACATTACTTTATGTCGTGTATCTCGGGGGTATTACCCGAGATGTCTTTCGTTGCCATAAAAGGCTTTCGTTCATATATCTCGGACCCAAAACACAATCATAAATAACATAAGATATATATATATTGATAAAAGCTTAGAGCCATACAAAAATTTGCATCTTGGTCTAAGTGAATACATGGAATAAAAAACAAAGGCTTATCTCGCCCTGAATACCTCGCGGTAAATAAGAATATAAAAGCGACATAAAAAACGACATACATTAAGTGTAAAATTTGCGGAGGTGGCAAGTGTTCCATGGGCGAGTAAGTATGAAACCACTTGGATCTTCCAGCTCGTAAGCGCCTTTACCTCGTGGGCGGATGACCTTAAAAGGACCTTCCCACTGAGGGGCAAGTTTGCTAACATGTTTACCAGTCGCTTCCACGGTCTTGAGCACCAAATCGCCCGGCTGGAATTCTCGGGGTACCACGTGTTTGTCAAATGCACGTTTAACTCGACGTTGGTACTCCGTGGTGCGGATGCGAGCTTTTTCCCGATTTTCTGTGATGAGGTCAAGCTCGGCGGCACGTGCATCGCGGTTCTCTTCAGTGGAATACGTCAAAGTGCGGAGAGATGGTTCCATCATCTCGATTGGTGTAACAGCTTCCATTCCGAATACCAGAGAGTAGGGAGTTTGTTGTGTTGCTTCACGAGGTGTTGTGCGGTAAGCCCATAGGATACCATCAAGAATGTCGGGCCAATTCTTTTTGTTATCCGCCACCTTTTTTTTTATTCCGTCTAGGATAGTACGGTTGGTGACTTCTGCCAATCCGTTGCTAGATGGGTGGCTGACTGAGGTGAAATTGTTCTGGATACCCAAGTTGGAAAGGAACGACATGGTGCTGGCTGCATTGAATTGCGTTCCGTTGTCCGAGATGAGCGCGTGTGGTATTCCAAAACGGCAAATGATGTTCCGCCAGATGAACTTTTCGGCTGCTGCGGCGGTGATATTGGCTAGTGCTTCAGCTTCCACCCACTTGGTGAAATACTCAACAGCTACGATAATCCAACGGCGCTGTCGGACAGCTTTGGGAAATGGCCCGACTATGTCTATCCCCCATAAGTCAAAAGGCCAAGCCCCCGAGATGGATATCTGATCGTATGCCGGGATGTTGCTCAACTTGCTGTGGTATTGGCAGCGCTCACACTTCCGGACCAAATTTGCCGCATCTTGCTGCATGGTCGGCCAATAAAAACCGGCTCTGAGAATTCGTTTAGCGAGAGTTTTAGCTCCTTGATGACTTCCACAAATGCCCTCATGTACTTCGGAGAGTATTCGCAAAGCCATCGCCTCGTTGACGCACTTAAGCCAAGGTCGCACGTACCCCCGTTTGTATAGATGGTTGTTGAAGATGGAGTACATTGGTGCGATTCTCTTCAAACGTCGGGCTTCCAATTGATCGGTTGGGAGGACCCCGGTGTTAAGGAAGTTCCACATCGGGGTGAACCAGGAGTCACCGGGTTCATTAATGGCGAGTATGGTTTCGGTATTTAAATTGATGCTGGATTCCGGAATATCCATAACAATCACGGGTCGATCTTTGTCTAGATTGCCCGCGGCGCCGAGTTTGGACAGAGCATCAGCTTGGCAGTTCTTGTTGCGCGAGACATGTTGAATATCAACCTCGTCGAAATGGCTTTTGAGCAGGTGAAACTGCTGTCGGTATTTGCGCAATTTTTCGTCCATAACTCGGCATTCATCATTTATCTGTTTGACTGCCAACTCTGAATCACTGCGAAGATGAACTTCGCGGGCGCCCAACTCTTTGGCTAGTTTAAGGCCTGCTATCATGGCTTCATACTCCGCTGTGTTGTTTGTTACCGGGAACTGAAAGTGGAGAGCATAATTCAGTGTTTCCCCATGTGGACCAGTGAGGGATACCCCGGCTCCAGCCCCTTGTAACGAAGAGGCGCCATCGACATGTATTATCCAACGTCCCTCAGACTCGGGAGGAACTCCGGAATATTCAGCGATGAAGTCAGCAAAGATTTGAGACTTTAGTGCATTCTGGGGGTGGAAGGAAACATCGAACTCAGATAATTCGAGCGCCCAAGCTAACAATCGCCCGGATGAGTCGAAGTTTGCAAATGCCTTCTTGAGGGGGATCCCGGTATAAACTTTAATTGAATGGGATTGAAAATAAGGCCTCAACTTCCTTGCAGCTATGACTAGAGCATATGCTGCCTTTTCGATCTGGGAATATCTGGTTTCGGCATCTCGGAGTACATGCGAGACAAAGTAAATGGGCTTCTGATCTCGCCCCTCTTCTCGAACAAGGGCGGCACTAACTGCGTGGCCCGTTGTTGCCAAGTACAACACGAGTATGTCGTTCGCTGTAGGCCTGCTGAGACATGGTGGATTGGCGAGATATGCCTTGATCTTCTCAAAAGCCATTGCGCATTCCTCTGTCCATTCGAATTTAGCTGACTTGCGCATTGCTTTGAAGAAGGGGAAGCAAACGTCCCCAGATCTCGCAATGAACCTGTTGAGAGCAGCCAGTTTTCCTGTGAGGGATTGTAGCTCTTTGAGGTTCCGAGGTGGCTTCATATCAAGGATGGCTTGCGACTTTGAAGGATGAATCTCTATGCCTCGCATAGAAACCATGAAACCGAGGAATTTGCCACCAGTTAGTCCGAAAAAACTCTTCTTTGGGTTGAGTTTCATGCTGGCTGAATTCAGTGTCGCGAAGGTTTCTCGAAGATCTCGGACATGGTCGAGGTCGGACATGCTCTTGACTAGCAGGTCATCTACATACGCCTCTACATTCCGTCCGATCTGTTCATGGAACACAGTGTTGACCATGCGCTGGAAAGTGGCTCCTGCATTGCGCAACCCGAAGGGCATGACCCGGTAGCAATATAGCCCCGAGTTAGTTGTGAAGGCGGTCTTTTCCTCGTCGTCTGGATTCATCCGGATTTGATTATACCCGGAGAATGCATCCATGAAACTGAGATAGGCATGTCCCGAGGTGGAGTCGACCAGTTGGTCGATTTTTGGCAAAGGAAATGGATCCATGGGGCATGCCTTGTTAAGATCGGTGTAATCGATACACATACGCCAGTCGCCGTTGGATTTTTTAACAAGCACGGGATTGGCTGTCCATTCGGGACATTCAACGTTTCTGATAAAACCAGCGTCAAGCAATTTCTGGACTTCACGTTTCACGGCCTGTTGCCGTTCTTCCCCCATATTGCGTTTGCGCTGTCTAACCGGCTTTGAACCCGGCTTGATATGTAGTCGGTGCTCAGCTATGGACCTCGGAATTCCTGGCATGTCGGCTGCTGTCCAGGCAAAGACAGATTGGTTTTCTTGAAGGAACTTAACGAGTTCTTCCTTTGCTTGCCCCTGGATGGCCTTTCCGACGTTGAGTGTTCGGCCTCCACCCAAATCGACTTGTTCAACTTCATCTGCTGGCTCAAGGATAGATTTGGTCTGGGTTTTATCAACTGGATCCAGCACCAGATTGGTGTTGGGTGGTAAGTAATCGGTACTTGAGCGCAACCGTTGTTGGTTGGTTTTTGCATCCGACTGCTCGACTTGGTGGACAGAGCCTCCTTGACCCTGAATGGAGGTCATGTAGCATTCACGCGCCACCTGCTGTTGGCCGCTTTCTTCCCCTATCCCGTTATCTGTATGAAACTTGATTTTCAGGTGGGAAGGGGAGATGACAGCACCGATTTTGTTCAGAGTTCCTCTTCCCAGGATCGCGTTGTACGCCGAGGGGGCGTTAACGATGAGGAAGTCCACCATGACTTCCACTGTCCGAGGGGAGGTGCCAAATGTCACTTTGAGGGACATCATTCCCCGAGGTCGGAGGGCATCTCCTGTGAATCCTATCAGAGGGGAAATATGTTGTTGGAGGGCTCGAGTGTCGAGGCCCATCTGCGTAAAGGCCGGCAGGTACAGGATGTCTGCTGAACTTCCTGTATCAACCAAAACCCTTTTAACCCGATGTGTGTTAATCTTAAGATTCAACACTATTGGGTCATCATGGGGGCTCGAGATATCACCTAAGTCCTTCTCGGAGAAAGATATCGCTTCCTCGGGTCGGGGTCGCTTCTTGTCAGTGGCAGTTTCAACCTGCAGGACTGTAGGGTAAGGTTTCCTGTTGTCCCGAGGTAAGATTTTCCGCACGGCACCGCGATGGCCACCGCTGATTACATTGATGACTGGACTGTTCTGCCGCTCCTGGCGCCTGTTCTCGGGGCCATCCCGAGTTTGGGGGCCAGCTTCACCAACCCGAGGTCCCGTATAATCTTCTCTGTAAGGGATGGGTTTCTTGAAAATTTTACCCTTGCCGTTGTATTTCCTGGAGTATTTTCTGAAGAAGTCGGGGTTGATAAACTCGATCAACTTACCCTCCCGTGCTAGTCTCTCCAGGATGTCCTTGAGCTGAAGGCAATCCGTGGTGGAATGCCCGTTGAATCCGTGGTACTCACACTTCTGGGAGTTATCTTGTACCGTAAAAATGTTTTCAGGCAACGGGGGAGGGAGCTCGAACATGCCCTCTATAATGCTGTACATCTCATGTCGTTTCTTGGTGAGAGGTGCATACTTTACGAAATGCTGTCGGTATCCCTCAGTGCCTGGTTTGTGCTCTTGTTCAGTTGATCGGTTGGGTTGGTTTCTCCGAGGTTCCCTTTGGCTGCGAAACCTGTCCTGAGCTGGCTGTCTGTTAGTTTGGTGGCGGGGAGATCGAGATCTGGGCCTCGTGGGACTCCCATTGTCATCCTCGGCACGGATGTAACCCTCCGCAAAGGTTACAAATTCCCTCAGAGTGTTCATCTTCTTCATGTGGGCTTCGTAACGCAAGGTTCCTGGACCCCCTTTGCGGAGTCCTTTCTTGATTGCGGCTAGGGCGAATTCCTCATTGAGGTTCTGAATTCGCCGAGATGCCTGTATGAAACGATTGACAAACGCACCTGTTCTTTCACGCTGTCCCTGGACGATGTCCAGAAGCATCTCGCATGTGGCTTGCGGTGGTTTGATAATCGTGTATCTTTCCAAGAACAGCTTCGCGAAGTCCTCGAACTTGTTGATGGATCTCCGAGGTAGTGTCATGTACCAGTCCCATGCTTCTCCAGTCAAGCAAGTGGTGAAGACTCGGCACATGATGGCATCGGTAGCTCCAAGAAGACGGAGTCGTTCAAGGAACCCGTACACGAAGTTGTGCGGATCCTGTGTATCTCCGCTACCCCGGAAGCTGGGAAGGGTTGTCGGGTACTTAAAATCCGTCATTGACTGGCAGTAGATGTCTCTGGACAGGGGGCCATCTTCGATTCCCATAGGCCGAGAGTAAGCACCTGTCTTTTGGGATTCGAGTTCGGCTAGTTTGGCAGCAAGTCTGGTTTGGATCAGCTCTTCAACTTGAGCCATGTTGATACCTCGGGTAGGGGTAGGTGATCGCCGGCTCCTTCTTCGGTCATCGCGGCGAGTTCTATCCCGACCTCGGGGTGGGCTTCGTTCACGTTCTCTACGGGAGCGAGGTTGTTCTCTGCGGGATGGTCTGGGCTGTCTGCCATGATAGGCTGATTCTCGCTCGTTGTCAGGGTGGGCTTCGGGACCCTCGGCATGTGGTCCTTCTGCGGGATGGGGTCCCCT
Organism: Carex parvula; assembly: GCA_025461045.1. NCBI lineage: Eukaryota > Viridiplantae > Streptophyta > Magnoliopsida > Poales > Cyperaceae > Carex > Carex parvula. The sequence continues at coordinate 725,494 of JAJGRW010001083.1, read as the reverse complement.
ATTCTCATCCTGACTTTCCGGGCGTCTTCCTGCCTCGGGGTGTACCCCTATTGGCAGAATATTTTGGTCCCTACGTTCAGATTGGACCTGTTGGTCGGGTAGTGAGGGGGTATCCGTCTCATCGCCTGTTCGGACCTGTGCGAACTCTCGTTCCAGATTTCTTGGCGAAACATTTGGCGGCCGACTGTGGACACGGTTTGCAGACAAAGGTCGCGGTACGGCTGCGGCGGGTAGTACAGTCTGGTGGACAGGTCGCATAGGTATTTGCTGGGAACACGGTGTTGGGCCTGTCATGGGATATGTCCCGTGAGCGCCTCCCGGGCCCCATTGTCCCGGTGGCGTGACGTAGGGATACTGGGGACCCGTGGGAGTGTAAGGTGTGTAAGGTGTCACGCCGTAGTGATACAGCGGCGTTTGCTGAGGGTAATACGGTATGTAGGGTATCTGATATGCACCAGTTACCTGATTGTGATAGGCACCGGCCATCTGATTGTTCTCGGCGTAAAATGGCCTAGTCGTGTTCCCTCCAGTGAATGAAGGTCGAGTGGCGTCGGGACGAGGTTGAACAGGTTGAGGACCATGGGGTCGCACCATTGAGCTGCTAGGCCTCGGCCCCGGGAGCTGACTGTGGGAAGGATTTGCCGTGGGTGATGTTACCACCGGAGGTGGCGTGATTGTTACTCCTGCCGGGGCCGTCACCCCTGGTGGGAGCGGAGTTGACGTGGTTGGACGAGCCATCTAGTTCTGCGTTCAAGCTAGGCGTGGCCCCACGGTGGTTGATACGTCCTATCTCGGGAGATGAGGCCGTATGGGAATTATGGGCTAAGTCGGACTAGTCCTGTCAAGAGATGACAGGCCGAGGTGCGAGTTGAGTTATGAACTCGGGGTGGCGTGTGAGAGATTCTGACTCTAACATGTATCCTCTCTCTTAGTAAAATTGCGTTCCCTGTTTCATGGGAATCACTGCCTTATATAGTCCAGCCATAACTGCCATCTCGGGCGTTTATGGGAGAACGTGGGCAGTTATGTCGTCCGTTACTGGGACGTGGGCATTAAACCGGCCGTTTCTGGGACGTGGGCATTAAGCTAGCCGTTTCCACGGCTATCCCGTATGTCGGTTGGCCTTAACCTATATTCGGGCTGTATGCTTTTGAGGCCTCCGAGTTGGGCCCCGGTTTAGTGAATCTTTGGGCTTTTTCATATGACGTCGGGTTGGCCTTGTAAAGGTCCGAATCCCAGTCTTTCATGGCCCAGTTTGGAACAAGTAAAAGGGCCTGTGGAACATGGCCCTATCAGATACAGATACGGATCGGATCGGATCAGATCGGATATTTATTAAAATAATATTAAAGTTCATAATATTTATTTAATTTTAATGATGAATAACAATATTTGTTCATAATATATATTAAAATATATGATATATATCTACCATTCGAATACGGATAATTGAAACATAAAATCATATCAGTATCCATATCTACATAGATATTCGAATATCGAATATTCACATGTAATTTTTCGAATACGTATCGAATACAGATCGGATATTATCCATACTGTTTTCACCCCTATCTATTACTACATGTAATTAGATCGTTAAAAACTAAAAAAAAAAAAAATAGATTATCTTATCTTAACTTAATTTATGATGAATTGTTAAAATTTAGTTTGGCCTCTTAGTAAGAGCATTAGTTAATTAACTACGACGCTGCAACTATCAGATGATTAACAATTAATTCTAGATTGAATAAACTAATTTGTGGGAAATGATTAACGAAATTAACAAATCTGTGTGAGGATGCAACCTTTAATGATTAAAAAATTACTTATTTATAACTATAAACAATGAACTTGTTAATAAATATTATAAAATAACTTTTTTAAGTACGCTACAATAAAATAACTACCAAGCATGGTCTTTCTTTTTTAATATTATTATACTTAGCCAAGTCCCCACTCTCTAAATTTTTTATTTGACTAAAGAAATTGAATAGACAATTGTGCATTTTTAATAGTAGTCAAATAAACAATGTATAGTGAACCATAAGCCTAATATGGATGGTGATTGGCATCGCCACCGTAGCAAGTTTAATTCTAGCAATAATGTTTTTAAAAGAATCGATCATCTGAAAACAGCGATAGCGATGTTGTATCTATCTAAATAAAAAATAAATCCAAAAATAATATAAAAATTTGGTATTCAAGCACACTTTAATATGAAAACCGTGTTGAATGTTTAGATCGATTGTTCGGACTTTAAAAACAAAGATAAGGATATGAAATATGATTGAAGCACAAAACTAATGATGCATTTTAACCCCGCTCATATAGTATACACCGAGTTATGTTATCATACTTTTATCTTAATTATTGTGATACTATTTAATGTTGTGTTACTGTATTAATTCGTATATCTACTTATACATTAATATTGTATGAAAATTATAATATGTACGTCTATCCTCTAATTTTTTTATTAGAAATTTAAAAATTGATTTATCAGGAAACAAATTGATGTTTTTTTTTTTCAAAAATAGCAATGACTAAACCACTGATTTGGGTACAGGATATGATGGACCGAATCAATAATTCGATTATCCCTTAGTCATACATCCACACCACTAGCAACACATCTCATGAAATAAGAGTAATTAAACTATTGACTCGATCACCCTCGAACGAATTTTGAAAGAAAGAAGGAAAGAGGGGGATCGGATTATGAAAATGCAGTCCAGGGGGGGTGACTGAATCAATGGTTTAGTCACCTCCCGTATTGATTTTTGGAACAAAAAAGAAGAAAGAGGAGCCTGAATTTTGAAGGTCCATGAGAGGTGACCGGTCACCACTCCTCGATTTTTTGTGTGTTGTCATTTGTGTAAAGACGTGACAAAGAGTGCACTAAACTATTAATTTTGTGGGAGTTGATCGAACCATAGATTTTTTTTTTTTTTTTTTTTTTTGACAGCTTGGAGCTTGGAGCTTGGTAGAGGCTACTATTTTTGAAAAATAAACTATCAATTTGGTTACTCATAAATAGGTTTTTAATTAATTTCCAAAAATTAAAAAAACTGTATATACTCTCCCCGTTAATTGATCAATAAATCTTGAGTTTATTGGGAGGTGCTAGCTATAGCAATTTGGTGCTATAGCTAGCACCATCATAAATTTGTTTTCGCTTCACTTCTCTCTCAATTGGGAGGTCTAAATGTATAATAATAATAGCAATTCTAGGTAATCTAATCTGACCCCTCCACATGCTTGCTTGATAATTAAAGGCATTCCATTTCCATATAGGAAAAAATATATATGAAGCTTTCTCACACCATTTCTTGTTTCTCCTATTACGTACTTTTGGTATATTTACATTGTTACAAATATAGTATGTAAAATCTCGTCATGATTTATTTATTTAATACTTTAAACAGAGCGACACATTTTATAATTGATAATTACATTATTTTGATTAATTAAAGGTATGTTATTATTATCCAACTTAGGAGATATTAAACCTACAAAAAGTTTAAGTTAAGCAACAAGGTACATAAAAAAAAGGGTCTGTTTTAGCTCCTAAATAATTATTATTAAGCAATCATCTTTAATTAATCAATAAATCTATATTAGTAGCTTACAATATTATGCTTTATAGCTTACAACATTTTAAAGTTGCAAAGTTGTTGTGTAGCCTTTACTCTACAATATTTCCATACTAATATTCTTTAAAAATTCTACATTTTAGGGAAAATTTCCTCCATGCCACCCCAAAACTTGGAAAATACCAAATTGCCATCTCAAAACTCAAAATTTCCTATTTGCCACTCTAAAATCATCAAATTTACCTTATTGCCAAATTTGTACATTTGATATACGTTTTTTCTTAAATTTATACTGAAAAGTGTTGTATAAAAAACATATTTTTGTATTTCCCATTTTACCCTTCCCTTCATCCCTTCGCCTCTTAATTTCTCTCGTCGCCTCTTAATTCCTTGGTCCCTTTGCGGAGTTGATATCCTCCCGCCTCTGCCCCACGCAAAGGCGCCTCTTAATTTCTCTTAATTAAGAGCCAAGAGTTTAAGTCCTTCACATTGACAGAATGCCCGGCCAAGATTTGAATACACTGGCACAAAACAGTCCCGTCCCAAGAACTCTTCTCAGGCAATTCAACAAACACCTTCTCTGCAGATCTAAGTAAAACGCTTAACAAGCCTGAGGCAGAGCACATGGCCCGGTTTCTCGTACAAGCCTTTAAAACTGTTAACAAACCTCTAACCAACCTACTCCTAGGCGACATGTAACTAATTGAATCACCTTCCCAAGGAAGCCAAGGGATAAGCTCCGCTGCCACCACAGCAGCGCGCGAGTTTGAAATCACACTTGGTGGATTGCCTAAACCATCCAAAGTACTGTTACCGTCCCTGATTTCATCTAGACCTTCAACTCCTCCCATGGTGGCGAGAAGCACATCCACCACTGACCTTGACACGTCACTCCCACCTGCTGAAACCATACTCCTCAATTGGTCTAGACTCTCAGTCTTTCCCATAATGGCCGAATCTACCTGGTGCACCAGTTCAAGTGGTACATCAGGCATAGCCATCTTCGATTTCGCTTGCGGCGACTCCATGGGAGAGGTGTAGGAATCAACACTAGCTGTTGAAGAGGAGGGCTTGATGTGGGTCACATCAGAGAGGCGACGAGAGAAGGAAATGGGAGGATATCAACTCCACAAAGGGACCAAGGAATTAAGAGGCGACGAGAGAAATTAAGAGGCGAAGGGATGAAGGGAAGGGTAAAATGGGAAATACAAAAATATGTTTTTTATACAACACTTTTCAGTATAAATTTAAGAAAAAACGTATATCAAATGTACAAATGTGGCAATAAGGTAAATTTGATGATTTTAGAGTGGCAAATAGGAAATTTTGAGTTTTGAGGTGACAATTTGATATTTTTCAAGTTTTGGGGTGGCATGGAGGAAATTTTCCCTACATTTTATTGTGTGCATAGAGACAAAATTCGTAAATAATTTATAAATTATTCGTTACCAACATCTTTTCAGATGAATGAACAAGTTAGATGAATTTATAAATTCCCTAAAATGATCTCGAATGTTAGAAATTATTCTTCAATTATTATTAGAATTGTTTTTCTTCTAAACCTTTAGTAATTTTAAATATTTAAATGCGTTATGAAAAAGTAAATTCTTTATTTATGATATCTTCATTATTTAATCTCAAACATGTCATTCATCCTCTTGTTGGACTATGCAATAATCTACTTAGTTTGTTTGACTAGATTTGCAAAAATATATATTTGTTGCATTTTACAGTTTCTTGTCTTGAGATATTATGTAGGTTCATAAATATATAAAGTTTCAATAAACATCAAGGATGCATGTACAAATGCTACACATATCAAAGATGTGGTACAATGAACCAAGAAATGGACTAAGAAAACTTAGCTCAAGATTAGTATTTAATTCGTTCATTTACAATTCGAGCCAGTTCCAACTTGAGTTGGCTAACTCGTTTAATAAATGAGCTGAGTTTTAGCATACCCCAACTCGCTCATTAACAACTCGAGTTACACAAAATTCGTCACAAATAAATCACATACCCTTCTAAATGACTCCTAAGCTGCTGTTTAGATTGTTTGTTTTGTTAGTTATCTTATTAATTATGTTTGAGTTGCTAGTGTTTTAGATAAACTCTTACTAAGTCATTTGAATTGTTTGTGTTTAAATAAACTTTTTCTTATTAGTATATAACTATTAACTAAGGAAATTGACTGGTCAAACGAGTTATAAACGAGTTGTGAGTCAACTTGAATTGGTAATGAGCTGAACTCGAGTTGACTTTACAGCTCGTTATTGCTATTTCAACTCGAGTTAACTCGCTCATTAACTAAATAAGCTTAGCACAATTTAACATTTACAGCCCTATGGACACAATTTAACATTCCGTCAAAATGAAACCAAAGGCAAATAAAAAAAAAATGAAAAATCGGAAATTCAAACTGACAGTAGTTGCGCAAAAGACAAACATTCCCCTCCACCTGATGTAGACGAATCTTTTTGTATCATGAATCCAGCGTGATGATTCCCTCCGCAACAACCGAATTCCCATCCTCTGAGATATCTCAAACTTTGATGTTATTTTCTGGAAAATCTCAACCGTTCAAATAAGTTCTGCACGAATCTCAAAGCAAAAATAATACTGGCCCTGCTCCATCCCCGAACAGGCACTGGACACGTCGGTCACCTAAAAATTGGAGATATTTCAGAGGATATGCACTCGCAACAACCCTCCCTCCAAATTCAATTCAGATCTTCTAAAATAATTCAAAATTTAAAGTTAAATCAAGATCGTTCATTATAAATTGACACGAATCTTTAAGCAACCTCTTCCCGCAGCTGGCAACTGCATGGATTTCATTTCACGCGAAGGTCACCAGAAACATCGGATGGACAGGCCCAAAGGTCAGGCCCGTTTCTCAATATACAGAGCCCGAGACAAACCCAAAAATAGAAGGCCTGATTGGGCCGCAGCTCGATTTTTTCTACAAGAAAGGAAAATACAGTGCGGCCATCTTTCAGTTTTCTTTTATTTTTAGTAATTTAAAAGGTCATCTTTAAATAATATGTATAAATTTATCGGGTTTTTAGGTGTTCTATCTATGCAAGTTATAAAAAGTTCGAAAGGAAGCCCGTAATAATGCAAACAATTTCTTTTAAGGCCCATCTTTATTTTGTGTCATTTTTTTCTCTAAAAGAAGCCCAGCAATAACATTGCTACATTTTTGTTCAATTTTTTTCATGTTTTGTTAATTAAGTTGTGGTAAATAAATTTCAAAGAAACCGAAATACTGCTGTATAAAATTCCTACTAGTAAATTAAAAACAGAAAATATATCATAATCAAACTTTTTATCTACAAACAAATATTTGAATTACTAAAGTTAAAAATTAATCTGAGTCAGCTTCCCTTGATATAATCTGAGTCGCCTGTCCGAAGTAGCTGCGTGATTAATTACAAGCATATTCTTTAATATGATATCAGGTGCTACAATTATTTGTCAAATAATACGCACAAAAATTTGCTAGAATAATTTTAAAGCAAGTTGGCTGTCAATTCATATTTTTAATAAATTGGAACCTCATTTAAGATCATATAATTATCGAAACTTACACTCATATTCTAAATATCATCAAAAACATGATCCTAATTTTTTGGGTAAATTTTGTTGGAGGTCACTAAACTTTGTTTTTTTGTTATGAATTGGTCATTCAAATTTGATTTGTCTCTCTATAGTCACTGAACTTTTCAATTGTTCCAATCAAGTCATTCTCTAACTTTTTCATTAAAAAAATTAATAGAATATGCTTATTACGTTCAAAATGCTAACAAAATATGCTCATTCTATCCAAAATACTAACGAAAAAGTTATATTCCGTTAATATTTGAATGAAAATGTTAGATAGTGACTTTATTGACATATATGAAAAGTTCAATGACTATAGAAATCTAACTTGAGTGACTAATTCGTGACAAAGTTTAGTGACCTCCAACAAAAGTTACTCTAATTTTTTTAGCTAAAGCAAAATTATAAATAAAATATTAGCGTACGAAAATGTTTATAAATACATTTCAACAAGTTGTGTGCATCTATTAATGTTTTTGATGAATTGACGTCTTATTTCTAATTATATTGTCTTTTTTTTAAAGGTTGATGGGTGATTGCCCATGCAACGAGTGTTTAATTAATAGAAAAGATTTTTTTTTTTAAAAACTCCTCTAAGGACACAATAAATATATACACCGCTTATATATTTTTTTTCACTGTCCAGGCCGTGATAGATCAAAACGGCCTCTGCTGTTTAATTACGTTCCGTTAATGGTAAGCCGTTCTCACTAACCTAGCCGTGATGGTCCATAACGTCCTATGACTATCACGTTTCTTGAATTTCCGTCAAATGTTTCCTCATTACCGATATTTTTTTTATTTATATTCCTATTAATAAAAATTTCTGTGATTTTGTTTCCTTCTCCAATAAGAAAAGAAAGGAAATGGAGTGGGGGAGGGGAGCCATAGGAAAGGGAAAGAGGGTGAGGGTAGGATCCCGTGGTCCTTCGTGCGACGGGTCGGTTTATTTATTTCTTTTAACCAAATTGTTTTCGTAAAATTCAATCCCCTTTGAATTTAAGGTTTCAAATCTTTTGAGAATCTAATTTGGTTTTTATTTATTAAAATTTTAATTAGAAAAAAAATTCATTCTATGCTAACTGTTAAATATTTATTTCCTTAAATTAGAAACTTCTAATTATAATTACGTTTGAGTTTTCTGTTGGCTTGTTTTGATTTAATTAACCAAATGTGTTTTAACTTCTATATAAATTTGAAGTTTCTTTGTTCTACAAATTAAGCTTTTAATTTGCTAGGTTTGAGTCATTAATAATTCTTGTTTAATTATTGATGCTTGTACGCTTAGATTTACTTACCGTCTATAAAGTTTAAAATTTTACTCATTCGTAAATCCACTTTTAGTTAATTATTTCTAATTAAATTTTTAATCACTAATTAATTCATTGTAAAATTATGGGTTATAACAATTTATAAGCAAAAATAAATAGATACATCAAATATTACGAGAAAAAATTTCGTTGTATTGCATCTAGAGCGTGTTTTGTGCTTCTATTCACAATTTTTAATGAATTACGATCACATTTCAAATCAAAACCATCAAAACTAAATAGACAAAATATATTCACTTACAACATTCTTAGATTTTTGCACTAAATAAAATAGATTCTTTCAAATATCAATTACAATAATCTAATGCAATGCATTTTAGCATTTACAACAGTTGTATGTGTTTCCTACATTCTTATTTAATTGGGGCCCCATTTTTTGTCACAAAATTATGAAAATTAGCATATATATACCCTAAATACCATCACAACTTGGTTGTAAACTTGTTTAACCTTAAAACTAAATAAATAGATTAAACATTACGCACTAAATGAATTATGTTGAAATAGATTTACAACATTTTTGCTCTCTTATTCATTTTTTTAATGAATTGAGGCAACATTTAAGTCATACATTCACCAAAATAGACATATATAAATGAGGAGGGTTCAAATGCACCATAATTTTTGTGCTCCAATATGCTCCACATTCTTTATCTCTATTTTCAAAGTCCAAACAGCCGATCCGAACCGTTCAACATAATCTTCATAACAAAATATGTTTGGAGACCAAATTTTATATTTTTTAGAATTTTTTTACTATTTTTTTAAATAGATACAATATCACTTTATCAAATGGTCCGGAATCTCCTTAAAAAAATAATTTTGTACCTATCTAAAAAAATAGTAACAAAATTCTAAAAAATATAAAATTTGATATCCAAGCATATTTTATTATGAAGATCATATTAAGCAATTCAGATCGACTGTTCAGACTTTGAAAATGGAGATAAAAGATGTGGAGCATATTGGAGTACAAAAATAATAATGCATTTGAACCCTCCTCTATATAAATATACATATACATACACACACTAACTACAGATATTATCAATTACAATTTTTTGAATTTCTAGCGCTAAAATAAAAGTTTCTTCAAATATTACGCACATAAATCAGTCGGAATGCTTTTAGCGAGTTGGGGTGTGTTTATTAAAGCTTTTTATAAATTGTTGCCTCATTTTGATCATATAATCACTAAAACTAGTAGATATATTGTCGATAATAATAAGCACAATGTCAATATGTTTGTGCCTAAATTAATAAAATTAACAAATATTACGCACAAAAAAAATACGAAGCTATATTTAGGTTAAATTTTGTTGGAGGTCGCTAAATTTTGTCATTTGTCACGAATTAGTCACTCAAATTTGATTTGTTCATTTTTAGTCACTCAACTTTGTCATTTGTTCCAATCAAGTCACTCTATATTTTTTCATCTAAAATATTAACGAAATATTCTCATTCCGTCTAAAATATTAACGGTATATACTCATTCCGTTCAAAATACTAACGTATTGAGCATATTCCATCCAAAATACTAACGGAATAAGCATATTCCGTTAAGATTTTGGACAGAAAAATATAGAGTGACTTGATTGGAACAAATAACAAAGTTGAGTGACTAAAAAGAGACAAATCAAACTTGGGTGACCAATTTATTTGTGCTTCGTTTATGTTTGTAATGAATTAGAACCTCATTTCTCGACGTATAATCATTAAAATTGACAAATATATCCTGCATTCACACCCATTAATCAATAAACCAAAAAAAAAAAAAAAGACAAACAACAACAACAAGTATTTCAGTAATCACCTCATATATATAACGAAAACTTTTTGCCTTGATTATTCTTTCATCAAGAAGGAAACATTACACGCGTGGAGTTGTACAAGATCAATAAACACTTCACCAGGTATAAGAGATTTACATCAAAAATTATCTGGATATGAAATCCCCGAAAAAGAAAAAAAAAATTCTCTTAATCATTATCCCTTAATTTTTAACAAGAAAGAAAGATGTACGTACCGCGTGATCCTAACAAGATTCAATTGTACCGCCATTTCTATCCTCATCCTCAACTCCACAAACCGCATCAAAATCAGAAGCATGAATCATCCTCAGGTCCTCATGCCCGTACTTAAGTGCAGCAACAGCATAGCACACAATCACAAACAAAAATGTCAACACAATGAGCCCGAAGAACTGGAAGTTCGCCAGGAACTCGCCCCTTAGCTGGGTCTCCTTATCACGGCACTCTATCATATTGTCCTCCAACTTGCACCCGGTCGGCATCATTGATCCGTATAGAGTGAACGCAGTTTGGTAAAACCAGAGGCCCTGGAGGGTTATTGATATGCCGTTTGCAAGATCAACAGGAAATGATGAGGGGAAAAGCGCACCCGCTACACAAGTGAGTACACAGAGGCCTACCAAAATTACGAGGAGGAGATGGTAGTATCCTTCGAGACCTGTGTGTGCGGTTGAGTGGAAGTAGAAGAGGAGGTACTCTGATGTGAATGCCGCAGCTCCGACCAGGCATAGTGTTCCCTCTGGGAGTGGCAAAAACCTGGAGACAAGAAATATAATTAGATAAACCCATCACCTGCATTGGTCTTATAATTTCTGATTTTTGTCAAACTTTCTACAAGAAAGGGGTTTCATTATATTTATAGTAAGTTCTTTAAACTACTTAATTAGGATTTGTAAAGTAGAAGTGTATATATATATATATATATATATATATATACGTCTATGACTTTACTCTGCAATTAAAAAGCTTGATGAAAATGAGGTTTTTGTTAAAGATTACTAATTACATCAAACTAAGAGTAACTCTAGTAAAAACCAATTATTCTGCTTTTTAATTAGTAAAAAGATTCCGCAAAATGGAAAAGATATTAAGAGCCTCATTCATTACATCTAAACTAATTGAATTTCAAATTTCGAAATAGGCGCCATAAAAATCATGGACATAAAAGTTGAACAAATCATCACTGATGCTATTGGATGGATTAACGGTTAAATGTAACCCAAAGCCAAAATGGCAACATCAACATGAGTCTGAAAATTTTCTGTTAAGCCTCCCTACCACTTTTCCTGTACAAGTGACACGGATGGTACCATGGTAGCAGAACACAGAATCTGGACTAATCCAGCATGAATTACAACATTTAATCTAGTCTAGCCCCACAGTCTGGATTTTCTTTGACACTATAATAACTATATCTGCAACTATTTAAACAGTGAATAAGATATATACCGGACCCACTGAACAGCGACTTTTTACTCGATTGGACACAATTATATGAGGAAAAAAAAAATGCTACAAAATTAGAGGGGTCCATAGTAAAAAGGGCCATCATCGTTTTATCAGTTACCGATGTTCAAAAGGGGTATCTATGTTCAGAAATGGTAGGCGATTCTTTTCAATGCTCTTTGGGTCCACACCCGGACTTCTAGAAGTATCATTGATGCAACAATCCTATCACTTATTTGCACACACATCCCAATAAAAAATCTATTAATTGAAAACAAGTCTCCCCTACATTCGTGTTTAACCACATAAACCCAAACCTAAATTCTAATTACATGAATGAATACTCCCAAACTTCACCTCTTCTTTTCTTTTCTTTTTTTGTTGTCAGTAAATGTGTAGATTATTGTCCCTACTTTAGAAACCACAATTATGATAGCAGTATTTTTTTTCCCCTTGTTCACATAAAAAATTTCCTATTACGACTGACGTGTAAAACCAACTAACAAAGAGTTGTTGCCTTGTTGGAATATGACTCAAAACTCCATTATTTCAATATGAAGGCACCCATTAATTCAAAAAAAAAAAATTAAAACGATAAAACCAACTTGTAAAGAGAGTACAAAAGTATAAAGTACTCACTTGGTTTTCTCTGACAGAAGCGCCATGAGACCATAGAGAAAGAACATCAGCAGCATCCCAGCATGCTCAAAATCGTTCATGTGGGCCGGGTTCAAGATCATCTCAGACCCGACAAAGATCTTCAAATGCGGTGAATAGAAGAACTCTATGCACATATCAATAAACGCGCCAATGGCCACCACATACAACTCCAGGTGCCACAACTTCCCTCCAAACCCGCTTACCCCATTCCACGCCCGAACCCGAAACGACCGCGGATCCGATACGTACCTGACCAGAGCAGCCCAGACATGCCATGCCCCTACTAGCAGGAAGAGGCTTCCCGGCAGCACGTGCCCTCTGAACGATCCCATCACGTGACCTCACCTCACCTCACCTCACCGCCCAAGCAAAGAATCAATCCCTCCTGTCAATATTTCTTTTTCTTTTTCTTTCTTTCACTTCTGCCCTTGGATTTTACAACAATTACAATCCGTTGACTTTTAGTTCGCCGCTTTATGAATGGTAGATTAATTCGTCGTTCTCTATGATCTTTATTCCTCCCCTAAAATCGAAATGAAGCACAAAACATTTCGAAAATGATTATTCAGTATAGATCGAGAAAGAAAAGCAGTGAAAGAACACATTCAAATATTGCAAAAACCAGTGGATTTAGTTCATCAATTTCTCAAAACACCAAAACGAAAGAAAATCGGGAACAATGAGAATGGATCTGTATGTTAGCCAAGGAAGGAGATCAAACGAGATGAGCAAAAACTTACTAAAATTAGCACAAAAGTTTCGAGCGATTACTATAAGCTTACGTTGAAGTACACAGTTACACACAGGTGGATGGAGGATAGATATCCTAACTGGAGTTATACGGCGCACACCACAAGAAGAAAATTTTGAATTTTCAAAGAAAACAAAAATCCATAACAAGTGCTCCTCAAGAATTGAAAAGGTGTAACGCAAATACGCAATAGTTCCAGATCAGAGAGAGGTACCAACCTTTTAGAAGTTCTCACCGCCTATCTCCAGTTGATGTGTGATATCAGATGATTCGGATCGAATTCAGATCCTCCCCGGTACCGTAATAGGGAATCTTTTACAATTACTTGATCTGGACCGTTATTTTTAACTTGGCACGAATCTAAAAGCCCAATAATACTGCCCCCTCCGTCAGCCCGAATCTCAAAGTGGATGAGAGTTAATCTCAAACCGTAAAGTGAAGGGAATCTTTTACAGTAACGGAGAGAATACTTGTCCATTCGGATCGATCTCCTTATTAATTAATCCTAGCTGCCAAAGTGATGTCGACTGGCTGTACCCGTTGCCACGCAGTAATTTACCGGCTGTAACCGGTTTTCTGTAATTGAGGATTTGTTGGTGCGTTGACCGCCGTCTATTTTCTTACATGAGACGAGGAGCCGGGGCCGTGGGCCGTCTATCTTCTTCTATTCTTTTGCAGCTGCTTTTCCCTTTTTGCTTTTACCTTTTGCTTTCCATTTTTTATTATATGATCATAGATCAATCAATTAAGCAAAGTGCAAACTGTGGTCGGACTACATTCCTGTTCAGGAATTTTATACCAATTAATTAAGGATAGTTCATGACAGGTGTTTTGCATGGGAAAAAGAAAATATAAAGTTGTATGGAATATTATTCTTGTTTCAAACGTTCCTACTAAATATTAACTAGTCAATATTGTGGGTATTACTTGTCAATTTGTCATACACTTTATGGTTCCATAAACTTAATTGTAGATCCAAAATAAGAAAAATAACTCGAGTTAGTTTTTGATAGTTAATAGAAATTTTTTATTGTTTTGTTATTTACATGATAAGATTATTAACATGATTGTTAAAATTTATTTAATATTTGACTTATTTTGCTCGAAATGACAACATAATCATTTTGAAAACAAATTAATGTGACTTATATTTAAACTTAAATATATATGCATCCAAAATATTGAAACCACGGTATACTGAGATTGTTGTGACAAATAAATTGATAATTTTGATTGTTAGAGAGAATATATATGATAAAATAGTGAAGTTCGGAGAGGATCCCAACTCTCTCATTTTGAACTAATAAGAGGAAATATGCAACTGAGTGAGGCTACGGTGCTATGCATAGCACCAATTGGATCCGTACTACGGCTTAAAATTTGACTTTTAAAAATTCTAACGGTCGATCCGAACTGTTCAACATGATTATAAAATGAATATGTACTTGCAATTTTACATTTTTTTGAATTTTTTTACTATTTTTTTCAAAAATCACTTGATCTGAACATTCTGGACCATCCAAAACAGCCTATCTAAAAAAATAGTAAAAAAGTTCGAGAAAATGTAAAATTTGATTTCTAAGTACATATTTATTTTATAATCATGTTGAACGGTTCGGATCGACCGTTAGAATTTTGAAAAGTCAAATTTTGAGCCGTAGCACGGACCCAATCCGTGCTATGCATAGCACCGTAGCCTCACTTTATGCAACTTATATTTATTTAAATAGTCATAGAGCTTGGCTACTATGCTTATATAAGCAAAAGCCCACATATGCTTAAATGAGCATTTTTGCGTTTCCAATGTTCAAATGGTCGATCCGACCGTTCATCTTGTTCTCCATATTAATATGTGCTTGGAGACTAAATTTTACATTTTTCTGAATTTTTTTACTATTTATTAAGCCACTTTGAAAGTTTCTGATCTGGTGGTCCAGAATTTTGGAAACACTATTTTTACTGTTCACCCAGATCAGCAATTTTCAAAGTGGCTTAATAAATAGTAAAAAAATTCAGAAAAATGTAAAATTTAGTCTCCAAGCACATATTAATATGGAGAACAAGATAAACGGTCGGATCGACTATTTGAACATTGGAAACGCAAAAATGAGTTATAAGCATATGTGGGCTTTTGCTTATATAAGCATAGTAGCCAAGCTCATAGTCATATGATTGGTAATCACGATTGTTAATTGAAATGTAGTTAATATAAACTATCTTGTGCAAATTAATTAAATGCTTGTTAGGGAATTAGATGACTAAAGTTGTACAAATTACTGACTTGTGTGAATTCAACAAATAAATATAATTGTGGAAAAATAACATTCAATACAAAAAATAAATAGTTTTTTTTAACTTACTATAATAATTCAACACAAAAATAATATTTTATTTCTCCCATGTAACTCTATGTTGCACGGATACGGGTACGGGTATCGTATCTGATACGATACAGATACGGTGATACGGTAATTTTCAAAAATTAAGAATACGATACGTTTATTATATTAATATTTTTTTATTATTTTAATTATATTTATATGAATCAAATGGAGCAAAACAATACTATAGTGAAATATATATTAAATATAATAAGTACTCTATTATAACCAGTGTTGTAAAATGCGGTTCATGCGGCCGCATATGCGTATGCGGTTGGCATATTCGACCGCATATTCGGCCGCATATTCGATCGCATATTCGACCGCATATTACCGCATACCGCATACCGCATACCGCATATTCGACCGCATATTACCGCATACCGCATACCGCATACCGCATACCGCATATACCGCATACCGCATATACCGCATATACCGCATATTACCGCATATTGACCGCATATTACCGCATATTGACCGCATATCACCGCATATCACTGCATACTTGTTTATATATATATTAATTCTCATTTTAAAACCCGCATATATAAGTCCGCATGAAAATCCGCATATGCGGCCGCATACCGTATATGCGGTATGCGGTGGCCTTCCGCATACCGCATAGAAACCGCATTTTACAACCTTGATTATAACAACAACATTACAGTGGTATAGTGGTAGAAGGCTATGGTTGTTATGCCTCAGATCCCAAGTTCAAATCACAGTAGCAGCTAAAAAAATTGATTTTGGCGCGGTGCACGGTGGACCACGCGGTGCGGGGCGTATCCCAGCGAGTCAAAGTGTATCGATGACCGTATCCACTGAGTAAGGATACGCCACGTGAGCAGATACACCAGCTGGCGTATCGGATACGTATTAGCACTGTATCGGGCGCGTATCAGTATCCGATACGTGTCCGATACCGATACGGTGCCTAAACAGACGTATCCGTGCAACATAGCTATAACTTGTAAGATCCGATCTAAACTATCAGATTCAACCAGTAATGATATTGACAGAGTAGTTTTTGCTTCATGCAGCGCACAAATCATATGCAACACTGTTTCGACTCTGTTATCTATTCACTGCATGAAGCAAAAATTATTATGTCACTATCTCTACCCGATTCGACATATAATACATTAATACCAGTGTTGTAAATAACGGTATGCGGTCGTCGGACGGACAGGGTACCGCCAAGCGATTAATCGGAAATAATCGAGAATAATCGGTCATAATTTGAAATAATCAGCTGATTAATCAGAAAAATCCATGACAATTTGGTCACCGCCAATGACTAATCGACCAACTAATTGGTCTAGACGGACGTTTTTTACCACCCTGATTAATACAGTGGATCCAATCAATATACGCAGAGCGGATCCGACGGACAGAGATACACCATCTCAGTTTTCCTAACACGTGTCGTGTTTATAATGCAAGCTTAGAGATGACAGCATAACAACTGCGATGGAATCAATCAGCAGAGATTAAAAATGGGACCCAGCTCCTTTTAGGTTAGCTGGTCCTCTCATAATTAAAATGGGACCCAACCACTTTTAGCAGCATGTAGATAGGAGATATCAATCAATTAGATTATCATAGGCTCATAACAACTGCCTCATTTAATTAATTAATTAAAGCCAGTGCGTCTTGGAAATTATTGGGGTTTGATATACAAAACCTAACTTGTCATTCACAAAATAATATTTTAAGAGTTACAAGTTTACCTGTCATAATTTAATTATATTTTCAGTCGGTCCCACATATCAATGTGACAGAGTAATATAGAATTAGAGGAGACACTCATTTTCTGACTAAATAAAAAATATTCCTATATTTTGTGTCATCTTGCTTAAAATTTTGACACCATTACTGTCACATGTCCATGTGTTCCAGAGGAAATTCGGATCCAATTTTTGGGTTTTAATCGGGATCGTCCAATTCGAATCTGCGACAATTCATTCTGAAGTGGAGCACACACATTCCGATAACGGATTCGAATCCCGAGACGATTCCAAGCGACGAAATAGAATCGGACGGTCTTGATCCAAAACTCCAAAATTGAATTACTTTAGGGGATCCGGACCCTTCCAGAGGCGGAGGCCCACATTGCCGTGATTTTTATTTTTACCAAAAAAAAAAAAAATTTAATATAAATAACCACGTTTTTAAAAGAATTTTATTTCTACCCAAACCGCAAATAATATTTGCGGTTTGAATTAACAATTCAAACCGCAAGGAATATATGCGGCTTGAATTGTGAATTCAAACCGCAAATATTCCTAGCGGCTTGAATTAATAATTCAAACCGCAAATAATCCTAGCGGCTTGAATCGCATTTATAAAAATCGGTTAACCAATCACCATTTCATTTATTATTTTATTAAATGGTAATTTTTCACCGATAACCCTAGAAATTTATTCACCGATAACCCTAAAGTTATTTTTATTACAAAGAATTATATTATAAAAACTTATCAATAATATAAAATTTCATTTATTATTTTATTAAATGGTAATTTTTCACCGATAACCCTAGAAATTTATTCACCGATAACCCTAAATTTATTTTTATTACAAAGAATTATATTATAAAAACTTATCAATAATATGATAATTTCATATTATTGATAAGTTTTTATAATATAATTCTTTGTAATAAAAATAAATTTAGGGTTATCGGTGAATAAATTTCTAGGGTTATCGGTGAAAAATTACCATTTAATAAAATAATAAATGAAATTTTATATTATTGATAAGTTTTTATAATATAATTCTTTGTAATAAAAATAACTTTAGAATTATCGGTGAATAAATTTCTAGGGTTATCGGTGAAAAATTACCATTTAATAAAATAATAAATAAAATTTTATATTATTGATAAGTTTTTATAATATAATTCTTTGTAATAAAAATAACTTTAGGGTTATCGGTGAATAAATTTCTAGGGTTATCGGTGAAAAATTACCATTTAATTAAATAATAAATGAAATTTTATATTATTGATAAGTTTTTATAATATAATTATTTGTAATAAAAATAACTTTAGGGTTATCGGTGAATAAACTTCTAGGGTTATCGGTGAAAATTACCATTTAATAAAATAATAAATGAAATTTTATATTATTGATAAGTTTTTATAATATAATTCTTTGTAATAAAAATAACTTTAGGGTTATCGGTGAATAAACTTCTAGGGTTATCGGTGAAAAATTACCATTTAATAAAATAATAAATGAAAATTTATATTATTGATAAGTTTTTATAATATAATTCTTTGTAATAAAAATAACTTTAGGGTTATCGGTGAATAAATTTCTAGAGTTATCGGTGAAAAATTACCATTTAATAAAATAATAAATGAAATGGTGATTGGTTAACCGATTTTTATAAATGCGATTCAAGCCGCTAGGATTATTTGCGGTTTGAATTATTAATTCAAGCCGCTAGGAATATTTGCGGTTTGAATTCACAATTCAAGCCGCATATATTCCTTGCGGTTTGAATTGTAAATTCAAACCGCAAATATTATTTGCGGTTTGGGTAGAAATAAATTTTTTTTAAAAACGTGGTTATTTATATTAAAATTTTTTTTTGGATAAAAATAAAAATCACGGCCGACATTGTAAATGGAGTCAATTGACTTCCAGTTATTTTCAAATTTTTTGTGTTTATTAGAAAATTTCTATATAGTTTAGTAAAAAAAGCTATGGAATTATCAAATTAACCCCATTCGCAGCACAAAAATTTTTTGATACACTTGATCCTCATTCACGTTTGACTCCCATAATCTGAAAGTCTATCTCTGATGTGTTCCTAACAAAAAAAAGGTTGTTTGACTAGTTTCACATTTGCAAGCGAAAGAGTAACTCTGTTTTTCAATACAGAGAAAAATTAGTTAATTTTTATGATTTAGAGTTTGAATCATAAAAATTCTATCAATTCAAAATTTTTTTTTTCACTTGCTAGAACAATTGGGAAGTTTTCGTTTGGGTTTAATGGATTTGAGTCCATCCATTTCTTTCTTTTTATGCCTGAATACTTAGGTCAGTGAACCATAAAAAATGGTCTGATCGATAAAATTATTCATTCATACATTGAAAAACTGATGATACTCTTTTTTTTTATAATATTTTCTATAAATAAAAATTCTCCGGCTGATGATGGCATACAATTAAATTATCCGAAATTTTTACTTATACCATATTAAAAAAAAATAAACCAAAAAATCATGTTTTGTGGAGATTTCGAAAAATACCAGAGCCTCCAAGTTAATCTGCAGCTTCATTCTTAGGGGCCTCCAAGTATTTCCCCCTCTAAACTTAAAATTACGTATTTCTCCCTCTTAACTTCAAAAACTCACAACTTTACCCATTTTATTGTTTTTTATATTAAAACTCATTCTAAATTTATAGAATACCCATTTTACTCTTTATTAAAAGCATAAAAAGTCCATCAGACTCAAATTTGAATATGAAGAGTCCATCTACCGTTCGATCCACGTGCATCGCATTAAGATCTGTGTGTGTAGCTTCAATATATGTGCATGTTGGCTTTAAGATTCGTGTTGATCTAGTGCGCACAGATTTTAAATTAATTTTGATCCGCGCGCATCGCTTTAAGATCTCTGCACATCACTTCAATATCCATGTGTGTTCGCTTCAAGATTTGTGCTGATATAGCTGCACAGATCTTAAAGCAGTTTGGACAGTAGAGGAACTCTTCAGATTCAAATTTGAGTATGTTGGGCATTTTATGTTTTTAATAAAGGGTAAAATGGTTGTATTATAAATTTAGAATGAGTTTTAATATAAAAGACAATAAAATTGGTAAATTTGTGAGTTTTCGAAGTTTAAAGGAGGAAATACGTAATTTCAAATTTTGGATGGGGAAATACGTAATTTTGAAGTTTTTAAGGGGTATAGGCGAAATTTCCCCTATATAATATATCAAGTATTCATACCTAAAATACCAAGTATTTCGAAAAAAAAAACTGGACATATAAATTTTCTTTTATCTCTCATCACACAGACACACACCCATCATTTACACATTTTTAGAGGTGGATTTTTTTTCTCCGTTCAATCTCGCCAATATTTCTGATGATATGTGAGAAATTTTGCGAATCTAAAACCACAAACGTCTGCTACACAATTTTCTCTTTCAAATGAGATTCATGATGACATACTTTCGGATTGTTCGTCGCGCAAGTATTCATAACAGTAAGTTTTCTGCAAGTATGAATACCTATACGTGCAAGTATTAATATATAACATATCAAGTATTCATACCTAAGTTATCAAGATTTCTAAAAAAAAATGGACCATATGAACATTCTTTATCTATTTCATCACACACCATCTTTTACACGTTTTTAGATGTGAGTTTTTTTCTCCGTTTAATCTCGCTCATATTTTGACGATCTATAAGAAATTTTGCAAATCTAAAACCACGAATGTCTTTTATGCAATTTTCACTTTCAAATGAGAATCATGATGATGTACTCTCGGGTTCTCCGTCACGCAAGTATTCATAACTCGTTGTGCAAGTATTCATATCTCATCGTGTTAGTATTCATACCTCGTAATGCAAGTGTAAATAATTCATGTGTCAATCGTTTTTACCTAACAGATTTTATAAAAAAAAAATTATATGACACTGGATGACGTCTGAAAGTATTAATATAAAATATTGCAAGTATATATACCTCGTCATGCAAGTGTGAATAGTCCATATGACAAGTGTTTATACCTAACAGATTCTAAGAAATTTTTTTTTTCATATTGGACTGGATGTATTAATATCAAGTATTGCAAGTATTCATACCTTGTCATGCAAGTGTGAATATTTTATGTATCAAGTGTTTGTATCTAATAGATTCTATCAAATCGTTTTCCTTACGACATTAGGTGACGTTTGAAAGTATTAATATCAAGTATTGCAAGTATTCATACCTCATCATGCAAGTGCGAACAGTTGATGTATCAAGTGTTTGTATCTATCAGATCAATATCAAATATTGTAAGTATTTATATCTTGTCATGTAAGTGTGCATAGTTTATGTGTCAAGTATTTGTCTCTAACATATTATATCAATTTTAATTTTTTTTTCTAGATGACACTAGATGACGTCTGAAAGTATTAATATCAAATATTGCAAGTATTTATACATCATCAAGCAAGTGTAAATAGTTTATTTGTAAATAATTTATTTGTATTAATATCAAATATTACAAGTAATTTAATTTTTTTTCTGTCAGTGAATTCATCGCACCCTCCAATTCCAGTGGATTGTATAGGAACTTGTTATTGAACTTGCAGGAGATGGAGAAGAGAAGTCTGGAAAATGTATAGTGTAATTTTTTGGTTTTCTCCATTATCATAATTTTGTAGATATGTTTTACATATATAGTTGAGTTGAATTCTTCTTAAAATTATTTATTTGCAAAGCAATCATGATTTCAGTGCTATATTATTGTTGGTAAACCTTTATATATAAATTTCGAGATATTAGATTTTTTACAACATGTTATGACTTATATGCTATCATTTGGTTTAAATATGTATGCTTGATCATGCTAATTAAATTCTTCACCTAACTATATCATGAAAATGATACAAACTTGAGGAGAAGCAAGTAAATGCATCTTGTTCACCATCCAGTGGGTAAAATACTTCACACATTAATGCATGTGCATTTCATACTTAACAACAAGTTTTTTTTAATAATATTCATATTATATTCATATTACATTAATATTATTCTTTTGCAATATCTTCATGAACGAATAGACGAATGTGTCCCCTTTATTTTCTTATTGTCTCAAAAAGTAAACATCAAACTATCCTGAGTTTTCTCAACTTTGTTCAGGCTCTATGCTTTTGATGTGCATTGCAACTCTTTCTTTCCAGCTTTCATCATGCTTTATGGTACACACTCATTTTCAAGTTCAAATATTGTTTTTTTTTTTTCAATTAATTAAATTTCAAAGGTAGTTTCACTTACTGGTTTCATTTTATGTTGTGTATCAGTGATCCAGTATTTCCACTCCTGCATTTTCTAAAAAAAGAATAATATGACCTACCCCATCTTGCTCTGTAGCAAGGGGAGGGTATTTTTGAAAGAATGGGTGGGGGGGTGGGGTGATTTGTAGTTGTCCATCTGAATCTCATCTTTCAAAAAACCAAAAAACTGTTAAATTAGCAAGCTGTTTTGCTAAATTGCCTCTAGAAAAATGCATAAAACACAGTTTCATGCCTTGTTTGCATATTTTCTGGCTGCCTCTTTTGAGAAATTGCTTGGATGTTAAACTTTAACACCCTTCTTTCCTTCTTCAGTAATTATCAACTCAGGTTTACCCTACGATCCGAGTACCCGATTGTTCTAAACATTTCTCAACTCTGATACTGCTCGGTACCAACATTATTTGCACACTTTTGTAAATTCTGGCAAAATCAGAGGTAAAAATTGGCAAAAATGACTGTAAATCAGTGCAAAACATGAAATACGAGACTTTTGGGAACTAATACAAGTTAGATACCAGCCCTAGATATTGTTCTAGTACCGTTCAGGGGCTGTTTTGTAACTTTCCAACTTTCTGCACGAATTCTGCAACATCCTAGGGCCTTTTCTATAAACTTTTAGTATTATGTACAGCTCTGGATGAATTATGGTAAATATCAGGGGCTGTAGTGCAAATTCTCGGATCTGACCTGGTTCAGGGACTGAAATGTGACATAAGATTATTTTGTTTAGAAAACAGTCCCTGGATAGGGACCTTTCTGTGACAGGATGTAAAAACTTGTAAGATGAGCCTTTTCTAATGGGAATTTGATGGAGATACATATAATTTGACAAAAAAAATTGATAAGCCGGAGTTTGTAATTCTGATCTAATTTTGTAAATGTATGCTTCAATAGTAGAAGGACTCAAGCATGCATATTTACAAAAATGGAGATTTGACATCATTATAAAGGTCTACAAAATCAACATTATGAATCAGAGAGTTCTACTTTTCATATTTTGTTTTTTCATTGTAAAAAATGTTGGACTACATCGAAGACATCACATTGGCAATGATCAAGATTTTTATTCTTCATGTTATATTTGATTTGTTTGTTGTAGATCAAATGATTTTGTTTTTGTTTTGTTTTGGTGTAAATAATAAGAAAAATCACTTTCCTATGACATCATCAATTGAATAAATAAGAATATTTCTTTTGTCCAATTGTGTTGAATGAAGAAATAAAACAATTATTAGTTTCTATTTTCCTCGTATTTAGTACATATTTTTCATTTGCGTTGTAAATAATTCTCACAAAATCAAAAAATAAAGAATTGTGTATGCTCTGACACGCACAGAAGATTGTTGAATTAAAATAGTCATTTGTTGATGTCTCTTTTATTGTTATTGTTATTTGCCTCTCTGTTCAATTTTAATTTTCAATATTATATATGTCCTCATTGCAATGCACGGGCACAATACTGGTAAAAAAATAATTATGTTAGATTAGTTAAAGAACTAACTATTACATTAAAAAGTTCAGGGATATAGGGTCTCTTTATTTATATTTTTGGAAGTTTCATTTAATGGGTTTCAGTGTTTAAATTTTCATTTTTTGGTTTTTCAAATTTAAGCTGGAGTTTTAATTAGGATAGATAGACTCCTAACTCAAAGAGTCTCCTACGCTTTGTTTTACTGTTGTACAGGTTTTAGTTCAAAACCTGAAATCTTTTTGTAAAACTTTTTAATCAATACAAACATGGACAAGATCCTTCTTTTTCCTTAAAAAAAAATTTTTGGAGGTATATCAAAAGATATATACTTAAAAGTCTACTTATAAGTTATAATCTCAAATGTGCATGCACATAATAAGTTAAGAAAATCGAATTAATTAATTGTACAACAAATTATGAAACTGTTTGTCTCATATAGAATTAATTAATTCTATGTATTTAAATGCCTGAAATATCAAATAACAAAATATAAAAAACAAAACACAAGTCTTTTCCCAATGTTATTAAACCAATAAATGAGCTCATTATTCCTCTTTCTGACAAGGTCAGCTGTTTAATAGAAACAATTAAGCAGATGCTATACTTACTTTTCTATTATGCAAAGATCAAACTAAAACAAAATGATTTAAAAAAATGTTCATTTCAAAATCGAAAAGAAACGGTGGATAATTTACACAAAGATCAAACTAAAAAAAAGGATAAAATACTTCACACATTACTAGAGTTCTCACATACTCTGATATAACATAATTAATGCATTTGCATTTCATACTTAACAACAAGTTTATTAATAATATTCATATTATGTTCATATTACATTCATATTATTCTTTTTCAATATCTTCATGGACGAATTATACATGAATGTGTCCCAGAATAATTTACGAATTTCATTAATAATATTCATATTATTTTTATATAAACCAGAATTATTCATAGAAATTACTATTTTTCTGTTTGTTCCTAAGAAAATAGTATTATATATATTATCCTAACGGTCAATGGATGTGCTAAAATCTACTCATCTAAAAAAATAGTAAAAAAATTTTAAAAAATGTAAAATTTAGCTTACAGGTACATATTCATACGGAGACCATGTTAAAAAAATTCAGATCGACCGTTAGGACTTTCAAACCGAAAATTTGAGTCCACAGCGCGGGCCAATCCACGCTATACATAGTACCATAGCCTCACTCTATAGATATCACTTGCAATATAAAAAGTCGAACCATTTTTTAAATTATAAGCATATTATATCCCAAAAAAACTTTATATCTCATCATAATTCTTAATTTATTACTACAATGTATGTGCTAAATTGATTCCACTGAAATTAATATGTCCTGACGTATGTAATGGTTGCATATGTCTATTATTTTGAAACTTTCGGCTATAGATTTTACATCATGCATGTAGCTGTGTACTCAAACACAGACCTCCAGCTTAATTTTAGTTTGTGATATATAACTATGATTTCGAGTCTTTAAACTTTTTTAATTCGTAGAAAACATCTTTCTTTTAAAAAATTTCAGGCATTTGCACCACGAAAAATATAGTTTTTTATTTTCTTATTTTCATTTTGTATGCGCTATTTTATATTATTAGAAAGATATAGTTTCATATATAATTAAAATTGATATAACTCATTATTTATTATACACCATATAAAATAAAAATATTAAATTATTATTGATCAAGAGTACTGTGATCATTTCACATATAAAAATAATTAATTATGTTAGATTAGTAGTTGAGGAACTAAATTTTACATTAAAAAATTCGAAGATATATACTAAAAGAGGCAATTGTAGGGGTACAAAGTCTGGCGATCGCTAGCTGCATCTTCTTAACGGATTGCAAAGCGCTCGCGGATCTGGTTTCTAATCTGAACCCACCTGTTGAGGCGGATTGGACAGTGTTTCAGGAAATTCAAGAATTGTGGCTTCTGTTTAGGACAAATGACTCCTTCCAATGTCACCACCAATGTAGAGAGTTAAACAACTTAGCAGACTACCTAGCAAAAAAGGGTAGAATAGAGGGCTGGGATTGTATAGGGCACACTTATCCTCTGTACCGGGATTGGTATGATGACGGGTAGGTTTTGGACTCTGGTAGAATTAGTTATTGCCTTGAGTTTTTTCAAATATGCATCTTATTCATACTCTGTAAGGCAGGAGAGAACTGTTTGAACAAGCCTACGGGCGTTTTAAGAAATTAAAAAAAAAAAAAAAAAATAGATTTTACCTCCAATGTACTAAAAAAAGAGTATTTATTTGAGCTTTTTTTTTTTTTTTTACAAACACAGACCTCCTTTTAGTTTGTAATAAGTAGGACTTCGAGTTTTTATAAATTTTTAATTCATAGAAAAGATCTTTATTTTTAAAAAGTTCAGGCATTTTCATCACGTATTAACAAATAGAAAAATTCTTCTTTTTGTATGTGCTATTTTATTTTTTAAGAAAAATATAGTTTCATAAATAATTAAAATTGATATAACCAATTTTTTATTTATACATGAAAAATAAACCATATAAAGTGAGAAAAAAATATTAAATTAAAATCGATCAAGAGTGCTATGATTATTTCGCATATAAAAATATTTAATTATGTTAGATTAGTAGTTGAGGAAATAAATTTTACATTAAAAGGTTTTGAGGACATGTTTCTCACCGACATTTTTATTAATATCCAAAGTTTAATACAAATTATTAATTATATCCAGAATCGGATCCAATATCCAAAAATGCCCAAACCGGCCAGAAAATGGCCGGTTTACTCCTCCCGTAAGCCGGCCATTTTCTGGCCGGCTTACTCCCCCCTAAACCGGCCATTTTTTGGCCGGCTTAGTCATTTTTTTTTTTTTTTTTTTTTAAGGAGACATTATGAAGAGAAAAAAAATAATGAAATCTAACACTGAAAATTTGAATTTTGTGTTTAAATTATTTGTTTGATTACTTCTTTTGATTTATAATTAGCATATTTATACTAAAATACACTAGATTACTTGAAATTATGTTGAATTACACTATATTACAATAAATTACACTATATTACATTACATTACGCTAAAATACGGTAAATTACGCTAAATTACATATGAATATGGACGATATCTTCACTGAAAAGGCGAAAAACGACGACGAAACTTCAAACGGTCATAAAACGGTGCTCGAGTGTCCGATTTCAGCAAATGACCACTTTTCGAAAAGCTTGCGAAAAGACGCATGCGTCCGTGCCTGCGATGCCGGATTCCAAAATTCAGAATCGTCAAAAAATAAAGGGAAGAGCCTCAAAACTTGAGTTGAAGTTTTCGATTAAGATTTTCATTTCTATTATTCAATCCAAGTAGCTCAGTAAATTAGTTACATAATGAACTTGTAGAATACCAGTTTTTACTATTTTCGGAATTTTTTTACTATTTTTTATGATTCATGAAAGATGGCACAGAATCGGTCTATTTTAGCGTAATTTACCGTATTTCAGCATAATTAGCGAAGTTATTGTAATTTAGCATAATTTAACATAATTTAGTGTAATTCAACATAATTTATTGTAATATAGTGTAATTCAACATAATTTCAAGTAATCTAATGTATTTTAGTATAAATATGCTAATTATAAATCAAAAGAAGTAATCGAACAAATAATTTAAACACAAAATTTAAATTTTCAGTGTTAGATTTCATTATTTTTTTCTCTTCATAATGTCTCCTTAAAAAAAAAAAAAAAAAAAAAATGACTAAGCCGGCCAGAAAATGGCCGGTTTAGGGGGGAGTAAGCCGGCCAGAAAATGACCGGCTTACAGGAGGAGTAAACCGGCCATTTTCTGGCTGGTTTGGGCATTTTTGGATATTGGGTCCGATTCTGGATATAATTAATAATTTGTATTAAACTTTGGATATTAATAAAAATGTCGGTGTTTCTCATAACTCCTATGATATTACCCTTTTTTTCAAAAAAAAGTGTTATGTGATAACTCTGAAATTAAATGACAAAAATATCAAATAAAAAAAATATAAACAACACAAGTCTTTTTCCCAATTTTATCAAACCAACTAATGAGCTCATTATTCCACTTTCTGACAAAAAAAATAAGATTACCCAACTTACATAGAGACAATTAATTAAGCAAATGAACTCTATATTTACTTTTCTGTTCTGCAAAGATCAAAACTCATTGCAGAGCAACCACAGGTCAAACCATTTACCTAAACTATAAAGAAAAAAAAATGTCTATTTCAAAAACAAGGTGGTGTTTTAAAAATATACTCCTACAACAACTAAGAATTAGCATGTACACCCCTGAAAAGAAATACCCAGAGCATTATTTGTATTAAATCATGAAAAACCCTAAAAAAAAAACCCAATACTACCTCCTAACCCAGTGTGTCTCTCTAGTGGAGAAACACCTCTATACTCTGAGTCTTCATTGAGAAGCATATGGGACAGGCGATGATAGTTTCATCGCACCCTCCACAAACTGACACGTGGCGGCATGGGAGATGGAAAATCCTGGCCTCTGCCATTTTACAAATGTGACATCTTGTTGCCATGTCACTTTCATCCCTACCAGCCACATAGGATGCCGCATCATTCTCACCGCATTCCTCCCGGGCTCTCTCCATTTCGGTTTGGAGGGTACTGAGTGCTGTCTGGTTCTGCAAAGCCTGATATTGCCAGCGCCCGGTCTCAGCTGCTGCTTCATTCACTTTTTCCGTGAGTTCCCGGTTTTTGACATACATCTGCTCGAGCTCAAGATTCTTTTGAATCATTTTTTGTTCGAATAGTCTCCCGATTGAGTTCGCAAGGCTGGTGGCCTGCTGTTTTCTCATCTTTCGGTATTCTCTATACATCTCTGCTTCCTGTTTCATACACTTCAGAATTATTCTTTGTGCCAAGCATATATAACTATTTCACTGGTAAGACTGTCAAGACATATAAGATTTCTTGATCATACCGGACTGCTACAGGCCAGATTGTAAGACATTACAACAGTGTGAACTGGCTGATAATTTGGATTAATTAGTCAAGTACAGTCAAATTAACACAGGTCCAGTAACAACCAGACATTTGCGTACAGTATATGCATACTGCATCTACAGTACCTTCTGTTGGATGAATCTCTTTAAGTCCTCCTCCTGCCGATTAATCTCAGCCCTTAGATCATTGAAAATGGAGAACATCTCCTGGCTTGTGCTGGCCGTACCAGCATAGCGTTCATGTGGGTACTCTGGTAAACACAGGCCCAGGCTAGTTGAGACGCCTGACTGGTTTGAATTCTGGTTCTGGTTCAAAAGACCCAAATTCAGACTACAATCAAGCCAATTTGAATTGTGTCTGAGAGAAAGAGAGCACAAGTCATCGCTGGCAGCCTCCTGGCTGACACTTTGTTGCTGGTAAAACCTTTGGCTCAAATTGATATTTACTGAATGAAGAAACAAAAAATAAATCAGAATAATGAAATAAAGGGCAGTGGCAGACTGCTGAATTAAACAATGAATTACTTAATTAACCTACAAGAATATAAATTTTGACTTCCTGCACTTGAAGTAGTAAATTTTTTAGCGAGCCCTTTTTGTTAACATGAATATAACAATATAAGAATACATAAATAGTGCAGATCACTGAAACTGGTAAGATGCAACGTTTTTTTTATCATATATGACCATTTGAACAAAACATACATTCATTTACCTTCAATTTATTTTATTTTTATTTTTTAAATAAACCAGTATCAGCTTATTAGGCCAATCAAAAAAGTACCGATGCTTAGGGTTTCAATCCCTGTCAGTAGAAAGTCAATATGGCCAAGTATACACTGATCCTGAGGTGGTTTAAAGAGTTGAAAATCCTCTACAAGCAGAATTGGAATCTTTCCAATAAGTTCTAAATACTCTTGGAAACCCATGGGAATATGACATTATCCTTACAATAACAGATATAATGATAAATCAGAAAAGAGAAATGTTTCATGTAAACTTACATTCGGTATCAAGTAACTTTGGTTGAAAAGGAGCATTCAAATTCAAGTCCAACTGGTATGGATTCTCAATTAGTGGAGTCTGGAAGAAATTTATAAAGTTCTCGCCTCCCAACATTTTTTCAATACTTTGACCTCCTTTTCAGTATCTGCAATTAAAGAGGACACCTTTGAGTTTCAAAACCCAAAATCACCTTGTCAAAATATTTTAATTGAACCCAAAATCTCTTGCACCACCTCCTCCAAAATTTTAATAATCGGATGCAGAAGATTGATGCTCAAAAAATTGTTGGTAGAATTATAAAAGTTTTTAAGTTTGACCTAAAACATAAATGAGAAGACAGGAAATGTTTTCAGGTCCCCTCAATTTACAAAAGGATATGTTACAATAACAATCTAATTCACCATGATTTTAGTTCTAACAAATAACAAGGAAATAAGTTTAGAGATTGAAAACAAAACAAGCTTAGAGCATCACCATCCCAGTTGCAAAAGCTGATTGGGTGATTGTTGCGGAATTACTAAATACAACTGAAATTAGAATTGTGGGAATGGAGATGGTATGAAACTTAATTGAGGGATAATTGCTTTGCTGATGTAAAAAAAAAGGGATCATCTTTGACAATTTCAAAGATGATGATGCTCTTACACAAGTAACGGAAAACAAAAACAAATAAGGAAACTTAATTCAGAAGACTTCAAAAAAAGAAGGAACTTCTTCCGATATCATCAATAAACAAATTAAAGATTAAAACTTTCTCCGACAAATTTTCGAAACACAAATTTAAACAACGGAGAATTATAAATCATAAACCCTAAAATGCAATAAAATCAAATTTGATCAATTAAATTGAACAGATAGAAACGAAATAACGGAGGAAATCCGTACCTTACAACAATCGACACAGGAATGTGGCGAAAATGCAATAAGATCAATCAGCGAAGCGACTCTCTCTCTCTCGGTTTTATTCTCTCTCCTTTCTCTCTCTCTCTCTCTACGAGAAGTTTGCAATTTTTTTTATTAATAGCGTTAACAAAATAACATTTTGCAAAAATAGGCCTCACCACTTTCCTTTTTTTTTGTGTGTAGCCGGTATGAACCATACCGGTATGAACCATACCGGTATGAACCAGAAGCGCATCTGCTGAAATCCGAGACCGGTAACAGTAATCCTGAAATTCCTGTAATTCAAATCCAGCCGTCGAACTGTTCCAAGATGCGTGCAAAAAAAATCAGCTGTTTCGAGATGCGTTCTCGGAAAAAATTCGATGGTTGGATTCGGATTGTAGGGATTTCAGGATTACTGTTCATTGGTTTCAGAACTTCAGCTGATCCGAATCCGTATGAACCATACCGGCCATTTTATTTTTGCCGACCGATATGAACCACTTTAAAAAGGATAAATTTGATATTTTTTTATCGTATTGGATCTGTCATATAATTTGTAATTCACACATAATTAAATTAAAATTAGATATTTTTTCAAAATTAAAAATGTAATAATTTGTCAAAAGTATTTATTAGACAATCTCAACAATATTTTTAATATCAAATTTTAATAATATTGAAAATTAAAAACTATATTATTGAAAAATTGACATTCTTGTGTTAATTTGAGAGAATATGCAAAACATCAAATATGAAGTAATATGCTAAATTTAAAGTACACAAAAAAAATTATATTCTTGTGTTACATAAAATCAATATTACATTTAATTTAACTTATGTGTGAATTAAAAATTCCATAGAGTAAAAAATTCAGATTCATCCTTTAAAAAAAAAAAAAAAAAAGTTAATCGGTACGAATTATACCGGCCATAACCGGTATGGTTCATACCGATCGTTAAGAAAACTGACCGGAATGAACCATTCCATCCGTCCGCGGACAAGTATCCTCTCCATTATTGTAAAAGATTCCCTTCATTTTACGGTTTAAGATTAACTCTCAGCCGCTCTGAGATTCGGGCTGATGGAGGGGGCAGTATTATTGAGCTTTGAGATTCGTGCCAAGTTAAAAAGAACGGTCCAGATCAAGTAATTGTAAAAGATCTCCTATATTACGTTACCGGGGAAGATCTGAATTCTCCGTCCGTGCTATAGCGCAAAAAAAAAAATGATGTCATGTATTTAATTTTATTTTTTTAATGCTATTAATAAAAAAAAGTAGGAGAGAATTGTCCAGAAACCCTCGTAAATGTAACAAAGTTCATTAATATCCTTCCTTCTAAGTTTAGCTGTTATCAGCTCTTTGGGAATTTTGCATGCATGCCTTGAAATTTTTGTTATATCCTTTTGCGGGTCCTCAACTCGATTAATTAAAACGAGTCAATAGCTCGCGTTGATGGTTAACTATATAATAGTAAATTATTAAATTAAAGCTAACATCAGAATATACCATCAAAATTTCCTTATTTAACTTTTAGAGAAATTTATATATACATTCATCAAAATTCATGATTTAAATTTTTTTATTATCAAAACATGATTAATATATACCCATCAAAATATAAAAATTGGTCATTTCTCCATCTTAACTCATTTATTTTAGTATTATCATCATTGAACATTTTAACCATATTAATATTATAATAAGCACTAACAAAATTATTATTTAAAGAAAAATAACAAATATACCCTTGTTATGGTTAACATTTGAACCAGTTACGATCCTCAGTTTCTCCTATACTTTCCACCGTTATATCTTCTTTATTGTTCATGAGGAGGGTTCAAATGCCTTCATTTTTTGTGCCTCCACCATGCCTCTATTTTTTAAAACTTTAATAACTCAAAATTTAAAACTTAAAAGTCAAAATAAAACCGTTGGATATGATCTACATTATTTTATCTATCTGCTCATAAAAAATTATCACATTTTGATTTTGTTTTTATGTGAATTAATAAGTTAAAAAATCAACGTTTAGAAATTATCCACATTAGTACGTTTTTTACAAGCTCTTGATGACAACCAAAACAAAATTGAAATGTCATAATTTTTTACACATGCATAGATAAAATGATGTAGATCATATCCAACGGTTTTATTTTGACTTTTACGTTTTAAATTTTGAGTTATTAAAGTTTTTAAAAATGGAGGCATGAAAAATGAAGGCATTTGAACCCTCATCATTGTTCATTCAAGAAGCGGATCCTCTAGTATTGAATGGGGTCAATTGACCCTCATTTTTTTATTTCAAAATATATGTATTTATACAAAAAAAATATATATATATATATATATATATAGAGGAGGGTTAAAATGCATCCTCCATTTTGTGCTCCTAACGTGCACCCTCCCCTCATATCTTTATTTTCAAAGTTCAAATAGTCGATTCGAACCTTCCAACGTGTTCTTCATATTAAAATGTGCTTGGAGACCAAATTTTACATTTTTTTGAAATTTTTTACTATTTTTTCAGAATTTTTGATTAAACTAAACAATAATAAAAAATTCAGCAAAGTGATGATTTTCAAAAATTCTGAAAAAATAGTAAAAAATTTTCAAAAAAATGTAAAATTTGGTCTCCAAGCACATTTTAATATGAAGAACAC
The DNA here is from genome assembly GCA_025461045.1 of Carex parvula. NCBI lineage: Eukaryota > Viridiplantae > Streptophyta > Magnoliopsida > Poales > Cyperaceae > Carex > Carex parvula. The sequence goes on along the minus strand of JAJGRW010001083.1, from coordinate 691,861 downwards.
GTTGGAAGGTTCGAATCGACTATTTGAACTTTGAAAATGAAGATATGAGGGGAGGGTGCACGTTAGAAGCACAAAAAGAGGGTGCATTTTAACCCTCCTCATATATATATATATATATATATATATGTATATGTATATGTATATATATGTATATGTATATGTATATATATGTATATGTATATGTATATGTATATGTATATATATATATATGTATATGTATATGTATATGTATATGTATATGTATATGTATATGTATATGTATATGTATATATATATATATGTATATGTATATATATATATATGTATATGTATATATATATATATGTATATGTATATATATATATGTATATATAGTTCAGAGTAAAATTTTATATAATTGATTCCCATAATTTAAAAATATGATCCCGCTCCTGCATTGTCCTATCATTTTCTCAAATTACTTCCACTTTACAATGCTAAATGGTTGTAAAGTGAGTATTAAGTTTCGGGGAAAACTGAAGATTATCTTGGCTGAAAATGCTGTTCTTGCCGGAGGGAACCAATTAGCCTTCCAAACCTCTGTACGCACTAGGGCACGAATCCGTCTCGGCTGAATTTCTCTAAGAAAAGCAGGGTCCTGCTTTTTAGATTCAACCATTCAAATTTGTTGAGATTTGTGCATGAAAAAGTTTATTTATCGAGATACGTGAATAAAAATTTTTGAATGGTTGGGATATGAAAAGCAGGGCCCTGCTTTTCTTAGAGAAAAGCAGCAGAGTCGGATCCCTAGGGCACAGCTGTAAACCTGTAAGTGGGTCACATTACCGAGTGTGTATCCTCTGCGGTACCGGACCATGTCAGAATATGCCCAGCCAAACAAAAATCACTTCGGAAGTTCGGAGCCTATTTGAAATGACTTGAGAGTAGGTCTGATGAGCATCGGACCTACTCCGGTTCGATGGGTTTAATCACCGTTGATTTGCTTTAAGATTCATCTGTTTCAATTGTTGTGCCCACAAATCTTAAATTAGATTGGACGGTCATCATGCTCATTGAACCTAAAAGTAGGTCCGATGGGCATGGACCTACTCCGTTTTCATTTGAAATATAGAGCGGTCTGCTTTGAAATTTGTGTCATAAAAAAACAGTGTGTCGGATCTCATTCTACACGGTCTGGTACGTGTTGGATATGAATCCCACATTGCCCACAACTAAGCACGGATCAAAGTTTGCACATTTGCTGACATTCTCACCCAATTTGTCAGAAACACACCAGCAAGTCAGAAAACCTGGAACGATATAGCATGGGCGGATCCATATGGTTCCACGAGGGCAGCTGCATTTTTTGAATTTTGAGTTTTAGTGGAGATCAATCAGTTCCGACCAACTTTGCTCTCTCTGAATTTTTTTTTCTCTTTCTGAATGTTTAATTTATAATTCGGGTTAAATTTAAAATTAAAATTGAAATAAATTTGTTGAATTTTGTAGAAAATATAAATTAAAGTATTATTTTTTATCAAGTACTCAATTAGTTAATGAATTTAAATCCAATTAGCTATTTAAATCCAATTCGATATTTTTTTGCCCCCGACAAAAATTCTAAATCCGCCTGAGTAGGCCATCTGGGTCGATTTGCACCTGAAATAAATAGTACGAAATACTCTTGTGGGTCACAATCACACTTATGCCATATATATACTCGTACCTATGGTTTTGCTGAATTAATTAACAAGTGAGTATATACCTATGGTTTTGCTTGAAAGTATTTAACGGGAATTACACAAACGCCATATGTCAAAATCTATTAATTATAAATGAGTCTGGCCAGTATGACATCAGTGTCATATGATATTAACTTCAAAATTTATTAGATAGTTCAAACGACTAATACAAACCGTTCAAACCGATTTACTTTATGAGTAATGTGATTACATGCAAAAAAAAATATTTTTTGAATTATTTTTGTATCAAGTCAAGCAGCCAAAAATGTTAAAAAAGAATGCATTAAAATTAACTTGAAAACTCATACATTTGATTGCTTGAATTCGTACTAAATAAATTCGAAAAACTATAAATTTACATGTAACCGCACAACTAATAAAGTAAATCAGTTTAAACGGTTTAGATTAACAATTTGAAATCAATTCGAAGCGAGATAGTTTTATTTAATGAGGGAAAACAGAATATCGTGCTTTAATTCAGTGTCGAAGAAATAAATGTTTTTTTTAATGTAGTCCGTAAGCAGCAAAAAAAAAAAGAGAGAGAACAAAGAGATAAAATTTATATAAAGGGTAAATTTGTCATTTTTGAATTTAATTTATTTATAATCTAAATTTAATTAGAGGTTTTTAACTAAGGAGGAATATGAAAGAGATTGAAGAATTAGTGGGTAAATATTAAAATTTAATATTTACATGGGGAAGTAATAAGAACCGTGGACTTAGTGCAGTGATACGAGTTCTCTCTTTTTTTTAAATAAAAAAAAGACAACATGTTTAATTTATAAAAATAACATCTAAAAGATGTTGGAGTGTACCCGAGCTCTTTATTAAAAAAAACAGGGTATCAAAAAATTAACAACTTTAGATATTTGCTCATAAAAAAGTTTTATTCTTACCAAATTAAGAAATTCATTAAAATTATAAGCTGACATAAATGTCCTTCTTGTCTATTTCCAATCCTTCACGAAGATTATTCCAACTTAGATCAACCTAAATTATACATGTTTGGTTGATGTCTAAAGTTATACTTTGGCTTAAGTTATTTCTTGTTTGATAAGAATTTGATGGTTTAAGACATGATTTGATATTATAAATTATTTTGTCTTACAAAATTTGTATTATCAATAATAAAACTATTATTCGTATTTTTTATTTTGATTGAAAAAAATTGTACAAGAAAATGAGTTATGTACAAATTAAAAATATGTTTGGTTGTTGAAAAAAAAATATTTATTTGTAAGTAGAATTTCAAAAAATATTTTATTTAATTATTTTTTAGGTTGCATATTTTGTTAATTTAAAAGGTTAAGCTATTTAAAAAAAAATATTAATTTTATAATTGATAAAGTTATAAGTTTCTTTATGTTTAAATGGAAACAAAATTAATTATTTTTTTACATTTTTTAAGTGATTGAAAATAATAAAAATAATGAAAAGTTAGACATCATACCCAATAAAATTAAACCATCCGAAGATGTGTGTTAGTTTAGGTCAAGTTAGGCTAGCCTAAAAGTCAGCTTATTTCATCTTAGTCCGGCTCAATTAAACCACGTCTGATGAAATAAGTGAGACCTAAAGCTCTTATTCCACTATTTAGTCTACAACCAAACATGACCGAAGAGTTATAACCGGTGGTGTAGCATCTGACAATTTTAACAATATTTTTTAGGTTTATTTTTCTCATTCATACTAATTTTTCTTTCATGATTTGAAAAGTACTAAATTTTATTTATTATAACAAATATTTTTATTTTGTATAAGATTCTAATTTATTTAAAAATGTTAACTATATAAAAAATCCTTAACAGGTCTAACGTGAAGTTGTCTCAAATTTGAATCTACAGATGTTAACAAGTCAAGTCGAATCAAGTCGAATTAGTCAGAGTTTGAATTCAGGTTATGCTAGAATGAGCCGAGGTGAGTCAACTCGTTCGTACTATGAGCCGTGCATAAATCAAATATTTTTTTTGTCAATTTGATATTGTGAGCCGCTTTATCTGACAGCCACTGTCAGTTTAAAAAAAAAAAAAAAAAAAAGATATTGTGAGCCGCTCATAAACCACGAGTTAGAAAAAGTTCTTGAAAAAGATATCGTAATCGTTATAAATTTGAGATTTTTCTTTTTATTTTACTTTCGGACCTCTTGGGCCTAAAAAAACTTGGGCCTCCATTATAAATTTTCGGAACAAAGGTTGCGACTTGCGAGTGAAACTCAAACCTTTTAACTTATTTTTTATTGGGAATTTTAGTTGGATTTAAAACCTATAACACAGAAGGCATAACAAACTAGATAAAAAACTGATTCTATGTTACAATTAATTTAAAATCACACTATTATCAAAACTTATATATAATAAAAATGTTCCAAATGTCTCTCTACTCTCGAGTCTCTTCGGTGGAAGGAAGAAAAGACTGAAAATGTCTCCAATGAATGAATGATAGCCTCTTCGGGTAGTGATATTAACACCATATTTTATTTTATTAACACAACATCTTTAAATATTTGAATAGAATGGACAATTTTGTTCTCTCATATCTTTCTTTTATGTAATTATATACCATGATTATTTATTACTAATTGGTTTCCATAACAGTTCGTTCTTCTCTTTTTATTTTGGAAACCTTTTAAAAGAGGAAAAAAATCTAAAATTTCAACCATTAAGTGATAGGAGAGTGAACCAATTTATTATCTTATTCAGTATTTTTTGCAATAAATTCAATAAATAATTTGGTATATGTATTTTTATTGATCCAGAACAACACAGCTATATTGCTTGAGATTCGTTTAATTATGTTATATACTTTTAAATCTATACGGGTATCTAAATAAAATTGAAAGAAACATATTATAATTCAGTTTTGTTATTATATAAATCAAATAGATGAAGAATAAATGAAAAAGAAATATGCTTGGACATGATTGAAATTCAGTAATTCAATAATGACATTGATTGAAGAATCAATTATTTTTATAGAGAAGAAGATATTAGAAGTTCAAGATACATACGAGATATGAAACTATATTTAATGAATTTATTGTTTAATTGTTTTAATTTTGATATAAGACCCTATCATATATATGGTAATCAATATACCTACCATTTTGATTTTCACAAAAAAAAAAGTAAACAGAGAAGAAAATATAGGAGACATTAATATATGTAAAAGATTTATTTTGAAACAAAAATATTTAATGAAGAACAAATTTGTCTAAATAATTAAAATATTGGAATGTGTTGTATTAATAAAAAAATTGATGTTGTTAATATCTTCTCCCCCTTCGATTGTATTTCCAAATCTCTTTATCAGGCTGCCACCCCCTCACTGTCCAATATGGAAAATATCCAAATCCAGGAATCCCCTTGCTCCCCGACTGGTGCATGTACAACCAAGAAATGCAAAAGTGGCAAATCTATCTTCATTCTTCTCTCAAGCTTAGTAGCTCGAACCAATGTGGAATGTGAATTTGAATTTTCATTCCGATATGGGAAATAGCGCATTCAGCTCAAGGGGTCGGCCAGCTCTCCATTTAGTTCTCCGTTCATACCAAAATAGTAGAATTGGTTCTTTTCGGCGCAAATCAAGGCGCACATCTATGAATAGACTAAAAAGCTTCCCTTGACTGCCATCGTTTCTCCAGACAAAACCCTCGTCGCTTAAACCCTAATTTTATACCTGATTTTCCAAAATTCCACCTCGAATCCCTTCACAATCGCAAACTAAACTAATGGGTGTTAAGAAGCGAACTTCCTCTTCAATGCAAGAAACAACCAACGGCCTGACCGAGATGGCAATTGATTCCACCACTTTCTCTAGCAAAATATCTGAAAATATCAAAGCAATGGAGAAGCGCAAGGCGAGAAAGGCTCTAGACAAGGAAAGGCGCCGTGTTGCCTCAGAAGGCAAGCAACAAGCGGAATCAAGATCAGAATCTACAACAGAAGAGCCAAAACAAGTGAAGCACGGATCAAAAGAAGCAGGTACAACCACTCTGGCACAGCCAGGATTGCATTTGGATTTGTTCAGCGGCCTCTCATCACAAGAGAGCTCTGTTAGAGAGGAGGCAGTTGAACAATTGGTCAGAGAGTTAAGGGATGTACAGAGGAGTTACGAGGAGAGCAATGGGGAGAATGAAGAGGTAGTGAACTTGGTCAATATGAAGGCAAAGAAAGATGATGGAATGGAGAATTGTGCACCTTCTCTGAGATATGCTATTAGGAGATTTATTCGCGGTGTATCTTCCTCCAGGGAGGTGAGAAAAAGATATGTTTAATATTTTTTTGAGAAATTTAGATATATACCCATCATAACTTCATTATTTAGATATTTACCCATCAAAACTTTAAATTTAGTTATTTCCCCATTCAAACTCATTCATTTTATTTATATCCCCATTTTGTAGTTTAATCAATTAAAAACACTAATTAAAACTGATAAAAATAAAATGACATTTTTGTCCTTGCCCCTTCTTTCCCTTCGTTAATCATCAGTCCTCTCATTTCTCAGTAATAAGGTGGTGAACAATTTAGTCGTTTGAATGGAGAAAGGACACTCTCTTAAACCCTCTTCTCTCTCTCTCTTTTTGAAAAATTGGCAGCAGCTGCCAACAAATAGATTAAATAACAAGTATAAAAATTACAGCTTCAACCTCCTACCGTTGTTTACCAGTAGCAATACTGGTAAGAACAACACAACTAACTCAAATAAACACAAGTCCCTCAGGCACATCTACGTGTGTGGTACCAAGTCTGGTACCACTGTTACTGCAGCTCAGAACCTAACTTGCTTCACTCAATAAAACAGTAAAAAAACAGAAGGGAAATATAACATAGCAAGATAAATACAACTATCCAATACATCATGTCTTTGCATAGACCTGTTAACCTCAATCCAGATCTGGCAGCAAGTTTGTCCCCATCATTCTTCTCGTACCAGCATTACAATATTCGTACCACAAATTATAGTCTTCCACAACTCTGTCAGTCAGCACACGCGAAGGTACCGTTCTTCTCGAGAAAACTGTTTCATTTCTTTGCTTCCAAATGTGCCAGCAAACACTCGAAAAAGTTGCTTTCCATATTTTATAGCAATTTTTACCTCTGGACCTAGCCTGGCTGAGTGAGTTTCGCCAGATTTCTTCAATTGAGGCTGCTGGTTGCATGATTCTGAAACCAATCCTGACAGCCAACTCACACCATACTTCAATAGCAACCGGGCATAGAGAAATGAGGTGCAATGCGGATTCAGAAGGACAATTCTCTCTCTCTCTCTCTATCTCCATCTATTTTGTTATTCTGATTTTGAGTTTACTAATGTACACGGCTTAACTTTTTAGTCGAAATAGACTAATTTGAATGAAATACCTATGAAGCCTTTTGCTGATTCTTATTATAGACAGCAGATTAATTAGTCTACATATATTTGCTTGATTTAGGTGATGTGAAAAGTACCAACAATTTGGTTGTTTCTAATCAATTCAACTTGCCTAAAATTATGTTTTATATCCAAGCAATCCTATTATTGAAAAGAACATACTCAATTATAAGATATTTGAATTACTATGAGATTGTAAACAACCTCATCATTAGAAAACAGCAAAGACAAATAAATAAAGAAATTCTTTAGGGAAAAATAGTAGGTATTGTGATCACCACGGCAGAGGGCAATACCAGTCACATTATCTGGTGCTGTACCAATGGTACCAGCTGCGAAACCATTACCACTAGAATTGGAGCGCAAAGCTGAGAAGAGGTATGGTTAAGGTTGGACTGGTACGTGTTGTTGTTCGTATAGTTACTTGTACTGGTACTTTTACTGCCACAAACACAATAGAAGTATTCAGTGGAATGCGGTGCGTCAACTGTATTGCCTGGTATAAGGAGGTAAAAGATGAGCAGAAAGAGAAAAAATTAAGAAATGCATCGGAGTGGACATAGTGTGTTTATTCTTATTTTGATTTTAAAACAAGATGTAGAGAGAGACAACTGAGAAGGGTTAAAAGAGCGTTCTTTCTCCATTTTAGGGACAAAAGTGTCATATTATTTTTTTATCAGTATTATTTAGTGTATTTAATTGATTAAATTACCAGATGGGGATATAAGTAAAATGAATGAGTTTGAATGGGGAAATAACTAAATTTAATGTTTTAATGGGTAAATATATAAATGACAAAGTTATGATGGGCATATATCTAAATTTCTCTATTTTTTTTTGTCCAGTTTGTACAAAATAGTATCATACTGGATGAAATTAGTATCTGTTGTTTAGCCGAGGAAGATCTGACTACTTAAATTAGTCAGAAAAAAAGAGGAAAATAAAGATCTGACTATTATTCGAAGACCAAGAGTCAGATTGCATATTGAATAATCAGTAAAAAAATATCTGACAAGATTAAGTCAAAAAAGATAATACACATAGTGCAGTTATATCATAACTTTTGAACAAAATAATGCAAGTCACACCCAGTACTGTTACCGTGTTTGACACCTTTACTACCTGATCAAATGAGTCTTAAACTTTCTTTGGGATATTCTTTTGAAAAGCAAAAACTTTCAAGGAAAAAAAATTGAATTGCTTTATTATGCTTAAAGAAAGAATTTCTGCTGATGGTGTTGGAATGAAAGATAGGCAAGACACGCTCTTTAAAGTCCAGATGGCATTTATTGCACTAGAGGAGGGGCAGTAAATGCTTCTCTGTTTTCCCCGAGGGAGAGACGGACACTGTTCTTAATGAGATGTCATCTGAGAGATAGGAGAGAGGGTTTAGTTCAGGTGGCAGGAATTGATTCCGATCTCAAATTAATCAATCTTAACCGTTTCTGGATCAGAACTTATATCCAGTGGCCAAAATCAAATCCGATTTTAAAAACTCTATTACAGCCATTGATGGATGAGGATACAACACTCCTAGTATATATTAGTAGAAATTGCAAAAAAATAGATGAACTTCTGGTTTAAATCTTCAGCATGGTAATTGCTACTTAACGACATCACTGTTATTTCCTTATATTTCAAACTATCGATTCATTTTATTTTGTAAATATTTTTACAGTTTGCAAGGCAAGGTTTTGCACTGGCTTTAGGAGCTGTAGTTGGTGAACTTCATGCAATAAAATTGGATTCTTTGATGAAGCTCATAGTAGAAGAGCTCGAAATTTCATCTGGCATGAAGGGTCAGGTATTGGCAACTAAAACCTGTACCAATCTAGCTTTAGTTTTGGTTTTCTTTGTTCATTGGTACCCCCTTTTTGGTCTTGTTAAGTGGTTGATGGAGGCATGTTATTGAGATTAACTGGATCTTAGTACCTATGAGCTGGTTCTTCAGGAATAAAACATATTTTGCTAGAAAATGCAATCCGCTAACATAGCCAAAACAAAAATTATTACCTTGACTACACTAACGTAGTAAAAAAAATTGTTACCTTGAATACACTAATGTAGTCAAAACAAAAATTGTTACCTTACTAAATCCCCTACCATTGGCGGAAAAACCTACTATTGTAGTATTTCAATGGAGCTGGAATAAAATTATCAACTAACTAAAACTTCACGGGTAGATATTTTTCTAGGCATGTAAAGTTCTGTCTGCAATTTTTATATAAGCTGAGATGTTTTGCATTTTTTTTTTTGTAAAATTATGATAAAATGTGAACTACAATAATCTGAATTGGTGCAGTGGCACGAGTCATCGCCTCTCTTCCAAGAGGACGCATGTTCAATTCTCGAGAATAGCATCTGAAAGATGTTTGGGTGTACCGGGGCCCTTTAATCAAAAAAAAGAAAAAAACTTCCACAAAGATCAGTTTTTCTAACGTTTCCTTGGGCATTATTTTACAGGAAGCTAAAGACAATCTCTTGGGCCGACTTTTTGCATATGGGTCACTTGCCAGATCATCACGAATTTCTGAACAATGGAAGTTAGACAAGAGTTCATCAATTGTGAATGATTTTGTTGGTACTGTGACTGCACTTGCAACAAAGAAGCGTTATTTGAGCGAGCCAGCTGTTTCTGTCATATTGGATTTAGCCAATAAGGTCTGTAGCAGTATTGTGCATGTTTGGTTTTGTTGGTACTCTTCTTTTGATAAGAACAAAGGATTTTAATACCGCCGATTACCCAGTACTAGTATGTGCTAGTACCGGACCAAACATTTATGGTTACTTACAGGATGACAACCATAAATAAAAAAGAACAAAAAACAGAGGTGATAAGCCGATTACAGATTCATTACAGTGATGGCAATTGGCACAATTTCCACTACCTTGCTGGTATTGTACTGGTATATGAATCTCCATTCTGATTGGCATCTTAATAAAGCCAAAAATCTTCATGAAAAATGCAACTGAGGAAATGCAAAAGATGATAATTTACATCCCAGCTAAGAACAGTTGAAATCTAGTGTATTCAAGTTACTTCGAAAACTAATTTTGTAATAGTTTACGGTTCTGATAGTATGTCTGGAACCATTTTATGTTGCAGTTACCCGAGGAGGCTGTATTAACCGAAGTGCTGGAAGCCCCAGGTTTGAAGGGCTGGTTTGAAAGAGCTGCTATAGTTGGGGACCCTGATGCACTTTTCCTTGCACTCAAGTTACAGGAGAGAGTAAATACTGGAAATAATGTGTTTGGAAATTTACTCCCATGTCCCTTCAGTGCTGACAAGTTCTTCGCTCAGGACCATCTCTTGTTTCTCTCTCCTTGTTTCAAGGTAAGATCCTGACATGTTGTATTGGGATAAATAAAGATATTATGCAAATTGAAACCAATAGTGCATTTGGTTTTCTTTATAAATCCAACTGCTTCTCAAACTTGAAAGTAGCAGTGATATAATTGATTTTTTTTAGGATAGGTTTTAACTCAAATGAAAGATGACCAATTGCCCTATTTTATGTGAGTTTGGCCTTATAATAGTTACCTGATGTCTACAGGTAATTTAGAGATATGAAGGCGGTAAGGTGTAATTCTTTACATTGAGTCTATTGGAAAAGTGAATACTGAATACTACACTGTTAGGAAACCCCAAATAGGAAATTTTTACCGGCCTCATAAGGTTCCAATATATTATTTTGTAAAAAGAATTGAGAAGAGTTTAGTTAGTTTTTAGAAATCCCGTAAGAGCAAGGAAACTTACTTTTTATAGCGAAAATTCTCACATGTAATCAAGATATGACATTTGCTGTTGTCTTGGGAATATTGGAGGTTTTTTTCAAACATGAAAATTCTTTTATTGGTTCAGAAAGATTTGGATTTATTTTTATTTTTATGTTGTTTGGAAAGATTGAGAAAAATTCGTGTAAGTGTAAAAACCCAAAATGACAAAAGAGAAGCATTGACTACTTTCGCTTTACTAAAATGTCTTTTGAACAATTAGGAATCATCATTTTGCCTGCCACGTTTGCATGGACTTTGGCCAGTTTTGGTAAACCTGCTATTACCAGAGATGCCCACTCCAGAAGAGAAAAACCCAACAACCCGAGCCACCAAAAAGAGCAAAAAAAGTAAAAAAGGCAGCTCATCAGAGGATAGCTCTGTCAACCTTAGTAATTTCTGTGAGGTTGTATTAGAATCATCACTCCTCTTCTCTTCCCATGACCGCAAGTACCTGGCACTCCACATACTACTGTTGACCCTGCCTAAATTACCAGCTTCATGCCTACAAGTAATTCTTTCTAGCAAGGTTGTATATTGTTTGATGGATATTTTATCAAACAAGTCGTCTAGGCTTTACAAGGCAGGTCAACACTTTTTAACCGAGGTGATAAATTTTGTTGGTGAAAATTTGGACAGAAGGGTTGCAGCTATAGTGTCCTTGCAAAAGCATAGCCAGGGTAGATTTGATAATATCACGAAAACCCAGACAGTAAAACAACTTGTTGCAAAATTTGATAATGCTGCTGGATGCATGCGCTTTGTGGAAAGTTTGGTGTCTTTGTTTGTTGATGAGGGCCCCCCTTCTGATGAGCCATCAGGCCAGAGCCAGACAACAGATGAGAACTCATGAGGTGGGTTCTGCTGAGGACAAGGACCACTTGACAAATAAAAATGGGTCAGATACGCTGAAGAACTGGGTGGTCCATACCATGCCACGTGTTGTTAAAAATTTGAAACTGAATTCAAATTTAAAAACCTTGACGGATGAAGATTTTGTTAGGTTTACTGAGGATAAGTTTAAGGTCCAATCTGAGATTATGAAGTTTCTCACGGTTCAGGGTCTATTTACTGCCTCATTAGGTACTATATAACATTCAACTTATCCCAATGTATTGCCTATGACATTCCTTGTTTTTGCCTTTATAGTGGCCATCTATAATACTTCGTACCTTATGGCTGCAAGATTTGTTAATTTGTGGTTGTGTAGATGTGGAATTTAGATAAGGGTTACATGATTGTTGTACTATAAATACAAGGATGTGTATAGATGAAACTCAAAAAGTAATGTGTATGAAAAAACTTGCAGGCCCCCATGATCATCATGTTGGATTTTAATAAATAAGGGGCTTAGGGTAACTTTTGTCATCTTTTGGCCAAGAGTATTAGAAACTTGGATAAGTTATTTAGCTTGACTAGCAACTACCCCAGTTTTTCAAACTCTAGTTTATGTGTGTCAGAGAAGCTATGGAATTAGAAGACTTGACTATGAACAGACATAGGCGAAACCTTAAGTTTAAGACATTTTAAAAAACATTCTAAATTTGTACCAGTGGAAACATAAAAAAATACAGATGTTAGAAAAAAAACAGTACGAGAATTGCATTGCTACAGAAATTTCTGTGTCCTCTCAAAATTAGAAAAAAGAAAAAAGAAAGAACATGTACTTGTACTCATCGTGACTTTAAACTAGTTGAAAATATGCCAAGGGGAGAATTTGTCTGTTTTCACATGAAATGAGATAAGAAAGGGTGTAATTATACTGATTCTGTTTCCTTTTCTCCTAACAGGTACAGAGGTAACTTCTTTTGAGCTGCAAGAGAAGTTCAAGTGGCCGAAAGCTGCAATCTCCAACGCTTTAAGAGAATCATGCATTGAGCAGCTGCAGGTACTATTGGAGGAGGCACATAAATCAGAGGGGGCCCGTGTGCTGAACGAGATTGGTCCAAATGATTTTGCCTCCTACTTCACCAGATTTGTCGAAACGGTGTCCGGCATTCCTTCAGTGTCACTTTTCACGGCTTTAGGGGATGAGGATGACAGGGCATTCAAAAAGCTCCTGAAAATAGAATTGAGACTGTCTAATGAGGTAATCCCTCTCTCTCTCTCGTCCCCCCCTTCCCCCTCTCAGTCTCTCTCAATTTGTAATGATCTTTTGAGAAACCTGCAGAAAGAAGAGAACCAAAATTATCATGAACAAAAAAAACCCATGCCTTTTTCACTGTTTTCACAAAGCCCTGTTGGAGAAATTCAAAAAGAATATCATGGTTAAACAAATTTATTACATGTAATTGCAGCAATCATTCTATCAGAGGATTTATTTATGATTTGTGGATGTAATTTACATTTTAAATCCTAATAAATTAGAAGTTTAAGATAATATTCTTAGAACAATAATAAGTAAGATTGGGTGATGTGTGGTTGCTTAGGTTTACTACATAAATATAGGGCTTTGTTGTGAATGCTGAAATGACATTTTTGTCTTTTTTATGGCAAGATACGGACCTAGGGGATGAAGTTATATACCACAACTACAAAGGGAAAAATAAAAGAATCAGGTGAAAATATGATGTCATTTTGCTATAAATTGCTGTACGGGATCAGTCAGTATTGTTGGCAAGGAGGCTTTACCTTCGGTTTTTTTCTTTTAATCGATCCAGAAGTTTTTAGGAATTTTGGATTAGTGATGAGTATTGTTTTGACAATAAAGAGAAGTCTCTCTGTGTATTTTTGGCAGGAAATTAATGCTCCAGATCTCGAGGTTCCACTTTATTTATATACAGCATCTCTAAACATAAGACGGAGGAATCATAAACAGAAAGATTATAAATCTCACTTTAGCTGATCTGTATTGCCTTTTTTGATACAGGAAAGGAATGAACCCTGGAACCGATTCAGTTAGAATGCATGCAATGCGGTTCCTTCTAATCCAGCTGCTGCTCCAGATACTTCTTCATCCAGGTGAATTCCATGAAGCGGCAATTGACTTGACTATTTGTTGCAAGAAGGCCTTCTCTTTTCTCTCTCAAGGTAACTCTTCAGAGGATGAAGAGGAGGGTACCGCTTCAGAAAGGGAAGATAAGGAAGAGGAGGGTGCCACTTTAGAAGGGGAAGAGGAGGAAGAGGAGGGTGCCGCTTTAGAAGGAGAAGAAGAGGAAGAGGAGGGTGCCACTTTAGAAGGGGAGGAGGAAGAGGAGGGTGCCGCTTCAGAGGAGGAAGAGGAAGGTGCCGCTTCAGAGGGGGAAGAGGAGGAAGAGGAGGGTGCCGCTTTAGAAGGGGAGGAGGAGGAAGAGGAGGGTGCCGCTTCAGAGGGGGAAGAGGAAGAGGAGGGTGCCACTTCGGAGGAGGAAGAGGAAGGTGCCGCACCTCAATTCATGGATGGTCTTGTTGACACATTCCTTTCCCTCTTACCCCATTCTTCAGGCCCGTTAAACTATGCTATTGAACAGGCAAGTAGATAAGGAATGTTTTTTTTTCCTTTTCACAAATTGTACCGAGAATTCCCTCATATTTTCAGATAACACTCAAAACTACTGATCTTAATATTTCACGGTTTGCCACCTGAAAATATGAAAAATGTGGCATGGTATATTTGTAATCTTGCATTGATCTCATTGGTTTCAGTGCTTGTTTGCTATAATTTCAAATGGCTACATCAAATAAATGCATATGGATGAGGAGCTACAAGCTCATACATAATGCACCTCCTACTACCAGTCCCAGTTTTATTACTCTAGTAGTGAAATCAGCCCGGTCCTCCTTTTTTTCTTCTCAATTGTTGGAAACCATTGGTAACCCCAGTTATATTTTTGGGCTATTGAATTAGGTATTCCGATGCTTCTGTGAGGAAGTGACCAATGCGGGGCTTATTCAGATGCTACAAATTGTAGAGAAAGAGCTGAATCCACACCATCTGGTACCGGCTGAAGGCGATAGTGGGGATGAAGATGAAGATGAAGATGACTTCCTTGAAATTGAGGAGGATGATGATGATGCTGGGACTGGTGCATTCGGATCGAGTGACGAGTCTGAAGGGATAGCAGAGCCCGGTTCTGTAATTGATGAAGATGATGAGGATATGGAGGATGGGATGGATGGTGACACAACCACCAATGAGGTCAGTACTGGCTAAAACAGCTACGAAAAGTCAATCAAAAACGAAAAATGTTAAAACCCAACAATCCAGGTGAAATTACAAATGAACAATGGTATGCTACTTTTCTAATCATACGTTCATATTGTTTTGGTTTGAAACAGGTTGATGAAGATGAGGATTCAGAGTCAGATGGGATGGATGACGATGCTATGTTCAGGATGGATGCATACCTGGCAGCAATGTTCAATGAGAGGAGGATCTCACGCAACGACTCTGCTGCTCAGTCACAGTTCCTATCCTTCAAATTCCGGGTCCTCTCCCTCCTTGAGATCTACCTCCACAAGAATCCTGGTAACTCATTCCAACCTATATTTTCATGATGTCATGTTTACTGCTATAGAGAGTTCATGTAAAACACTTCCTGTTTAAGTACAGCTAGCCATTGCTGTACTGGCTGAGTTGGGTGGGTTAATTGGTCTGGTCGGAATCTGCATTAATTTTTGTTGCTGTCTGGTTAGGTGGAATATAGACTGAGACCGACTCCAATATCGGTGTGTGTTGTAATTTACTGGTGGAACTGATACTAAGTGCCGAGTACTAATTTGTACCTCTCAGGACCAATTTTTTTTACTGTTTCTATTGGTCTGTTTGTTTAATAAATTTACAAATGGAAGAGGCAAATCATCAGCATATATCTCCGGAAGCTTGAACACCTTTTAACCCTCTTTTTTCCCTCAACTGAACAGGAAAAACCCTAGTTTTAACTGTCTACTCCTTCCTGATACAAGCCAATGTAAAGTCACATGCCAATTCAGGTGGCGAACAATTTAGACAACGCATAGCTGGCATCATACAAAAGAAAATATTCAAAGCAAAAGAATACCCGAAGTTCCCTAAAAAAAAGATTGAAACTCTCAAGACCCTAATTGAGGAAAGTCTTAATTTGGTTTATTGTTCCCGGTTCAAGGATGTCTCCAGCCTGGCTCAGAATGCGGTGTTTTGGCTACTTAAAATCATCACCTCCATGAATTGCCCAAACTCCAAACTGGAGAGTGTGGTTGAAGTCTTTCAGAATACATTGGTCGATTATTTTAACAGTAAGAAGTCCCGGCGAAAACTAGGATTTGTCAAAGAGGTTGTTAGGAGGTACCCTTGGCTGGGTTCAGGCGGATTGAAATTCATCATGAAATCCCAAGCTGGTCAAGAACAAGAAGCACCTGAAGGTTATATGTGAATTGATAGGAATTTGCCCAGAAGCAGTCCAGGAGAGCTGATGTGAGAACGCGTTACGTATTTTACCACTGAAGGGTGAATACAAGATGCATTTACTTGCTTCCTCTCAAGTTTGTATCATTTTCATGATATAGTTAGGTGAAGAATATTATTAGAATGATCAAGCATACATATTTGGATCATTTTCTCAAATGATACTATATAGGTTTCAACGTATTGTCAAAAATCTAATATCTCGAAATTTATGAAGGTTTAGTTACTATGCTAATAAATAATGATATAAAAAAATTCAACTATGCTAAACATATATACAAAATTATGATAATGGAGAAAACCAACAATACTATACTTCAAAATTTCTCTCTTTGGCAAATTCGACAATAAGTTTGTGTACTAATCTTGGAACTGTATTGTCAACATTGCAATAAGATCAAACACAAAGTTATGATGGGTTGACACTTAGATCAAAACACAGATTGATGATGAGTTAGTACAATTGTAGACATGAAATGCAATGCAAATCATCAATTAAACAATTTGATCAAATGTCATCTTTAGGAAGTAATAAGATAAAGGTCTCATAAGTTGGCACAAGATTGTTGGTAACGATGTAATGTCGCATGTGGCAATTATCGTTTCATAAAGTTCTCAAATTCAATACAGACTGTTTGATGGAATTTCAAAATATAAATATATATTATAACGTGATTTAGTTTAAGCACAATGATGTTAATAGTAGAATTATTACCAGCATTCGAACTCTCATTTATACAAACTCAGCCGTTATTCTCTCGTCTTTCTTGATTTTCTTATTTTTTTGTTTCCTACAGTTTCTCCCCAATGGATAATATTGATAACCTTCCAGTTATCACTTTCTAAATTTAAAATTTTAAAGCCCATTTGAAAAATAATGTTCCAGAATAAAATTTTTAATTCCAATGTCGTAATTTTTTTAAGGTTAGACGGCTTGATGCCGCTAACAATTCTATTAATAAAAAAAAAATGTTATTTACAAAATTTTGTAACGCCTCTCCTACTACACTATAAATATTTACAATATTATCTCCTAAAAAGCATGAATATCATCGCCGAAATTTTATTAATAGGAATATAAATAAAAAAAAATCATTTATGAGAAAGGTTTTCGTGGAAATTCGACATATAGGAAAAACGTGATAGTCTATAATGTCCAGGAGACGTTATAGACCATCACGAACAGTTTAGAAAATTGTAATTACCTAACTAATTACGGTCCTGGATGTTACAAATAATCACGTTCAGAGGTCTTGGAAAAAAAAAATTCTGGACGTTGCAAACAACAACAACCAGGACCCAGCGGACCAATCAGCAACAATTTTTGGCCAGGGATATCATATCTTAAAATCATATCTCTGGCCGTGATGGACAATGAAGTCCAGATTTTTATTTTTATTTTTTCCGCTCTTTGGTCGTGATGGACAAAGACGTTCAAGGATTATATTTTTTTGATAGTTGAGAAATAATCTTTTGGTTAATCTGACCGTGATAGTCTATAACGTCCAGGGGATATTATAGACTATCACGTTTTTCCTATACGTCGAATTTTCACGAAAACCTTCCTCATTACCAATATATATTTTATTTATATTCCTATTAATAAAACTTTCGGCTATCATGGCGCTGTAGTTGTTAGCATGGTCTCTTCCTCGGTTCGCCCGAGTGGCTATTTCCACCGCAACCAATTATGTATGTCGATAATCGTAATTATTTATAAAACACACTTGATACTTTGTAAATATAGAATGCAAGCTTCGCTCTTGATAGGAATGATCAATAGTTTAATTATGTAGATTTATGTCTTCCACATCATCAGAAAATTAGGAGATTTTTCTTTTTATTTTGCTTTCCTACCTCCGTTGGACATAAAAAAAAAACTCGGCCTATATTTTTATTCTGTCCGATAGACAGTTACCGTTATTTTTTTTTTTTGCCAATTAGCTATAGTTAATTTTTGAATTATATGTTTGGGAGTAAAACTTCTCAACTTGTAATTACACAACCTTATATAATTTGTCACCGAATCAAACACTGATTATTTATTACAATTAATTATAAACCATACCATTATCAAAACTCATATACAAAAATTTTAGTATTTGAGGTGGATCATGTAAAATCAGTGTTCTAAATAGCTAGTTATAGTTTTTTCAAACCATAAAAACAATACTATGGGATAAAAAATTCGCTAATTCAGCTACGACTGCTATAGCCGTAATAGCTTACCGCTATTACTGACCGCTATGCTACATTGGTTTTTTCTATTATTTATTTTTTACAATTTGCATGGGCTTCTGTGCTTCTGTTTGTGATGTTACATGGTCTGCTATGTTAGGTATGCTAAACCGAACTTTATGTTCCTGTTCATATTTGTGATTTAGTCTCTCTTTTATATCGGAAAATATTTAAATATTAATTATTCATTTTGCTTGCTCTTCGTCTAGTATTTACTTGTAAAATTATTTCCCTTCGTTTCAATTGAAAGTTGATTCGATTATTGTAATATGTAAAATAATCAAATAGGTACTGACTTCATTTCACTTGTAAAATTAATTGCTCTTCTTCAATGATAACTGTAACACTAGGTATGAACTATTAAAAAATGTTATTTTGTAGATCTTTTTTTTTTTGTTATTTGCATGATTGAAAAAAATATAGATTTCAATTAGTTGTAATTTGGTTGATACTTCAATTACGCAATGTTGATAATTAGTAGAAATATAGATATAATTTTTTAAAAGAAAAAAAAAACTATGTACGATATATATATATATATATATATATTTTTTTTTTTTTTAAGCCTCTCCGCGACTATACGATAATCGCTATTTAAAACCTGTGTAAAATCAAACAATATAAAACCTCAATTTGTAGAGCATGGAAGTACGAAACAAATAGGGAGAATTCAATGTATCCTCTCAAAAACTTCAATATTACATATTTTCTCTTCAAAAGTTAAAAAATATCATATTTACCCTCTAGAATTATAAAAACTCACTTTGTTCAATTTATCAATCTTTTCATTAATTCTACTAGTGTTGTAAATAATGGTGTGCGCTCGTCGGACGGACATGGTATCGCTAAACAAATTAATTAGGAATAATCGGTTATAATCGGAAATAATCAGTCAATTAATTGAAAAAACCTGTGACGGTTTGATCACCGTCAACAACTAATTGGCCAATTAATCGACCTAAATGGATTTTTTTTACAACAATGATTCAACCTCTATCACTCTTCTAAGTTCATTACTATATTTTAATGCCATAAAAAACAGAGGTTAGACTGACAGGGTTGCTTGTAAAAATTATAACTTTTCACTGGGGTACAACACAAGTTTGTTTTTTTTAATTAGTATTATAATTAAATTCACGGATCAAAACGCTTCACTACTCGGCCGCCATCGTTTCTCCAGACAAAACCCTCGTCCCTCCCTGGACTTAGCTAAACCCTAACTTAGACCTCATTTTCCAAACTCCACCACAAATCCCTAACAATCGCAAATTAAACTAATGGGTGTTAAGAAGCGAACTTCAGCTTCAATGGAAGAAACAACCAACGGGCCGACAGAGATGGCAACTGATTCCGCCATTTCTTCTAGCAAAATATCTGAAAACCTCAAACAAATGGAGAAGCGCAAGGCGAGAAAGGCTCTCGACAAGGAAAGGCGCCGCCTTGCCTCAGAAGGCAAGCAACAAGCGGAATCAAAATCGGAATCTACAACAGAAGCGCTAAAAGAAGAATCGGAATCAAAACAAGTGAAGGAGGAATCAAAAGAAGCGGGTACAAGCGTGACTGGCACCTCTCTGGCACAGCCAGGATTGCATTTGGATTTGTTCAGCGGCCTTTCCTCACAAGAGAGCTCTGTAAGAGAAGAGGCAGCTGAACAATTGGTCAGAGAGTTAAGGGATGTACAGAGGAGTTACGAGGAGAGCAATGGGGAGAATGGAGAGGCCAGGGAGTTGGTCAATATGGAGGCAAAGAAAGATGATGGAATGGAGAATTGTGCACCTTCTCTGAGATATGCCATTAGGAGGTTTATTCGCGGTGTATCCTCCTCCAGGGAGGTGAGAGAAATACATGTTTAATTTTTTGTCCAGTTTGTACAAAATAGTATCCTACTGGATGAAGTTAGTAACTGTTATTTAGCTGAGGAATATCTGACTACTTTAATTAGAGGAAAATAATTAAATCTACCTAGTAAGATTCTTATATCAGCTTCTATTATTCGAAGACGAAGAGACAGATTGCATATCGAATAATCTGTAAAAATATCTGATAAGATAAAGACAAAAAAGATAATACACAAAGGGCAGTTCTATTATAACTTTAGAACAAAATAATGCAAGTCACACTCGATACTGTTACCATGCTTGACACCTTAAATGCAAACTACCTAATCAAATGAGTCTTATACTTTCTTTGGGATGCTCTTTTGAAAAGTGATAACTTATAAAACTTTAACTGAATAGATTTATTATGCTTAAACAAAGATTTTCTGCTGATGGTGTTGGTGTTGGACTGAAGGATAGGCGAGACATGCTCTTTAAATATTCAAGAGCTACCCTATATGACATTCACTGCACTGGAGGGGGGGGGGGGGGGGGGGGGACGAGAAATGCCTGTCGGTTTTCCCTGAGGGAGAGACGGACACTGTTTTTAATGAGACGGCAGCTGAGAGATAGGAGAGAGGGTGGGAATACCTATTGTAGGTCAGGTGGCACTGATTGGTTCCGACCCCAAATTAGTCAATCTTAACCGTTTCTGGATCAGAACTTGCATCCAGTGGCCAAAATTGATTTTAAAAACTCAATCACAGCCATTGATGGATAAGGATCGACACTCTTAGTATATATTAGTAGAAATTTGCAAAAAAATAGATGAAATTCTGGTTTAAATCTTCAGCGTGGTAATTGTTATGTTATGTCATCTCTGTTATTTGCTCATGTTTTTTAATACTGATTCATTTTTATTTTGTAAATTTTTTTTTTGCAGTTTGCAAGGCAAGGTTTTGCACTGGCTTTAGCGGCTGTACTTGGTGAAATTCATGCAATAAAATTGGATTCTTTGATGAAGCTCATTGTAGAAGAGCTCGAAGTTTCATCTGGCATGAAGGGTCAGGTATTGGCAACTGAAACCTGTACCAAGTTTGTGCCAGTCTAGCTATCCTTTTTATTTTCTTTTTGTCGTTGATACCTCTTTTTAGGACTTGTTAAGTGATTGATGGAGGCATGCTTATTGAGGTTAACTGGATCTTAGTAACTTTTGTCACTGTACCTGTAACACACAAAAAGTTTGGTGTCAGTTGTGTGCCAATGAGCTGGTTCTTCAGGAATAAAACATATTCTGCTAGAAACTGCAATCTGGTACCGTAGACAAAACAAAAATTGTTATCTTGAATCCACTAACATAGAATTATCAACTTACTAAAACTGCAGGGGTAGATATTTTTCTAGGCATGAATAAGTTCTTTTTGCAATTTTTGATAAGTTCAGAATTTTTGGCAATTTTTTTGTAAAATTGTGACAAAAAGTGAACTACAATTATCTAACAGGCTTGTTAACATTCATAGAGATCTGTTTTTCTAATGTTTCCTTGGGCATTATTTTACAGGAAGCAAAAGACAATCTCTTGGGCCGTCTTTTTGCATATGGATCACTCGCCAGATCATCGCGAATTTCTGAACAATGGAAGTCAGATAAGAGTTCATCAATTGTGAAGGATT
This sequence comes from Carex parvula, assembly GCA_025461045.1. Classification (NCBI taxonomy): domain Eukaryota; kingdom Viridiplantae; phylum Streptophyta; class Magnoliopsida; order Poales; family Cyperaceae; genus Carex; species Carex parvula. Next base: position 669,924 of record JAJGRW010001083.1, on the reverse strand, counting down.
TTGTTGGTACTGTGACTTCCCTTGCAGCAAAGAAGCGTTATTTGAGCGAGCCAGCTGTTTCTGTCATTTTGGATTTGGCCAATAAGGTCTGTGGCAGTGTTGTGCATGTTTGGCTTGTTGGTACTCTTCTTTCGATAAGAACAAAGGATTTCCAAACCACCGATTACCCAGTACTAGTATGTGCTAATACTGGACCAAACATTTATGGTATAGATACTTGCAGGATGGCAACAACAACAACAACAACAACAACCAATTCTTTAGTCCCAAACAAAAAAGAACAAAAGACCTAGGCAATAGGATGATGGCAACCGTAAACAAAACGAACAAAAAACATAGGCAATAGGATGATTACACTCATTACGATGATGGCGATTGGCACAATTTCCTCTATCTTCCTGGTATTGTAATGTTATATAGAGCTCCATTCTGATTGGTATCTTAATGGAGTAACAAATCTTCAAGAAAAATGCAACTAAGGAACTGCAAAAGATTATAATTTATGTCCCAGCTGATAACAGTTGATCCAGTACCTTTTCTTGTTTGTATTAGGGTTACTTTGAAAACTAATTTTGTAATAGTTTGCGGTTCTGATGAGGTATGTTTGGAACCATTTTATGTTGCAGTTACCTGAGGAGGCTGTATTAACTGAAGTGTTGGAAGCCCCAGGCTTGAAGGACTGGTTTGACAGAGCTGCTAAAGATGGGGACCCTGATGCACTTTTCCTTGCACTCAAGTTACAGGAGAGGGTAAATACTGAAAATGATGTGTTTGGAAATTTACTCCCATGTCCTTTCAGTGCTGACAAGTTCTTCGCTCGGGACCATCTCTTGTTTCTCTCACCTTGTTTCAAGGTAAGATTTTGACATGTTGTATTGGGATGTATAATGATATTCTGCAAATTTAAATCAATAGGGCAATTTGGATTTCTTTAAAAATCCAACCACTTAGCAAACTTAAAAGTAGCATTGATATAATTGAGTTTTTAGCTGATAGGTACATTTACTCAAGAAATTTTTTAACTCAAGCAAAAACTGACCAAAGTCCCCTATTTTATGCGAGTTTGGCCAAATAATAATTACCTGTTTTCTTCAGGTAATTTAGAGATATGTAGGAGGATAGGCACAAACCTGATGATTCTTGAAATTTATTGTGTCTATTGAAATTTATTGTTCCAAAACCCAAAATAGAAAAGATTTACCGGCCTTATAAAGTTCCAGTATGTATGTATTTATTTTGTGGAAAGCATTGAAAAGAGTTTATTTAGTTTTCAGAAATCCAGTAAGATAGTTACTTCATTTATAATGAAAATTCTTACTTGTATTCATGAATCTTGATATGACATTTGCTGTAATCTACTGGTATCTTGGGAATATTGGAGGTTTGTTTCAAACATGGAAAAAATTTCATTTTTATGTTGTTTGGAACATTGAGAAATTTTCATGTAAGTTTCAATAACCCCAAATAACAAAAGACAAACGATGAATAAAGTACTGACTGCTTTTTACTAAAATGTCTTTTGAACAATTAGGAATCAGCATTTTGCCTGCCACGTGTGCATGGAGTTTGGCCAGTGGTGGTAAACATGCTATTACCAGAGATGCCCCCTCCAGAAGAGACAAACCCAACAACCCGAGCCACCAAAAGCACAAAAAAAGTAGAAAAGGCAGTTCATCTGAGGATAGCTCTGTCAACCTTTGCAATTTCTGCGAGGTTGTAATAGAATCATCACTCCTTTTCTCTTCCCATGACCGAAAGTACCTGGCACTCAACATACTACTGTTGACCCTACCTAAATTACCTGCTTCATGCCTACAAGTAATTCTTTCTAGCAAGGTTGTTTACTGTTTAATGGATATTTTATCGAACAAGTCGTCATGGCTTTACAAGGCAGGTCAACACTTTTTAACCGAGGTTATAAATTTTGTTGGTGAAAATTTGGATAGAATGGTTGCAGCAATAGTGTCCTTGCAAAAGCATAGCCGGGGTAGATTTGATAATATCACGAAAACCCAGACAGTAAAACAACTTATTGCTAAGTTTGATAATGCTGAGGGATGCATGCACTTTGTGGAAAGTTTGGTGTCTTTGTTTGTTGATGAGGGGCCCACTGCTGATGAGCCATCAGACCAGAGCCAGACAACTGATGAGAACTCGGAGGTGGGTTCTGCTGAGGACAAGGACCTCTTAACAAATGGAAATGGGAATGGGTCAGATACGTTGAAGAACTGGGTGGTTGATACCATGCCACGTGTCGTTAAAAATTTGAATCTGGATTCAAATTTGAAAACCTTGACGGACGAAGAGATTGTTAGATTTACCGAGGATAAGTTTAAGGTCCAAGCTGCGATAATGAAGTTTCTCACGGTTCAGGGTCTATTTACTGCTTCATTAGGTACTATATATTGTTCAATTCATCCCAATGTATTACCTATGACATCCCTCCTTTTTGCCTTTATAGTAGTGACCGATCAGTTGGTATTGTTGTGGGAACGAATTGTACTCGCATGATATCATATACGATGCCCGGTGCCTTATGACTGCAAGATGTATTCACTTGTAGTTGTGTAGATGTGAAATTTAGATAATGGTTACATGATTGTTGAACTATAAATATAAGGATGTGTATAGTTGAAAATTCAAAAGTGGCGTGTATGAAAAAACTTGCATGCTCACATGATCATGTTGGACTCTAATAAATAAGGGGCTTCGGGAAAATTTGTCCTCTTTTGCCCAAGAGTATTAGAAACTTGGATAAATAATTTGAGCTTGACTAGCAACAGTTTTTCAAACCCTAGCTTATGCGTGTCAGATAAGCTATGGAACGGGAAGACTTGACCATGAGCACACATAGGCAGGAACTTTTAGCTTTAAGACAATTAAAACCACAGTAAATTTGTACAAATATATGGAAAAAAAATACAATTTTAGAAAAATACAGTACGAGAACGGCGTTGCTACCGAAAATTTCCCTGCCCTCTCAAAAAAGATATCGAAGAAAAGAGAAAGAACACACATATAAACACATCATGACTTTTAACTGGTTGAAATATGCTAAGGGTAGAACTTTTATGTTTTTGATATGAAACTAGATAAAGGAAAGGCGTATTTATGCTATTGGCTATTTACTGATTTTATTTTCTTTTCTCCTAACAGGTACAGAGGTTACATCTTTTGAGCTGCAAGAGAAGTTCAAGTGGCCAAAAGCTGCAATCTCCAATGCTTTAAGAGAATCATGCATTGAGCACCTGCAGGTATTATTGGAAGAGGCACATAAGTCGGAGGGGGCCCGTGTGCCCAACGAGATCGAGCCAAATGATCTTGCCTCCTACTTCACCAGATTTGTGGAAACAGTGTCCAGCATTCCTTCAGTGTCACTTTTCACGGCTTTAGGGGATGAGGATGACAGGGCATTCAAAAAGCTCCTGAAAATGGAATTGAAACTGTCCAAGGAGGTAATCTCTCCCTCACTCCCCCTCCCCCCCAAAAAAATATGTATCAAAGTTATTCTTAAACACGTATCATGTTTAAACATTTTTACCGCAGGTAATTCCAGCAATCATTCTATCAGAGGATTTATTTATGATTTGTGGATGCAGCTTTTACATTTTAAAGTCATAATAAATTAGAAGTTGAAGATATTATTCTTAGGGGAATAAAAAAGTAAGAAGGATGATGTGTCGTTTTACTACTGATAAATATAGGGCTTCCTTGTGTATGCTTAAATGTGCATTTTTCTCTCTATTTTTTTTTGCCAAGATATTGACCAAGGTGATGAAGTTACATACCACAACTACAAAGGGAAAAAAATAAATCAGAATCAAGTGAAATTATGATGTCTTTTTTCTATAAATTGTAGTATGTTAGCGGTCAGTATTGTTGTTTTGACAATAAAGAGAAATCCGTCAGTGTATTTTAGCAGTAACTTAATGCTTCAGATCTCCAGGTTCCAGTTTATCCACATAAAACATCCCTAAACACAAGACCAGAAATCATAAAATGAAAAATAATCCATCTCACTTTAGCTGATCTGTAGTGCCTTTTTTCATACAGGAAAGAAAAGTGATCCCTGGAACCGACTCATCTAGAATGCATGCAATGCAGTTCCTTTTAATCCAGCTACTGCTCCAGATACTTCTCCATCCTAGTGAATTCCACGAGGCGGCAATCGACTTGACTATCTGTTGCAAGAAGGCCTTCTCTTTTCTCTCTTTAGAGGATGAAGAGAAGGGAGAGGAGGAAGAGAAGGAAGAGGAGGAAGAGGATGGTTCCGCACCTCATTTCATGGATGTTCTTGTCGACACATTCCTTTCCCTCTTGCCCCATTCTTCAGGCCCACTAAACTATGCTATTGAACAGGCAAGTAGATGAGGGATATTGTTTTTCCTTTTCGCAAATTGTACCGAGATTTTGCCCCCATTTCCAGAGAACACCCAAAATCACTAATCTTAGCTTTCATGGTTTGCGACCTGAAAATCTAATAATTAGAAAGAAAATATGAAAAATGTGGCATTGGTATTTTTGTAATCTTGTATTGATCTCACCGGTTTCAGTGCCTATTGCTTTAATTCAAATGGTTATATTAAATACATGCACATGGATCAGGAGCTACAAGCTCATAGATTATGCACCTCCTACTATCAGTCCCAGTTTGATTTACTCTAGCAGTCAATGCAGCCTTGTCTTCCTTTTTTTCTGTGTCTTCTCATTTGTTGGAAGCCGTTGGTAACCTCAGTTATTTTTTTGTATTGAATTAGGTATTCCGATGCTTCTGTGAGGAAGTAACTGATGCAGGGCTTATTCGGATGCTACGAATTGTAAAAAAAGAGCTGAATCCACGCCGTCTGGCACCGGCTGAAGGCGATAGTGGGGATGAAGATGAAGACGACTTCCTTGAAATCGAAGAGGATGATGATGATGATGCTGGGACTGGCGGGGCTGGATTGAGTGACGAGTCTGAAGGGATAGCAGAGCCCGGTTCTGTAATTGACGGAGATGATGAGGATAGGGAGGATGGGATGGATGTCGACACAACCACCAATGAGGTTAGTGCTGACTAATAGCATCTAGGAAAAGCCATAAAAAACAAGAAATGTGAAAACCCAACAAACAAGGTGAAATTACAAATGGAATGCTACTTTTCTAATCATACGTCCATATTGTTTTGGTTTGAAACAGGCTGATGAAGATGACGATTCAGAAGGGATGGATGATGATGCTATGTTCAGGATGGATGCATACCTGGCAGCGATGTTCAATGAGAAGAGGATCTCGGGCAATGACTCTGCTGCTCAGTCACAGTTCCTGTCCTTCAGATTTCGGGTCCTCTCCCTCCTCGAGATCTACCTCCACAAGAACCCGGGTAACTCATCTCAACCTATTTTTTCATGATCTATTTTTTTGTGTTATTAAGTTCATGATCTCGTGTTTTCCTGTTAAGTATCTGGTCATTTGCTGAACTAATTTGGTGTGGTCCAAATCTGCCATTTATTTTCTTGCTGTCCAGTTACATGGAATATAGACTGAGACCAGCTCCAATAAGTAGGTGCATGTACCGGTGGAATGGGTCCCAAGTGCCGAGTACTAATATATTCCCTCAGGACCAATTTTTTTACTGTTTCTATTGGTCTATTCTTGTATAATAAATTACAAATGTGAAGAGGCAAAACGTCATCATACATCTTGGGAGGTTTGAACACTTTTTTAACTCTTCTTTTTCCTCAAATGAACAGGGAAATTCCAAGTTTTGACTGTCTACTCCTTCCTGTTGCAAGCCTATGTAAAGTCACATGCCAATACAGGTGGCGAACAATTTAGACAACGTATATCTGGCATCATACAAAAAAAAATATTCAAAGCAAAAGAATACCCAAAGTTCCCTGAAAACCAGATTGATACTCTCAAAACCCTAATTGAGAAAAGTCTTAAATTGGTTTCTCGTTCCCGGTTCAAAGATGTCACCAACCTGGCTCAAAATGCGACCTTTTGGCTACTTAAAATCATCACCTCCATGAATTGCCCAATCTCCAAACTGGAAAGTGTGGTTGAAGTCTTTCAGAACACATTGGTCGACTATTTTAACAATAAGAAGTCTAGGCTAAAACTAGGATTTGTGAAAGAGGTTGTTAGGAGGTACCCTTGGGTGGGCCTACCCCTTGTCGGAGTTTTATTAGAAAAGTGTGGCTCAACCAAGGCTGAGTTCAGGCGGATTGAAACCCTAGATCTTCTCGACTCCATTATGAAATCACATGAAAAAGACACCTCCAGTTCATCCAAGCTGGTCAAGAAGCACCTGAAAATTATCGGTGGATTAATAGGAGAGCTTCTGACGAATTTGCCCCAGAAGCAGTCCAGGAGAGCTGATGTGCGGCGATTTTGTATAAGGGTATTAAATATAGTATCTGGACTAAATCTAAATAAAAAATTTGTAGAAGGGTTAAAACCTGAAGTTTGCGCGCTTTGTGAAGTTCACCTTGCTGCAGCTTTTAAACCTTTCAAGACGGAGACCAAGTAAAAGAAAGAAAAGGGTAATTTATGATGCATTAGTCAATTTTGGTTAGGTCAATTTATTTTACTCATTAATGCGGTCCATCTCTAGTAAGCTAAATTTTTATAGGTTGAGAGATTTTTTGTGCTGTTCTTTCGGTAGTATTTGGATTCACCAATTGGTTGATCTGTTGTATCTGTAATAGAGATTTTGTTTTCGGTGCAGTGCAACTTCACTGTTCACCATTTGTTTTAAGTGATATGAGAGCTTATTGGACCATGTTTAGCCAAGATTTTTCTGCAAAATATGAAAATATCTACAATTTCTCTTTCTTCAATTTATTAGGAACTAGGCTCATGTAATTACTTGTTCCTTTCTATCCTATCATTTTGTCAAGTGCAATTTTGATTTTATTCAACAATAATGCTACTTCCTTGTGTTTATGGATGTTTCTCTATACGGGCCTGTTCGGGAGCAACACTGTTGCTGTGGGAAAAAAAAATTCACTCTTGAGGCTACTTCAAGAGTAAAATTTAGTTCGGGAGCAACACTGTTGCTCGAGTGAATTTTTTTTTTTCACAGCAACAGTAAAATTTAGTTCAACTTTTCTTTGAACCCACGTCCATACCCATTCCCATAGCAACACCGAACAGGCCCTACATGGGTGTTGGTATGGTATTGTCTTGTCATTCAAGTTATGGCCCCCTTGAATGTTTAATTACACTTTTAAGGCTACTTCATAACACTTGAGAGTATGTCCGATGGGCATCGGACCTACTCTGGTTCGATGGGTTTAATCACTGTCGATTTGCTTTAAGATTTGTGTGGAACGCTTTAAAATCGTGCGTGTTTGTTTCAATGTTCGTGTGCACAATCTTAAATTAGATCAGACGGTCATCGTGCTCGCTGAACCTAAAAGTAGGTCCGATGAGCATCGGACCTACTCTGTTCTCACTTCATAATAGTTATCCTTGACAATACATTTTCACATCATTTATCATGTTGATTTATTGTCAATATATTCCAACTTATGATGGCTGTTTGTAATGAGGCCGCCAGTACAATCTAAAACTAAAATAACAAAGCAGAGCACACGAACAGAAGTATTTATATGTAGCTCTCCAAAATAGATCCTAAGAAACTTCACAATTCTCACCAGAAGTAATACGAAGAGACGCAAGTGTGATCCACAATAATTGGGTTACTGAGTTTGAAATATATTGGCCCAATTTGGCCCAAAATTGCCCCCTGTCGAGGTATTCTGAAAGTACTTCCACTGTTACTTTCAGCGACCATTTTTTTAGGCAAAACTGCAAAAGGCAGCTGTAAGAAGCTACAGCACCTACCTTTTCATAAATCACAAATACTCTTTGCTTGGAACTTACCTTTATAACGGATTCAAAGCATTTATTTGAAATGGAACTAACTAATTGCAGTTTAATATTTGGCGAACTTACATGTAACCCCCGTATTATTTGTAAATTGCAAAGACAGTATATTCATAATCTCTGTTTTCTTTTTTCTTTTTTCTTTTCTTTTTTTGAAAAAACACGAGGATAAGAGTTGAACTCTCAATTCTCAAATCGCCTCCGAGCAAAATATTTTTGAACTTGCAGCCTCTCATATAGAGAATAATATCTTAGTCAACAATATTAATTGTGATCTCATATGCAAAATATTTCAAACCACACTTTTAATACAGAAGAAGATAATATCTTAATCAACAATGTTACCGTAGTTCATTTTATCAGATTAGTTTTTTCATAAAGTATAAATAATGTAAGCTGCAACTTTGCAAATAACAGTGGTTTCGGTGTAATTTTTTTTATTACATTTTCTTAGGGTGTGCTCCAGACGGGGGACGCGGAGGGAGGGAATGACAAATTCACTGTGCAGAGGTGAGAGCTCACAAAATCAGGCCTGATCAGACGAGCTCACCTGCTCCAGAAGGGGAGAATCGGAGAGGAAACGAAGGGGAACGGAAGGGAGCGAGTATTGTTCGGAGGAGAGCGTCACGTAGATTTTGACGAAATATGTCACCCCTAAATCAGAGTGTAAGTTTTACTATTCGGAGGATTCGTCTCCCCCGTCGCCGTCCCCTTCCTTCCTTTTAATGAGAGGTTTCCCCTCCGATTCGGAAGCACAACCTTAATTGCAGAGGAAGGAAATGGTGAAGAGTCCAACTATTTTTGGAAAAACAAACGATAAATTGTATACATCACCCTGTTGGACTGGGGAAATTCTTTAACTAACTAGTTAATAATTGTCCAAATAATATATCAAGTCTTGCTGTTGTATTTGAAGATGAAAACAGAGCGAATAATATCTGATATGTATAAGAAAATTATATATGAATGTCCGATATTTGAATATCTGTACTAATACAGATATAGATATGGATACAAATATGATTTCAAATTTTAATTAGCTGTATTCAAATAGTAGATATATACTATATAATTTAATATATTATGAAAAAAAATTATGTTATTAAATATTATGAACTTTGATATTTTTTTAATAAATATTCGATATGATCCATATCTGTATCAGTATTCAAAAAGTAAAAATAAATATGAATATGATTTTACCACTATCTGATCTGTATCCGATCCGTTTTCACCCCTATTTGTATTTGGAATAGAACCGATAATTACATCATTCGGAACAAAATTTATTGCAACAAGTCTTTAAATAAAATTGCAAGCAACTCATTAATTACAAATTTACAATAAAAAGTGACTAATTTGTATTTTTTTTTTCTCTTTGTAATATCTAAATTGCCAGCCCACATCACTTTCCAAACAAGGACAACTTTTCCTACACGGAGGAATCAACAATCACTAACCACAATTATTATTATTATTATTATTATTTTGAAAGAACACTAACCAGTAACCACTAAATTTAAATTTAACACTATTTTATGTTAAGTTTCGATACACTGAAAGCAAATCTAGTTTAGTTGACTATAATTTTGTATGTATTTCAAATGTAGGGTGAAAATGATTATCACGTCAAGTATAATTAATTCACTAAGATATTGTGCTCTCTTGAGGTTTTTTAAATATAATTTTTTAACAATATGATAAAGTATAGGAGTTATTCACAATTATTCTTCGTTGAAATAAAGAGAAATAATTATTAAACATTTGAAACCGAAATTTTTATTAATACCATCGAAAAAAAATAACAAATATGCTCTCTGGTTGAAATTTTTTTTATAAATAACCTAACTGCCCCACTAAGAAGCGGTCAACTTCCAACACCAAACTGCCCGTCAGTGGGGCGGTCAGCTCTAGACCAAACCGCTCTCCAGTGGGGTGGTTTGGTTTTGCTTATATATTGGAGGGTACCCCTCCCGTTTTTTACCCCATTCATTTCAAATTTTCACTCTCTCTCCTCTCTTTTTCTCTTTCTCCAGATTGTCGCCTCCCATTTTGCATGTAAGTCCCTCAACTTTTCTGTATTTTATTTTTTAGTCCAAAATTGTTAGAAATTATTTAGATATTGTCCAAAATTGTTTATAATTACTATAAATTATTCGAAATTATTTAGGAATTGTTAGGAATTGTTAGGAATTAATATAAATTGTTAGAAATTGTCCAAAATTGTTTAGAATTAATATAAATTGTCCAAAAATATTTAGAAATTGTTAGGAATTAATATAAATTATTAGAAATTATTTACAAATTGTCCAAAATTATTTAGAATTAATATAAATTGTCCAAAATTATTTAGAAATTGTTAGAAATTGTTAGAAGTTATTTAGAAATTATCCAAAATTATTTAGAACTGATATAAATTGTCCAAAATTGTTTAGAAATTGTTAGAAATTATTTAAAATTGTTTAGATGCAAGATGAAGTCCCTACCTGGCAGGCCAATCCCACATTTACTATGGCTGACCTTGCTGGGGATGATACCGGGTACGAGGTGTAGAGCCTCCGCAGACCATAATACACAGAGACCAGATAGCACAACAACGAGGCTAGTGGGAGTGGGTTGTAGGCTGTAGATGCATTTGCCTCTGCTTTATTTGGCACACCACCTTGATGAAGCCAAAACATATAGCGAAAATCACTATCTTTTCTTCCGAAAAATGGCGAAAAGCAAATGCAAAGTAGCTATTTTTCTGATTTATTTACCGCAAACGTGTTTTTAGGTCTTTTTGGCAGGTTTTTGAGAAAGTTATGTATTTAGGACAAAAAAGAGCAAAAATGTCGTATTTAGCGATTTCTGAATAAAGCCTCAAAATGAGACATTACATGGAGCATGCAACATCTCACACGATGTGCACAACATGCGAAATGGCGAAAATACATGTGGCCTCCTCCATGTCGCATGCGGCATACCGTCCACCTGATAGGTTGTATCTCTCTGGTCATCACCGTCGTCGTTATTTTTTTTTTATGTTATGCTCTAGTTTTAGTTAGACTGTATTTGTAAGTATTTTATGTTTAGATTGTTATATTTCATGTTTGGATTGTTAGATTTTATGTTGTGGACTTAGCATTTTGTTGTTTTTGTTTATCTAGTCGAACGAAACATTATAACATTACAACAAAATTATCATAAAATTATAACAAATTATAAAACATTACAACAAATAACAACCCTAAATTATAAAACATTACTTAAAATTATAACCCTAAATTATAAAATTATAACAAATTTTTTAACATAAATTATTATTTAAAAAAATATTATATACCAAACCGCCCCAACTAGGGGCGGCCTGGAGCTGACCGCCCCACCGAGGGACCGTTTGGTATTGGAAGTTGACTGCTCCACTGAAGTGCGGTTTGATATTGGAAGTTGACCGTCTCTCAGTGAGGCAGTTAGGTTATTTATAAAAAATTTAGAACCTGAGAGCATATTTGCTATTTTTTTTTTCAAGAGTGTTAATAAAAATTTCGATATTTGAAACAACTTCTCCTAGACTTAAGTCAGAATTAATTCTAGCGTAAACCACACGGAAAGAAAGAAATTCATAAACCTTGATTTAAATTTATGGAAAAACTTGCTTTCAATCAATCAACCTTCTCAGAATCTCGTCTATTTCCCGGGAAATACGCTGGGTCAAGCACCTGTACAATGACCTAATAACCTTTTCTCACAGACAAGTTTAATTCCTTCTAATTTATCTTCTTAAAAAAAAAAAAAAAAAAAAAGCAAAACTGATTAATGTTTAGAAGCTGTTTCCGATCTCTGACAGCTATGCACGAAAGAGAGCGAGCATATGGGATGTTTGTTTCTCACGAGAGAAATCTGTCTTGCTCTGGTCTTGGGGAAAAAAACAATAAAATTATTATCTGGCTTGGGGACCAATGCAACAAAACCAAGCTTTCATGAAAAGCCTCATGAATTTGGTTTTATGTGAATTTCTATTTATATTTTCCATACCTATAATTCTATTTCAGTACATAGTCAGCGATGCAGTACCGTACTCACGACTTCCTAATCGATTCCTTGTCCTTTTTTCTGATGCATTTATTCTTTTTCTGAATCTCACCTTTTTTTCCTGTTCCCAACTTCCCTCGTCTCTTCTTTCTCTGAGAATTTACAAGTATGCAATATATAGAGAGATTTGGCCCTCTTCGGTACTTTAAAAACTGAAATGCCATTTCAGATCTTAATCGAATGATAAATTTTGGTTAAACTAGTTTAAATTATGAAAAATAGTTAAACGTGATCAAACATGACCAGTCATGTTTGAATACAACACGTGTGGTCACAACATGATGAACGTACCATGACCGTATCTCCGAATTTGATCACAGCACAGCACATGACGCAAGTGGTTGCATAACTAGTCACGGCACGACACTGCACAAATTTACATCTCTAGCTCCTCGCACAAAATAAAATTATTAAAAGATTGTATTTGTGCCGTCTGATCAGATTTGAACAGTCTGGATGCTACAATGATTTTAAACAATTGTTTAGAAACCGAACCTATCCCAAAATTTTTATTTATATTATAATAAAAAAAATAAACCAAAACTCTCATGTTTTATGAGATTCAATTTTTACCCAAACCGCAGGGCATTTGACGACCTCAAAGACTGAGGGCCGCCGATTGACTCTGCGACCCCAGTCCAGAGCCTCCAAATACCTATGCGGTCCCATGCTCTTTTTTTGTAATGGCACTGATACCTGAGGGGCATTTGCCATGAAGCTATGAAGTATGTTATTATTCTCTTTTTACTTACTAGGAGATATTTTATTATATTATTCTAATATAATTAAGTGAAAGACCTAAAAAAACTTCATATTTATTTGGGGCCGCATAGGTATTTAGAGGCTCCTGGACTGAGGCCGCAGAGTTAATTGGCGGCCTTCAGTTTTAGAGCTGCCAAATGCTCCTGCAATCTGGGTAAAAATCGAATTCCTATCAAACGGGAGTGTTTTGGTTTAAATAAAAATTTGGGGAACCTATCAGTAACAAAAAATCCTCAAATTGAAAATTAGCCAATCAAATTTATCGTCGGCTACCAAAGTTGAGAAAGAGAATGATTTAATGAGGTTGGTAGGTGTAAAATTGTGTTTGATTAGCACGAGGTGAAAAGATGTTATGATTTGTTTTTATAAAGATTGGGATCTTGAGTGACTATAAGGGATACACTTGTCTACTTCATAGAAGATATTATCTATATCTTACATAATACTAGTTTTCTAAATACAATAAGATATATTAAAAAAACATATAACAACAAGTTATTCAAACGAGGAAACAAAAGGAATTTATTTAATTGTGATAAATATACAACGTTTATAAAAATAAATGGTGCATGTTTAAAGATAGTGTCAAATTTGTGATTTTAAATGCTAACCCAAATTTTAATACAAAATTAGCATGTTTAATTTGTTTTAGAAATTAGAAATTAGAAATTACAAATGGCATGCAGGATCCTTGAGGACAATGTATGCTAGGCTAGGTTTCCTAAAATGAAGTTATCAAACGGTATAAAAGATCAAATTAATTGGCTTTTCAAGAAATGCACGCATTGTTTTCGTTTCTCCAACAAAAATATACATCGATCAACGCGTATCAGCACGATCATATCACCACGCCTCCTGTTGCTTATCTCACAAATCGTGCCTCTCTCTCTCTCTCTCTCTCTCTCTCTTTTAAAACTTGGCAGAGGGCCAGAGGCTGTCCACTTGTCCTCTCTCCCTCTCTCCCTCTCTCCCTCTCTCTCTCTCTCTCTCTCTAGACAGCAACTGTGGTCGATGCATCTCGGCATCTCCAGTTACAGGCAAGTCAGTTTCCAGTTTCCAACCTGTAGGCTGTAAAGTCATTAATGCTCCCTCTCGACCATGTAAAAAAAATCAGATACAGTCATTAATGTGATTCCAGTGCTAGCTTATCTTTTTGGCATCAACTACTCTATCCAAATAATACATGGCTTATGACAGCATTAATTGCATTATAGCAATTAGCCACTTTCATGTTGTGCCGCTTTCATGTTGCCCTTTGTGTTCCGAGTCTCTGCTACCAAGATTTTAATTAAAAGAAATTGCAACACTTTGCAACCTGCTTCGGAATCTGGTTTTATTATACAATACTTCAGCCAGAGAGAGAGGTCTAAATCCTTCCTGTACCTGTTACATTGTTTATTTGATGCTGAAGTAGTAAAATATTACCAAGCAATCTCATTTTCATTCCCTATGTGATACTCCAATTAGTTATTTTATTTATCAAATGAAAAGCATAATCTACTCTGTCTCTCAGTGATATCTATCTATGGATGGCCTACATATCTTTATTTCAGGATACACTGCAGCTTTACACTGTGCTGCCTCCTGTGTGGTGGACCCTTTGTGCACCCAAGGGAGGTTAATGGTTAATTGGTACTACATATCAAAATTATAACATGCTGCATTAATTTACCCTGTTTATTGCTACTATTGGTAATATTAAAATATATGTATATTAGGGTTGGACAAAATTACTCAAACTCATAACTCGCTTATTTACAGCTCGGTTTAACTCATTGATTCTTCTAAATACTTGGGAGACATGAATGGAAATAAATCTGCTGTTAACAAGAATCTATTATTTCGATTCCAACCATTCAAACTTGTTTATATGCGAATCCCAATAAATTAACTTTTTATACACGAATCTTAATGAAGAAACAACAGTTGTATCGGAATAACAGGGTGCTGTTAAGAGAGGATTTATTTCCGACATGGATACATGTAGGAATAATGATATCCAGATTAATTAAGCGTGAATTGAATCATTAGGGCATGATGGGCAGTACTTGACAGCGTCGCATGAGAGCCTTTCCCTTTGTTGGCTAATCCCACTAATTTTTATTACAAGAACCTGTACAAAGACATGACCAACTAACCCATTTTGGAAGTTGCAATTATTATCTTATAAAATTAATCATGTTGCAATCCATGCAAATAATTAGCGGCTAATTCTCTGTGGACAACTACTTCATAGATTGTAATATACACCCTGCAAAATTAATAATTTTCTAATAGAAAAATCACAATAGATAACAACTTCATTTAGATGTAAAAAAGTCACTCGTGTCTCCTGTCGTGACCATTCATGTGACGCAATCATTTTTGAAAAATTACCAGAATACGGCACAACACTGGAAATATTTGATCATGATATGTGGTCACACGAGTCATGAGTGATCATGACCGTTAGTTCTTGATCGAAAGGTAAATCTTGAATAAACAGACTTAAATTATAGAAAAAAAAATAGTTAAATGTGACCAATTTTGTTTGGACACATTACGTTTGATCACGGCGTGCCATGTCACAGCATGACTAACATATCCTGACCATTCACGTGCGGCGGCCATCCCTCCAAATATGGTCACTGATCGCAACATGGCATGACACGTAAAAATTTGAGTTAATCACGGCAAAACACAACACATATTTACATCCGTACTTAATTAGAATGTACAAGTTAAAAAAGCATGAATTAAAATTAGTACATAATAAATTAAAATTATTATCTCAAGTAGTCATGTTCCATATGATTTCTAAAACACCTTATAAAACCACATAATAAATTAACCGGTTGACCTGTCGCGTTTATACAGTTACACGGATGTTGACTTAAAAAGAGAGAAGCGCATAAAAATCTAGTTGGTGATTAGTGCTTCTCAATCACCCCTTTGATGAGGGGTTTAAGAAAAGAAAAAAAAAAAAAAGATTTTGTTGAAAAGGACTAATGTCTGCCAATGTAACAAGAGACATTCTAGACCTGTAATCATTAAAAATCAGAGAAAGGGACTTGAAAATTAAGTCTGGGACTTCCAACAGGAAAACATGCTTTTCTTTCATTATAACATGAGCACATTACATATATTTGGGGCATAAATAATTCAATACTTGCTCTCTGCATTCAAACAATCATATTTCAATTATATTTGTATTTTTATATTTTTTTTGTTGATCTTTAATTTACCAATAAATTTTCATTAATGTGAGATATACCTTATTTTTAATGTCCGAAATTAATTATTATGTTGTTGTGTACTTGTGTGAATATTTATTAAAAATATTGGCCTCAATTTAAAAACAATATAATAACCTACTATAATTATAATAACCTACTATATATAATTATCAGGATGTCACAATAAAAACAATAGTATTATTTTATTGAATTAAATTGAAACTTCCATTCTTTTAGGTCGGATCATAAGATTATTTTCTTAATTAGATTTTAAGTTGTTTGTTACGGAAAGTATGAAACAAATCAATCATTTCATGCTCATGTCCAAAACTGAAAGAGACTGATTTGATAAAATATTCGTACAAATCTCACCGGTATCCATTATGCAATTTTTAGCAACAAAAAAAAATGAAATGGTTCCACATTTCCACATAAGTACAAACGATCAATAATTGAATTAAGATTATAGACTTAAGACCCTGTTTTGTTATTTTCTTTAGCTTCCTGTTTATGTACAGTTTGTCATTGAACTGGACAAGGAGAGTGGCGGTGAGAAATGAAATGGAGTCTCTGTTTGTAAATAACTGGACAAGTAGAGACCGATAAAGCACCTGACACTCTGTTTTGTTTGATGGGACGTAATACGTGAATGCATAGCAGATACGAATATTTTGTAATTTTTTATTGTTTTCTTCCAGAATTTAATGGGACCAAAACTGTCTCTTCGTTTGACTATGGTCAACCTATGTTCTGCCGATGAGACAAGCAGTACAAAAGAATTACATGGACACGGTCTATTGTTGGCTCTGTGAACAGCCTTGCCAGCTTTCTATGCAGTTGGGTGCTTTTTATTTACACTTTCAATTCTGAATTTTGATATTTAGACATGGTTGAACTATTAGATTATCGATAAAAGAACTAAGTGATGATAATTAGTTTAAATAAACTTTTGGACAAACCTTTTTACACATATTATATATATATATATATTACAATTTTTTGCTCCTTATTTACACATATATAATTCCAAAACTTGAAAAAGACTGTTGTACATTTTGGCCTGCACTAATCTCCACCTCTGGTTGACTGTTTTTCTTTTTTAGTTTGAAGCCAATAATACTTTCTACCCGTATTAAATTTATGAAAATACTTGAACAACTAAGTTATTCTTGTCATGATATTTAAACTGAGATATTGAGTCTAATTTATATAATTTTAACGTAGAGACTATAGTTACAGGAATAAAGAGTCCTATGAGTTATAATAATTTTTTTAAAATAAACATTAGTAGCTTAATAAATTATAAATAATTTCCAACTATTATTACTTTGAGACAAACATGCTCTCTTTACAATTGGTAACTGAATTCTATTATTTATTTATCACTAAATAGGTAACTATTTTCCTAATATGCTCACCAATTTACTAATCACACTTTTGTCATCCCTTTATCATGTTATAAAAACAAGATGACTCAAAAGCTACATTTGATACCACATAGCTTCAGTAAGAAGTTTCCCGGTCCAAGCATTTAATTCAAGGTAATATGTCTAGCAAATTTGTAGCACAAAGGAGGTGGGGTTTACTAGAGGCGGTGGCCTACTCCAAAAGCTGCTTCCAGGAAAAGCTAAACTTCCAAATTCCAAGTCTATTAACACAGGATCAAATCTTCAAATCCACGTAGAATTATAATTGTTAGAAGGTAGAAATCGCGCATAAATCCTCTACTTTAAAACTGACCCCACCTAATGGATCATACATTGTTTTCCCTCCAAAGAGAGCAGAAGCAAAGCATCTCATTCCTTTTCTCTCTTTTGCGTGTAAGCATCTTCACTTTCCCATTTCTCTCTCTCTCTCTCTCTCTCTCTCTCTCTTCTCACTTCTCCCTCAGTTTTAATTCCCTCATCTAATGCATTTTTTTAAGGTTTTTACCAACCTTTAATGGGTTGTCACCAAAGTTTAGCATCTTTTTTCCATGAACTATTAACCATTTAATCCCTTCCCTCTCTGTTACCTCTTCTCTCTCCCTTGAGCATTTTTTTGCACAAGTACAGTGTGTATGTTGCATGCCAAATGAGCTGTCTAACAAACATTTTCACACTTCTTAACCTTCTCACCATTTCTTGATTTTTAGTAGTCAAAGAATCTTTTCTGTAAAAAAAAAAAAAAAAACTAGGCTTGTCAGTTACCACAATCTGGGGCTCTTTTCCGGTACAAGTTTCCTATTTTGCCATACTTTTTCACACATATGAAACCTCTCTCTTTCAATTTACATCTCTCTTCTTTCTTTCTTCCCATATAAGACATCGCTTTATATTCTGGTTGTTCATACATTGCTCTCTCTGTCTCTCTTAGCATCCTGTTCCCTATCAATTTTTGTTCAAAGAAGACAACTTGGGAGACGGATTATTCATATGCCTTTCTCTAATTTCTCAAATTAAGTCATAGACATACTCTGTGTCTCTGTCTCAGTTGACATCTCTCTTCTTAATTTTTCTCTCACAAGCACCCTTCTTTCTGTTCATAGTTCAACCCTTCAAAATCATTAGTAGTGGTAAAAAAGAATAAATTAATCTTCAATGCCTAGTACAGGCACATCCTGGGAACCCACAATGGCAGTGGGAACAACTTCCTCCAGTTACTGGCTGAACTGGAGGGTCCTGTTGTGCTCAATCTGGATTCTTGCATGTATGATTGTGGCCTCGATTCTGATATGGCGATACGAAGGGCATGGTTCAAGGCCTCAATCGTCAGAGAAAGAACAAGAAGGATTGCTATATGATGACGAGGCGTGGCGGCCGTGCTTGAAGGAGATTCACCCGGCCTGGCTTCTAGCATATCGGCTAGTCTCCTTTTTTGTTCTACTGGGGTTGCTCATTGTGATCATTGTAGTAGATAAAGGAAGCATATTTTATTACTATACCCAGTAAGTTCATTCAATTTCTTAAATTTACTATTTTGTTGTTTTTTACTTTTCAATCAACTTATTATTTGTCCAATGCAGGATATAGCATAGATAGTTTTGTAAAATAACATAGGAAATATTCCTCAGTCATTAACTTTCAAAAAACAAAATATATATCAACAACATAGGAAATTTTCATTTGTTGGTGGTATATGATATTTAGTATGTCATACCAGGTCTATGCACTGTACTTTCTTGCTATTTCTGTTGCAAATTCATGGAAAATCCAGTGTCTTGCAGGGGTTGCCATATCACATACCAGTTAGCATGTCACATTGTCATTAGCAAATTTTTTTTGGATGATTCTTGTTGCCTAGTTGTTGAAATTAAATTAGTACAGTTTGCATGTGACTAATTGGACCCTACTTAAGCTGTATGTTTTTGTTTCTATTGATCATTTGCAATAATTACATAAATTTTCAAGGTCCGTGTTCATGACACGAGAGAAGAATATCATCAAATTTTTTATTACTGATGCAAGGAATATGTAGGACTAGGACCACTATTTGAGCTGTATTATTGCATTAATTTTATGGTTCATGTTGATGACCTTATGCCAAAATGTCTTGCTAAAGGCTTATTTGGTATTTTTTATTGAGTGAGTCTATGGTAATATGCATAGCACGGATTAGTCCGTACTACGGAGTCATATTTTCATTTTGAAAATTCTAATGGTTGATCCGAACCGTTCAACGTGATCTCCACATGAATATGTACTTGCAGACTAAATTTTATATTTTTTCGATTTATTTTACTATATTTTAAGATAGGTAGAAAATCACTTGACCTGAAAATTCTGGACCATCCAAAAACAGTGATTTTATACCTATCTAAAAAAATAGTAAAAAAATTCTAAAAAATAGAAAATTTAGCCCACAAGTATATTCTCATATGAAAATCATGTTGAATGGTTCGGATCGACAGTTAGATTTTTGAAAACAAAAATATTGATCCGTAGTAAGGACCAATCTGTGCTATGCATAGTACCATAGACTCACTCTTTTTTATTTCCTAGTTACTTTTATAAGAATTTCAAAATTTAGGGGTGGATAGATGTAAAATGAAGATAACTTTGCAGTAGTTGTATCATTTTATCTTCATTCTCTAATTGCCAATTTATTAATTTTTCATATGTTTTTGTTGTACAGGTGGACTTTCGTTCTAGTGACATGTTACTTTGGGGTAAGTTCTCTTAAAAAGAATTTAGTCAATGTCATTTTTTCAGAAAGGTCTCTAATAAATGTGTTATTTGTTCAGCTTGGTTCTTTGCTCTCCATTTACGGATGCCACCAATATATGAGCAAAGAACGAGGAGATCATGCTGATTTGTTGAGGTCAGGGCTAGAGAGAGGCATGTATATGCCTTCGATTGGAAGAAATTCAAATCAAAATTCAAATTCACATATTAACAAAATTGTGAATTCGCCTGGAGTAAGTGAAGAAAGAGAGATTGCTGGATTTTGGGGGTATCTTTTTCAGGTTATTTATCAGGTAAGTTGATTAGGCAATATTTGCATGAAACTGAGTACCTTTTCTATTGAATTTATTTTTATACTTTGAGTTATATTATTGATGATTAGGCAATATTTTAGATGCGAAAATGTGAAGCGATAAATTGCTGTTAGACTTGTACAAAATAATCAATGGCATTTGTATATAAATCATAATGCTAATGCATTGGTGCAGTAGCAATATACACACAAAAGAAATAATACGCAAAAACACAGCAAAAATGCTATGTATTATATAAAAAGTTGTATATTATGTACAGAAAATGGTATACTCTGTTTGAAAGGTGCTTAGCTTAATCATATCTCTGTTTTTCTGTTATTCTTCTTTAATTAGACAAATGCTGGAGCAGTGATGCTGACAGATTGTGTGTTTTGGTTCATAATATTTCCTTTTCTTTTCATCAGAGATTATGAGCTCAACTTTGTATGTAATTCTTACTCTGTTTCTATATTCTTCATACAATCCAAGTTACAATAATGACTGTGCATCCACTAATACATACTCACAACACTTTTCATTTTTAGTTGCTTGTTGGGATGCATTCAGTCAATGCTGTCTTTCTTCTTGGTGATACTGCTCTAAATAGCTTGGTACATAACCTTTCTCTGTTTTCTTTTACAAGGCAATAATTTAAGGCCCTGTTCGGCTGCCACTGTGGCCGTGGGAAAAAAAAAATTTACTCAGAGTAAATTTTTTTTTTCCCACACGCACAGTGTTTCGGCCATTCAAATTGAATCCGAATCCAAACCCATTTCCATTCCTGCGTGGCAGCCGAACAGGCCCTAAATGATTCAAAGTTAGCATTCTTACTAAAATTGTAAGTCATATTTATTTATTATTTGTTTGTTTATTATTTTGTTATGTAGAGGTTCCCATGGTTTCGCATTGCCTATTTCTTTCTTTGGACATCCACATATGTCATTTTCCAGTGGACCATCCATGCATGCATTTCAATATGGTATGTGAAATTGTGAATTCCTTATTTACTTGTTAGAGAAAGATAATTGAAATCTTACTTGCAGTGAATTGAGTTGCAACAAATATACTAATGCTGCATGTTCTTTTACTGCAGGTGGCCTTACCCGTTTCTAGACTTGTCATCCAGTCGTGCCCCATTGTGGTACTTAAATCTTTTTCTCATTTTAGAATCATGTTTTGTACGCTTAACAGTTAAATTGTGCTGTGCATACATACATCAATATGTAAAAATAAAAACTACTTTGTATGGTATCCAAAATTGTTCATGAAACTATTTTAAAAGAAAATTGCCATGAAAAGAAACAAGGAAAATGGGGCAGTGTAACCAATGCTTTATGATGCATTTTTTCTTTTATAGGTATCTTGCTGTGGCGTTGATGCAAATACCATGCTATGCTGTACTTCCTGTATTGATCAAGCTCAAGTATTATTTTTTAGAGAGGTTTTTTCCAGCATCGTATTATCCAGTAAAATGAAGAGAAGCAAAATTCTTGGGCATGGTAGCTTTTGAAGAACTTGATTCATAGAGGGGGGGGGGGGGGGGGTATACGAAATACAAATTAATTAGTGTGTAATTATTTTAACTATATAAATTTTTCATTGTTAATGGGGGAAAGTGTACAGTGCAAATTTTATTGCTAGTAGTAGTATTGGCTATTTGATTGCTTATTGGTTTCAAATACTTGATATCATTGGTTCGCTTTGTATGAGATTCAGGCGATGAAAAATACCTTTTTGTAAATTATATTAATTATGAGGTAACTGTATCATTTTATTTTATTGACTTGTTGAACCGAATGTCCTGCAAATAGATCTGTTGTTTACTCGGAGAGAAAATGCTGATGAGAATCTAACGGCCCAGATTAGTCGGACACTCCAGCAATGGAACCGGTTGGAATTGTATGTGAAAAAAAAAAAAATTATAGGGCAAAATATTTAGCTGGATAAAGTCCGAATCGTCGAGGTACCTCAAATTTTGAGTTTACATCCGGACCGATCTAACCAAAATACGGGCCGAATCCAATTCGGATACGGGATACCTGGCCCTTTAAATATTCATACTAAATCAGATCGGACGGTTGAGATATAAATTTAAATTTTTAGTTAACTCACGTGATATGAATTTTCGATAAGGTGGGATCAACTTGTCAGTGACATGCCGCACTGAATTATTTCTCAGAGCAGCCACAGGAAACCCAGATTCAAACTCGCAGACAGTAAACAAAGTCAAACCCAAATCTGACCCCACATGTCAGTATTGGGGGTCAAAATTAACGTTCTCCTACGATTCCACCTCTTCTAGCTTCACTACAGCCATCTCCTCCCCCCCTCCTCTCTCTCTCGTCTCCTCTCTCTATGTCCAATACGCCATGAATTCTCTCGCAAAACCAATCCACTATGCCAAGCCCATGCGGCCTTCTCTCCGTTCTCGAACCAAAAGAATGAATTTGACCGTCAAATCGGCGATAGATATGAAGGGCATTTTGGGAATCGAAGCGACCAAAAACCCGACGCTTTCCACCTCGTACCGCCCGTTGGATATACCGACGCCAAATCGGACGGTGCTGGAAGCCCAGCAGAAAGTTTGCACTGGCCCGGAGCAGACTCGACCGTTGGATCAGGCGCAAACCATGGCTGTTCTTGATACGATTGTTAGATCAGGTGTGTTAGACGAAGGAGACATTTTCCTGATATGTCTTTTGTCGTTTTGATTTATTTATGTATTATGGATACTTGGTTTGACTGGTGTTTGTCCTTGATTGAGACATATTTGGAGTCTAATGCCAAATCAGATTTAATCACTTTGTGTATCGGTTCTCTGTTACATGCCATTACCTGAATGTATAGGCAACCTTCTAGCATCATTTTCCAGAGAAAACTGTTGCTACCAGGTGCTTAACTAGTATGCGCAAGTGCATATGCAGCATTGACCAATAGATACCAATTAATTACTGGTACATATAGGTGCTGGACCCATATACTAGGTATTTCCTAAGTGCTTCCTGGAAGTTAAGTACCAGAACTGAACAGGACCTGACATGACTGGTTTTAGGTATGTACCACTATATAAGAGACCTGACTGTATGCATAGTTGCAACCTGCATGCACTTGACCTGGCTGGGTGTATAGTGTAGGTTCACCGCTGTATATACTTGATCCAATCTGGGTGTATTGATTCACACAGAAACATACTGGGGCCTCATGATTACTTTAGTATTTACGTGTATAGAGCTGACTGGTACAAATGCTACTATGAGAACTACCTTGCCAAAATTGTAACATACTTAATCGGTGCATTATCAAAATGGACCAGCCTGCCAACTTACTTTTGATGTGCTATTTTTGTTTGCTGCAATGTTAATTTTTAGATACATCCACTCCCCATTTTCTTTTTACTATCACACAAAGGCAACATCACAGCCAGAAATAATGTTCTTTTTGTAATTTCTTCTAAAAGCTAGGGGAGAGCTGAAAGGAGAGGAGCCTGTCTCTCAGGCTCAGCTAGGTGCATTCTTTGCTGGCATGACTATTCGGGCCAATGCCTTCCCTGAGCCGACCCAGTGGAGCCCAGGGGAGTGGGCCGCCATGCAGGCCTGCTGGCCTGACCTGGCCCATTCTCTCCCTCCAGAGATCATTTTCCTTGCCGACCCTGAGGGGGCAATAATGGGCAGCTCGCTTGGGCCTACATACTCTGGTGGAAATGGAGGCCCTGGCGAGATGCGTCTTGTGGGGGCCCTTAGAGAGGTACTGCAGATGCCCATAAAAATGTCTTTTTTTTGTTGGAATTTTCTCGCTAAGATCTATGTTTTGGGTTGTTTCGGAAAAGACTGAGCCTAATATCAAGGTTTACTTAAGAAGAAACAACTATACTGCGCTCAAGTTTTTCTGGAATATCTCAGTGGAATCTTTCATTTATATAAATCTGCAGAGCAATTGTGGATACATTTTCTTTGTTGTAGTTCAACTTGGTACTGCAAAAGAGTAATTGTATATTCTGTTAGGCAAAATGGTCTATCAGAGAGGTTATACATTCACCATTACCTGTATGTACAGTTGGAAGGTGTTGCAAATATCTCAAAGTATGTTGGTTGTTAGATGCAAATTTGGAAAATGTTTGGTATCAGAAAAATATGACAAATGTTGGTCAATTGGTCCTTTAATCTGGACTCTGGGACCTTTGACCTTCTAGATCAGTGTTCTTTAGCTTTGACTGTGAATTATTGATATTCAAAATAAAATTTGAGTGTATCTCAATGAAATTTTTTTGGAAGGACCCCCTTACCCCTCCCCCTCTTCTCTCTTTCTGAAAACCAAACCCTTATTCTAAGCCTGCATATGCATTTGATCAGGTTTTAGCTGGGGCTCACCTGGGGTACGAGGAGGTGCTAGGGGTGCTGAGGGATGTACTTCCTCTCGATAAAGAGGGTGAGAAGGAGAGGAGGAAGGTAAGAGAGGCTCTTCTAGCGGCATTTTTGATTGGCCAGAGGATGAATAGAGAGAACGATAGAGAACTTAAGGCGTATTGTCTTGCTTTTGATGAAGAATTGGGTAAGTTCATTTTTTAAGTTTGAAAAATTTGAATATTTGATATCTTGTTGTAATCAATGATTTGAAGTTTGATCTATGATATCCACGTTCCATTTTGTTTATGTACCACTTTTCTGTCCTTTACCCCAGACGCTCACAGCTCATTTACTTGTTGATTTGCAGCCTAGTGTATTTTATATTCCAAATGTCATTTTGTTTATCAGAATTCCAAATTATAATAACTTAAAAAGTTTGAACAAGGGCCATGCCAGTGACATCACATGTTATATTATTCATCATAGTCGACATTAATATAAGATCTTAACAATAAAATCTCAATATATGAAACTATTTTTGTGCCTGCTATAATATATTAAGTAATACATTAAATTTGAATATTAGAGCTTATAAAAAAAAAATGTATAATGCAGTAATTGAACATTATATTTCCCTACTATAATATGATACTTTGCTAACAAAACAAGTTATGTCCGGTAAATACAGATACTAATTCTACTTTATGAAAGGTAATTTGCAAATGTTAACTTCTTGACAGGCGTGGCTGTAATTTTTCCGTAGAAGACACATTTGACCTATGGTTTTTTCTTTTTAACTCCAGTGGTGTATTGTACCTTTTAATGGGTCCTTACCCACATGTTTGGAAACCCTACCTGGGCTTCGATTAACATGCACTATTTGATATAATTATTACAATAAAATTACATATGTAGGGCCTCCTCCTATTGCTGATGTAAGCTCTTTGACGCACTATGGTGAGCCATATGATGGAAATACACGTTTTTTCAAGAGCACACTTTTCGTAGCAGCTGTCAGAGCATGTTATGGGGAATCATGTCTTCTTCATGGAGTCGAATGGATGCCACCCAAGGTTAGTTCCATCTTATCTCGTCTTCTTTTTCTAATCTTTTATTTTTTATGACTGCATGATGGAATAGTGATAAAAGCTTTAATTCTGAGGAAGCTCATAATCTGTGACTCCTGAATGGTTAGATTTCATGAGAAAAGGAGATTCTGCTTTGGGTCTCTAGATTAATACTAATTCCTATTAAACTTTGGAGTTACCTTTGTAATTATTAAATAGAAAAATATCACCTCTTACTTAGCTCTCAAAATCAAAGTGAATCTGTACAGAAGGTTAACCCCCATTCTCGCTCCAGAAATTCCTTCCTAGGAAGTACAATATCCAATTCCTATTTGAGAAAAACAAAGCCAATTACAGTCATTAGCATGACTAATTGCCAACTCAATACTTCGCCATAATAAGCCCTATTATAATGGAATTGTCTAAGTTATGCAAATGTCAAGGTTTTCAGGGGGGCATTACCGAAGGGCAATTGCTGAAATTCATGGGGGCAAATACACAATTGTCTCCTGATCAAGCTAAAAGTTTGCTAGAGGTATATATCCTTTACTCTATTTCAACTTTTTGTGTTGTTCTTTTTCATGCTCAGTAACCTATCTCAATTTTTTTATAGGACGAGAGTGTTGGGTTTTCATATGTGAATTTGAAGGAAGCTAGGCCATCTTTGTAAGATATGACATAGTTTGGCTCCCTATTTTATTTCTTTTGCTATTTTCTTAGTAATTCTAGGGCATTGTTCCTTAGTCACCTTCTAGCATGACATGTATCATCTTTTGTCAAGAAATTGAGGGAAGTCACTTTTTTTAGCAGAAGCACACTTTTTGGTATTGAAATACATAATAAAAGCCCTTCATTGGTGGGTCTTGAACAACACGTAAACACCCCACAACAACAGGATGATGTGGCTACTGAAGTGACAAAAAGAACCATAATTAAATCAATCGACAGCTCATGTTTTAAAATAGTGCATTTCTAAAGTTAGATAAAGAAGAGCTTGTTTTATTTTTGGAAGGCCTATTCATGTGATTTTCAATGTGTTGTCATCTGAGTGAAATAGCAATTGTGTTATAAATCAAACCATAAATTTTTAATAAAGAAGGATTTCTGTAAAATCTTAGGTTAGAAACAGATTGAAGGTTGCTTAAATAAAAAAATTCCCAATTTTAGTTCTCCTTTCATCCATCAAAATTTTTTTTTTTTGTATGCTCCTGTTTACTTTTTCTTCATATCGTAGATTTTCACTGGTTGGGCTTAGAGAACACATAAAGAAACGACCACCATTGGCAACATCGGAAAAAGTTCAGCAATATGTCAGAGTAGGGAAAATAATAGTATATGAGTACGAAATCAAATTCAATTTTTTTCCACCACCGCTTAGAAGTTTGACTTTTATTTTCATTTTTGGCCTTATAAAGGCACGAGGGAAGGAAGCCATAGTTGCGGGCTTTTATCATGAGGGCTATGAGGATCCATTGCTGATGCTGATGAAGAGAAGAAGTGTCCATTCTGGTTTGGTTGTTAAGGTATGCCATGAAATATCATTCCGAACTTTCTTTTTGTCTTATATTTATTTCATTCAAGCTTTTCTTTTCTGGATTTTTAGCTCTTTAAGGCATCATGTATACCTTCTTATTGGTTGTTGTCTTTGCTTCCCAGATTTGTCCTATCTGCCTCCAAAACCAAAAAAGAGGAATAACAAAAATGAAAAGAAATATAACAACTAAAAAGGAAATAAATAAAGAATGACACTCTGCATAAGTACTCGTATGGGATGTATAGTTGACTGGTACTGCAATTAAAGGTATAAATCAGCTTCAACATGATTATATTGTTTAGGGGGAGGAAGGGGCCCTGTCTATGACAACAAGAGCAAAATCAGCACATGCTTCAAAAGGCTTACCAGTTAATCATTGTTCGGGCTTCCGCTCTCCAAATTCTGTGTTCTCCTCTGAAATTGACGGTATCTCTCTCTCTCTCTCTCTGGACCTTCAGTTTTGTTAGGTTTGTAAATTGATTTTTGATCCTTGCGGGTTCTAGTACATGATTCGTCGTGTCTAAAACAACAATTTTGTTGTAATTAATTTGTTAATATTAATTTTTAGGGATTTCACGTGAGAACTTTAGTATGGTGGTGAATGCACAGGACTATGGGTTTGAGCCGTCAGAAACTCCAAGAACAGATAGATCAGTAAGCTCATGTTTTTTTTTTCTAACAGAAAACTGTTGTTTCTTTCATACATATGCATTTTTATTTTTGCTGCTTTGGCCTTTGTGATTGATGAACACTGGGTCTGAGTGCACTTACTTTCTTTATTATTTAACTTATACAATTATCAATGATTCTGTTATTTTAAACTCTTATAAAAAATATATATATATATTTTTTTTGCAATGCTCTGTATGGATTAGGTCGCAAGAAACATCGAACTAGGGTTGGCAGCATTGGGTGGTGAGAGAGGCCCGTCCTATGACCGGATTGTATTGAATGCTGGAATGGTGGACCATTTATTAGGCTGTAGCGGGGCTGAGGATGTGACATCAGCCCTAGATCGAGCGAGAGTGGCTATTGACAGCGGTGAGGCTTTGAAGAGGCTGATGAACTTCATAAATTAGCTCACAAAGTTAGTAATCGCTTCCTTTCCTTTTAATTGGGTCGGGGAAGTTGCTTTGTTTATATTTGTGTGAGATCCTACTTTGCGGCAGGATAAATTATAAATAATCTTTGCAGTTTCTCTACACAGAAGTTCCCAGGGTAAAACAATAACCTTGATATTTGAAACTCACATAAACCAAGATAGGACTAGTAAAGATTTGTCAGTTCAAACTTCAGAGTGCAGCAGTCAGTTTGTAGCACCTATGCCATGATATGTTTTTTTTTTTTTTGAAGTAGAAATGTCATGATAATGTTTAATACTTGTTTCTTTTCTTCAAAAGTATTCTTTGCTTGATTTTTTATTTTTTTGGAATGGAGAAGGATTGTATGTACCCCGAATCATTTATCTGATATGCTAGCAGGCATGAGCTAGTTCATAGGATCTTTCGTACTGCAAAAATGATATTTTGAATCGATTAAAAGTAACATGTGGAATCCTTTGTAAGAACTAAGAAGAAAGACCAAGAGGTCTTTAATAAATTAATATCCAGCTAGCATTAGAAGACTTGAAAATTCTTTTGCAAGCATTCTCTTGTTTGGATATAAACGAAAGGCAAAGGCCTGCTTTATGTGTGAAGTTGACAAATAATCTAATAATTTGAATAAAAGATGCAAGATATAAATTTGATCAAACCAAGTAATTAGTCTTTGATCTAGTGGCAAAGACACATGGGAGAACAAATTCACACTGAACTGACTCCTAATTTTTTTTAATGTTTATTGTCATCTACATGGCCATACAGTTGCATTAAATTTGATAGCATAATGAAACGAATATATACTTGCAATTGCACATCATTGCTAAACAATATTGTACTTGTGTAGAGAACCTCCATCTTATCTTTCTTCGAAACAGCATAATATCAAATTATTTAATAAATATTTTTGCATATTACTACATGTCTAGAATTATTGTAACTCATCCTCACTCTGTCTTTAATATAATTGAATAAGATGGCAAAATCAGAGCGGAACTAGAAATTCTAACAGGGGTGGCTGAAAATTAAAATGCACAATTATGGTGAGTGAGATTTGAACTCAGACCTCTCATCTACAAAATAGAGCCTTAACTACTAGGCTACAACAAGATTTGTTATTTATTGAGAGTAGCTAGACTATATAAAAGTTTAAAAAAAATAAATTTAATTAAATTTCTATATGCGCATAATTAAAATTTTGAAATTATAGAGGTGGCTTAGCCACCTTTGTTTATGCTTAGATCCGCAAATACCAGTGGTAGTACACAAACTTGATGTGAATTTGTTGAAGATGAGAGAAAGTTTGGAAAAAGTAAATATTGTTGATTTTCCTCCATTATCATATTCTGTAGATATGTTTTTATATAGTTAGATTTTTTTTAAGTTTATTATTGTTTAACACCGCAAGCTTGATTTGAGTGTATTAATTGTAGCTGCTTCATAAATTTC